>CAUJRU010000740.1:0-340210 GCA_963277665.1 Viscum album
TCAACATCCATGGAGGCAAATTTTACGGAGTTATAAAGATAGGCCAACAGGAATACTGACTACCAAAAGATCCAAATGGACAAAAACCGTCAGTAGAAATACCCAATCGCACGTTCCGAGATTCTAAAGCAAAAGACGGATGCACTTGATCAAAATGTTTCCATGAATCGCCATCAGATGGATGAATCAAGATTTTACCATTTGAAATATTGGTTTTGTGCCATGAAATCATTGTCGTTGTGTTCTAAGATATAAATAAACGCTGCAACCTGGGTGTAAGCGGGAAATATCTCAACTATTTTACAGGAATCAATCCAGACTTCCCTGATTAAGCTTATTTATACCTCGATTGTCCACATGTGGAAAAACTATCCAACGAATCATTTTCATCAGAATATAAGATGCAGTCATTTGAACACGCATGGATCTTCTGATAACTAAGGCCCAGATAACGAACGAGTCTCTTGCTCTCATAATAATTAGCAGGAATCACATTTCCTTCAGGAAATAGTGCTTTAACCAAAGAAAATATCTGATCAAAATAGTTATTTGACATTTCATTATCTGATTTAATATCCATAAATTTTTCAACTGCATCTAATTTACTTATCTTGCAACCAGGATATAATGCATCCTCAGCAGGCCTGAACAAATCAGCAAATTCATATGGTGCCAACTCGGGAGGTAAATCAACATCATCCTCGATTTCTGTTTTTTGAATGGATGACCCTGCAACATCATGTACTAAATTTTGAAACCTTGATGGATCCGAAATCAAATTATTAGTATCTTCTATGGAACTGCGTTCACCATGTTGATACCAAAAAATATAATCTGATTGAAAACCATAACACAAGAGATGTTTCCCAACGATGTCAAATGTCTCAAATGTTCTCAGAGCACATTTTTTACAAGGACACTTAATTGTCCCTTCTGAAACAAATTCCGGGTTTGATGATGCAAATGATAAGAAGGCTTCAACACTATCAACATATATAGAATTTAAACTACAACTGTTTCAATTTTTGCGCTGATTTATCCAATAACGATCATCTAATAATGATTGATGTTGATTTACTTGTTCCATATTCATATATATGTTTCTACAAAATTGAAAAACCATTACTATTGTTAAATAATTTGATATAATAAAAACAATATCCTAAAAAAAAGAAGATACATAATTATAGTTATTTATTAATAATTACCAATTTATAACCATGTACTTGAATTTATTTGATTTCTGATTAATTATTAGTAATTATTACTAATTATTACAAATCTCAATATCTCCAACAGATTTTTCTCTATTCTTAAAATGTTCAAATCTTAAAGAGTCGTCAATTTTCTGGTCATGCCCAACAAAAAGTTTGCGTCAACCGTGTCCAATGTAAACTCTATAATTGTTCTAACTTGGTTGATCATCTCGCAAGTAGTGTTGCAATAGGACGAAAAAAGTAATGAGAAAGACATTACTTGGGTTGTCCTATTGCAACGCTACCTACGAGGTGATAAACTAAGCAATAAAAATTATAGAGTTTACATTGGACACGGTTGACACAAACTTTTTATTGGGAATGACCTGAAAATTGGCGACCCTTTAAGATTTGAACTGTTAAGAATAAAGCAAAACTTGTTGAAAATATTGATAATTGTAATTTTTTATAAATTTTTTATAATTTTAATAGAATTAATATTTTTTTATAAATATTAAACATATAATAATAAAATAATTATATTATAAGTATTATTTAACTATTAAAATTAGAGTAATATAATATTTTATATTATATTACTATTTATGTAACTATTTATGTTACTAATTAGAAATGCGAAGATATGCATATAAGTCGGGTGGTTAATCAATCAATGAATAGACAAACAAATGTAATCGACCGATCAGCTACCTCAATTTTCTTTTCATTTGTGTGTTGAGGTTTCGAGGAAACTTCTGCCTCCACATGTAATATGTGCTTTTACTCTCAAAATTATAAACCTCCTCACCTCTATATTGGCGAGGAGGTTGATAATTTTGACAGTAAAAGCAGATATTACATGTGGAGGCAGAAGTTTCCTGTCAAGCCTCAATACACAAATGAAAAGAAAATTGAGGTAGATGAACGGTCAATCACGCTTTCTAATTTTCCTAATTTTTTACTGATTATGTAATTGTTTCCTAATTATGTAATTGTTTCCTAATTATGTAATTGTTTCCTAATTATGAAATTGTTTCCTAATTATTATAATTGTTTCCTAATTATTATTTTTTTTTCCTAATTATTATATTTTTTTCTTAATTATTATAATTGTTTCCTAATTATTATAATTGTTTCCTAATTATTATAATTGTTTCCTAATTATTATAATTGTTTCCTAATTATTATAATTGTTTCCTAATTAAATCTAAGTGTTTCATAATTAAATCTAAGTGTTTCCTAATTAAATCTAAGTGTTTCCTAATTAAATCTATGTGATTCCTAATTAAATCTAAGTGTTTCCTAACTAAATCTAAGTGTTTCCTAATTAAATCTATGTGTTTCCTAATTAAATATAAGTGTTTCCAAATTAAATCTAAGTGTTTCCTAATTAAATCTAAGTGTTTCCTAATTAAATCTAAGTGTTTCCTAATTAAATCTAAGTGTTTCCTAATTAAATATAAGTGTTTCCTAATTAAATCTAAGTGTTTCCTAATTATATCTAAGTGTTTCCTAATAAAATCTAAGTGTTTCCTAATTATATCTAATTGTTTCCTAATTATTTTAATTGTTTCCTAATTATTTCTAATCATTTAAATATAATTATTTCCTAATTATTTGATAATTATTTTAATAAAATCAAATTAAATCTGATTATCTTAATTATTTGATAATTATATTTTTATTTCTAATTATTACCAAAACATCCCCTGGGAGTGTCGAACCAAGAGTGCAGCAAGGCCCATTGTCATGTACCAGGTTACTTTGAGTCAAGCTCGAAACACCTTGTCATAGTTCTCACTCCTAGGTACATATGTGTCATAGCCGCCTCTACTTGTTCGTATCCAGACAAGGATTATTTTGTACAACCACATAAACTAATTATACTATATAGCTAAACATTCTATTTTAAAAAATAAAATTAACAATTAAAAATAAAATTAACAATTTAACAATTAAAAAAATATAAATACCTTTGAGGTAATTTGCGCCTTCTAACTCCTTCCTTCCTCTTCTCAAAAGAAAAAATTACAAAAAAAAAATTCTACTCAGAACTGAAAATTAGAGAGAGAGAAGAATAGAGATCTGAATGTTTTGGAAAAAAATGGATGAGCAGTATATATAGGTTAGATTATTTGAGACAGTCGTATTTGCGACGAGATACCGTCGCAATACCTAGCATTTGCGACGAGATACCGTCGCCAATTCCTTCTCCCGCATTAATTACGGGCGGCGGGTAAAAGGACTTTAGCGATGGGCCCGTCGCAAATAGCCACCATTAGCGACGGACGGACGTCCCCGTCGCAAATTTCTATTTACCGCCGCCGGTATTTGCGATGGGGCCCGTTGCAAATAACTTCTCCCGCATTAATTACGGGCGGCGGGTAAAAGGGTTGTTGCGACGGGCTCGTCGCAAATGCCGACCATTAGCGACGGACGGATATCCTCATCACAAAGTACTATTTACCGCCGCCGGTATTTGCGACGGGACGATATCCCCGTCACAAATTACTATTTACCACCACTGGGAGTTGTGACGGGTCTCGTCGCAACTACCACCTGTTGGATTCTCTTTTGTGATGGGTATATAGTCCCGTATCAAAAACATATTTACCGCCACGGGTAGTTGCGATGGGTTGAATTTGACCATCGTAAATAGGCTTTACAGCGGCCGGTATTTGTGACGGGCCCCGTCACAAATAACATAGGGTGAATATTTTTTTGTGACGGGGCAATTGCCCCATCGTAAACATTATTTACCACCGCCAGTTACTTGCGACGAGTAGCCTTGTACCCGCCGCAAATAGGTTTCCCGCGATTTGGCGCGCAAACCCCGCCATTGAAATTGTGACGGGACATGTATTTTCGTTGCAAACAACTGACCAGTTGCGACGGGAATAAGCCTCGTCGCAAATACACCGTCGCAATAATTGTTTTTTCCCGTAGTGTATTAGCATTTCCGTTCTAGGGGCCTGGTTGGATTTCGGGTACAATCCAACCTGAACATACTCCAACTGCGTCCAAACCTCAGTTGAGGTATGCCCAAAGAATAGTCTCATCAAGAGGATTCCAACGTAGTCGACGGCACATCAATTGGACATCCGGTCCTTAGGTTATAAGTGTTTCTGCTCCAAGGGTCCGGTTGGTTTCGGGTTCGAACCAACCCATCCATACACAAACATAGCCGAAACCATGAGTGTAATAAACCGAAACGACATTCTCAATCCAAGAAATCCTACTCAACCGATGGTGTGTTGATCGGAGGTCCGTAGCTCATGATATGTCTGTTTAACCGAAAATGGTTCAAAAATGGGGGGTCTGGGCCCGGTCCGACCCGGCCCAACCCACCCCGGGTCGGCCCAAACTGAGTCGACCTGACTCAGGTCCGTGTCTAACCAGGGAGGGCGCGGCCTGGCCCATGTGGCCCACCCCGGCCCAGCTGGGGGAGCGGGCTCTTCCAGTGGCCGAGCGCATTACGCCGAGCGGGGGGCGCCCCCCCCCCCCCCCCCCCCCCCCGTTGATTGAAATCGGCGCCGCCCCACATCCGAGACCCCGCACGGCCGCGGGGTCCATCGCACCGCCACAACTACTGTTGACGCGGTGGGCTTCCTCTGGCGGTGCGCCGCCACCGCCGTTCCGACGCGGGCCCCGGCAGTGTCTTCTGAGGACAACCAGATGCGCTCCAGTGGTCTGATTCACCCACTACTTGCGCCTGTGGCTCTCCTAGGACTCGTTCTTCACTGCAACGGCTTACAAACGTTGTTGCGGTCCCATTTCATCGTCTCCCATCAATCCGCGCACCAACAAACAATCTGCGGAGGGTCGTTGGGCCGTGTTTGTTTGGCCCGAGCCATCCATGTTACACAATAACAATTTTCCAAATATAAAAATGGTTTCATGTTGTACGAAGAAAATTTTTATCCAAATAACTTTAAAACATTCCATCCAAATTTTTTCCTGCAAACAACTATTCCCAACCCGCAAAAGAAATCCTTCACGGATCAACTTGATAATGATTTGACCCGCGTTCCTTGTTTTAGAAGGGAAGAATCATGGGAATATAAACACACTCAAAATAAACCCCTACCTCGATAATTGACGTGGCATGTCGGGCGTCGCGGAGAACGGCGTCACGGAGATCGGACATCGATTCCTTGGAAGTCGGGGTGCGTCTGAAGAGGAAATGACGTCTCGTTACTTATTGTGGAGACGATGAAGGAAGGCACGTCGTCATTGGCATTCCTTGCGGTTGGCTTCTACTCCTTTGGCTAGGCCAAAAATCGAAGGTGAAGATGACGTTCCACGGCGGTTGTTCGTTGGTAGAATGGTGTTCTTTCTTTGAGATAAGAACACCCATCTCTAATTCTTAAGAGCTCCACAAAGTTCCAACACAACCCAAAGACAAAATAAAATAATAGCTAAGCTATTATTTTATTCACACAAGCCATTCAGAATTCAAAATTCATAACACTTGTTTAATTAATTAATTGAGGTGATTCAATTCATTAATTAAAGTGTGTTGGCTAAATTAATCAAGGGGGAGAGAGAGGAAAAGAAGTGTTACAAAATTAAAGAGTAGATAACATATTAAAAGAAGGGGGTTTGGGTAGGATGGAAGGTTGGGGATTGTGTGGGCCCTACCTCTCATAAAACCACACATGGGAAGTTTGGTGGTTGTGGGCCCCACCAACAACTTCCCATGGGAGGGTTTAACTTCCAAGGTTCCAAAATAAAATTTTTCAAAAATTTTATTTATTTTAAACTAATTCCCCAAATAATAATTCTCAACCCGCTAAAAACACAACTGCGGTAAAGGTCCCCTTAAACAATTACCGGTGTTGTGAGTTCATCGGTGCCCTCATATTTCAATTCCAAGCACCGGTTCAAAAGATAGAAAAACATTCTCATTCGTTCATTGAACGTACCTGATCTAAACTTTGGAAATTTATTCCAGACACACCGGGCCTCGGAATCAAGTGTTGTCAAAAGCTACAGACTCGTAAATTTCCAAAGAAATTAAGAATAAAATTTCCTTGAACTTTCTGGGTCTTTACAATATATATATATATATATATATATATAATTATAATAATCCATTATATTTGGATATAGAAAATGGAATTCACATTTGGTTGAGATGGTAGGTCATACGTACGGATGAACACTGATTCAATTTTATTATTATATAAATAAAATTGAAATTTAATATATATATATATATATTAATTAATGTAACATATAAATGTTATATGTATGTAATTTGTTTATTAAATCCATTGTTAGTATATTCCATGTAATGTGTGAAGGAGTCACATCGTTTTATAAAGGTAGTGGTCAACACGTCTACAAACAATATTATCATATTCAAAAAAATAGAAATAATTATGCTATGTGTTATATAAAAATTGAAGAAACCTATTTTAATTTTAAATATCATATATATGAAATATAAAATATAAATTCATCGTTATTTCCAAACATAAAGGGTTGTAATGGATGTACAGATGACATCGGTATTCAAGGAAACAGTTTACGAAAAACATGAAGGATGACTGTGTACCCATTTGATGGATTTGTGTGTGCTAATGCTTTTATGTTGCCCTTGAAATTAAAACAACTTAGTTTATATATGATATTAAATTTATTATAAAATAATGAAATAATCTTCACTTAATAGGTGGAGAAGAAGTTAATCCAGAGAGCTCATTGAAAACATTACCAAATTTTCGATTTATTATATTGGTTTATACAAAACACCTTAATTTGATTTCATTATACATAAATATATTCAAATAAGATGAGGGTAGAGACTTTTGAGCCTATTTTTTCAAGTTATATTATCAAATAGTCATTATATCATTTTATTAAATGGGAGGGTTGAGTGAATATTTATAGTGGATGGGTAGTATCATTCTTGTAAATATAAAAAGGTAAACACTATCGAGAGATATATCATACCTCAATATAATAAAAAATTCAAAAACAATTTACAAAATGGAATTTATAGTAGATAAAAACTTCCAACACGGTTAATAGAGTTCATTTTTATACATTTCTTTTTAACTTGTTAGTTTCAACACTTTTAAATTTTTGGTTTTTCTAAAGTAACTAGTTTTGTATACTATGTATTATGACCATTACAAATGAATAAAAAAATATATTTAATATAGAACATATAAATAATTAATTTTAAATATTATATGTAATTTATAAAACAAAAATACCAGGTGTTTTATAAATTAAATTTTATAAGATGTGCATGTAACGGGCAAAAACACTACATTAACCCAAAACATGCTAATTTTTTGTTTACTGTATTGGTGGTTTATATTTTCATCTTAAAAGAAAAATCGATCCATGAATATCCCATATTTTATTTTTATTAAAATTTAGGAATAAACTAGAAAAATAATTTTTTTATTAAAATTTAAATCATTATATATGTTATCATTTATAATAAAATGAAATTAATGACAATTTTGACATTATTTGCATAATGAAAATATAAAAATATCATTTCAATGACCAAATTTATATTTTATAACATCACATATATTTAAAATGACATAAAAATCTTCAAAAATAATGTAACATAATAATTTATTAATGTTTATTTACAATGAATATTATCACAATCATTTATTTTAATTTATAATAATCAAAAGAATCATTGCATTTGTGTTTAATAATGATTTTAAATTAATAATTCATCAATAAAAATTATTGATAAATCATAATGATAAAAATAAATAATTAACATTTCATGAGAATATATATAATGGAAAATGTGATTTTTTTCATATCATAATGATTTATTAATGTTAAAGGTAAAGAATGTTCCCTTTTTTCCTTTTCCATACAAAACATATTATATAGTTCACATTCATAAAATAATATACAAATTAATAATTAAATTAAGAAAAATATTGGACATGGTAAAAAAATTATATTAATGTATTTCAGAAAAATATCTTGGTCATTCTCCACTTAATTTTAATGTTTTGCAACTAAGTAATCCATTTTTTCTTAAATCACATAAATTAGTTACAATTATATTCAATATGTTAACGATGAAAATAAAATTTGATCTTTTTAGAAATTAGAAATTTGTATTATTCCATGTATGTATTACTTTTTACAAAATTCTAATCATATAAGTGGATGAAATTGATACCAAATTAATCCCATAGACGGGATGAGAAATCACGTTCTTAATGTGAAAATATAAAATCTTAAAAATATTTATTATACAATTTCAATATTAAATTGCTTATAATGACTCAAATTGGATTAATTTTTTAATTATAAAACTCAATAAAATTTTAAAAAAATATAATATAATTTTAAAACATAAATAATTTAAATGAATAATCAATTTTCAATTAAAAGTCAGTATATTTTTCCAAATACATCAAAAACTGAATCATCTCATAAAATTACAAAACAATTAACCAATAATAATATTAACATTCTCCATTTAAAAATGAATTCTATATTGACAAATAATATTTAATAAATTAAAAAATATATATGTTTTAAATAGGTACACCCTTAAAACGATTCAAAACTGCATTATCAGAAATATTGTTTTTTTATGATTAAAATTTTATTTATTCTTATATTATTATTGTAAAACATATTTTTTGATTTGAGAAACATTATAATGCATATATATTATAAATATATATATATATATATATCATAATGTTTGAAGGTGTTTTTTACAATTATATTATTGTTTTGTTGTGTCTTTTACACTATCGAAAGAATTCAATATTATGTACAACACAATCCAATATAGTGTTGTGTATAAAGAAAGCTATAAAAATATAAAATTTATAATGATATTTTATTATTTCAAATTCATGGGTTGTTAAATTCAAATAACCTTAATTATGTTGCATCCTCTCTAATTGAACTGGATCTTGGTAATTGAGGGATTGATATTTAAAAATAAAATTATTGAAATCCACACATCATAAATAGGGTTAATAATAAATATTCCTAACTAGAGAGAAAGTAAAATAAATAATTCCCCATAAAACTAGGATTCCAAGTAGTAGTAAATTACTAAAAACATGTAAATTGGTGATATATCTAACTATCATGTTCTGATGGAGAGTGATAGACAAAATATTCAACCAAATGTTTTTTATCACAAAGCATAAAACCCTAATGTCGTGAAAGGTAATTGATATAATTAAATAAGATGAAAACATGAATATATTTATGTTTAAACAACCATTTCATAATTCATAAGAAATTTATTTATTGACCAAGGAATTATAAAAAAATACATAAAAGATATGTTTCAATTTCATAATTACAATACGATCTTTTTTTTCATCGATAATATTATAATTCCTCTATTACTCCATGAAATGGATATCTTAAAACAAACGTTTTTATTCCAGAATCACTACTATTAAATATTAATGGATTGTATGTCCCATAAATAAAGACATTAAATATTTCATTAATTATAATAAAAAACCAATATGGTTAATACATCCATTATAAAACCCAAAAAGTTATATTGTTTCACCTATTGTAAAATTTATTGATTAGATTGTCTAACTAAATATAATTACACCTTAAATATGATGTTGCATTGGCCAATGGTAGGTGTGAAACCATTATAATCATTTAGTCAGGGGTCCAATCCCCATAATCTTATATGATATTATTTTCCTAAAATCATAGTAATATAATATAAAAAATGATCATAATCAATTAAATTTAATCATTTAATAACCTTGTTTCTATGGGTTTCAATACAAAATTTATTGCAATTCTTAATATTCTAATTTTAATGTTATTAAAATGTCATTAATGAAAATAATAACACAAATTGTCATTAATGCCATTAATTTCATATCTATATAATGTATTTTCAATAATCAACATTTGATTTTCCACTAAAACATATACTAAAAATGAGTTGTTTTTATTTAAATTTATTTGAAGAAAACCTTAATAATTTTAGAATCCCATTACATAACACCAAAATAGTGGTGTTTAAAACAATGAACGTTTTATCAACCTTACTCTCATAATCCCTTGATGATATACATCAATCTTAAGTTAGTGAAGACATGTGTATTTTCATTATAATCCAAAAATACAATATTAGGGTAATGTTCCCTAGTCTAGGTCATCCTTAATATAGTTTTCATGGTTTTTGCTAAATTTCCTTTGATACCAACTACAATTACCCAACCATAGAATACTAGAACATTTCCCATACTATGTTAAATTGGAATTATTACATGGAATCAAATCAAGATAGACCAATCAGTTTAGAATTTTTGAAAAAATACATACATATCTGGAACCCAATTTATATTGGGATAAAAAAATAATCTATAACAAAATGAAATTATATGAATCCTTGAAAATAATTTCCAGAATTTATCATTATACCATGTTGTAAGGAATGAAATAAGGATGGTCAAAAATGCTCAGTATGTGTTATATAAATTGCAACGAGTATTTAATAAATTAACGTAATCAACATATCAAGGTAATATAAAATGAAAAAACATGCCATTTAATCATTAAAAATATAAATAAATGAATCTATTGATTATTTCCTAGTGAATACCCTATGGAAAATAATTTCTGATTTGATGAAAACTAACAATTAATGGACACTATATTTCTCAAGAACGCAACCCTCCTCCTGTAAAAACCATTCAAAATACATTTTAATATATACTCATTTTAATACAATTATGTTTTTATATCCTTGTCATTATGGTTAAGACCATTCATAAGATAGTTTAAAACATGCTGGAAAAAAACGAGAAGGGTTTTCCAAATTGATTTCATCCTGTAAGACTAAAAATTCATGGAGGGGATTAAATTAAATGGTCCCCTACTCATGTTATAACAATCAATTTAATTAATAATTTTGAATAATAAATTTTAATTATTATCCAATGTGCAATATCATATATCCATATTGTGTAAAGTATACAAATCTAAAAATATTTCAATTGTAAATCAATACCTTTCCTAGTAAAAAATGTAATTAAAAATTTTATATTGTTTAAGAAACAATAATATTCATTATTAAATAATTTTTACATCATAATGAAATATAATTCTCAATGGAAAGTTATTACGATAGAGGGACATTTTAAGATAAATTATACAATCACAATAGAAAATAATATTGTAAAGTAACATTTAAACATTAGTAATTTTAAATTTATTACCCCTTATATGTAGTAATTAAATGAGAAATATTAAATACCATTAATATAAATGATTCATGCTATAATATATTTATATGGTAAGGATATACACTACATAAAAAAGTGGTGAATATGACATTTATCCCAATGATTTTAAAATTGAGATGAAAATCACATACCTTGCATTTACATTAAGGAAAAAAATATACTAACATATAATTTTTTCTAACATTTTATGAATTTATTAAAATAATTTATTACTCTTTATTATATCATAATTTATAATTTTTTGAAACAATATTAAACTTTTATTAATAATCATTCATTGTTTTCACATTTTCATGTGTTAATTTATTTTCACTTCTATTATTTTTTTGCATGTTCTTTTTGTTCTACTTATAACAATATGGATTCAATAATATCCTAGATATAAAAATGATGTAATTATCATTTATATTCAATATATATAATATGGACGAATATTTATTATTTTGATATAGAAAATGGAATTCACTATTCGAGGAGATAGTATCCCATTCGTATGAAAAAATACTATTTCCATTTACTTATCGTATTAAAAATGAAAATTTATTAATATATATTTATATTAAAATAAAATTATAATGTTAGTTTTATATATATCACATATTTTAATTTTTACTATCCTCATAACATTTCATGTATTCTGTTAATGACTCGCCTCTCTTTGAAGATGCAGTAGTCCATATGTCCAAAAACGATGTTATCGAATTTCTGAAAAATGGAAATAATGAAGTTATGTGTTATATAAAAATTATAAAATAATAAATAAATTATAAATATTACTTATACCATGTATAATATTTAAATAAATCATTATTTTCAACCATTAATGTTTATAATGGAATAATAAAAAACATCATATTGTGAGGCAGAAGTCTACCATACACACAAATGATGATAGTGAATCACATTTGATTGATGTGTTTATGAGTGTAGTTCTACAATTGAAATTAAAAAATATAATAATATTGATTAATTTTAGGTTATTATATAATCAATATATATTAATTATTCATGGTGTAGAGATTGAAATAAAACTAAAGCGATCGTTGAAGAACATTATCCCTTTTCAGTTAAATCTCATAGGTTTATACCAAAACCAAACATGGTTTTTATTTTTCCTAAAATGATTAATCTAGGATTTGGGGATAGATTTGGGGATATTTTTCTTGGATTTGTATGGATGATATAAATTTACTTACATGTGTTGTTAATATTGAGGGGTGGGTTGCTGCTTATAAGTGATAGGGGAGTAGAGTTCTCGTAAATTAAAAAAGATAAAAACTTTTGGTTGTTCTCCCTTTACTAATGTGCCTATATAGTTAAAAAATAATGAATTATATTGTGAATATATTAAATAAAATTCTCCACTAAACAAATGGATGCTCATAATTTTAATTTTTCTCTTTAGCCTCTATGATTCCCCAATTTTTCCATTTCAGTATTTATTAAAATAACTTTTTTTCTATAATAAATAAAATATTAATTAATACTAAATCCATGTTAGATTTATTATAAAACGTGAACCCACAATATAAAATATATTATACATAATTTATATAATTAAAACCCCATGTTTTTTGTCAATTAATTTTTAAAACAAGCGCGTGTAACGAAAAAACATAACTACAACCTGAATCATTGTAATATTGTATTTACTATTTTAAGATAAATATTTTCATAATAAAAGATTTTTTGATCCATTAATATATCATATAATATATTTATTAAGATTTAATAATAAATTGGATGAATATATAAGATTTTTTTGTTTAAAATCAATAAATAAAGTATCCACTATTATGAAATAACAGTTATGTCAATTTTTAAACTATTTAAGTAATTTAAATTCAAAAATTTCAATAGAATTATAGTATTTAAAATAATCAAATAAAATATATAAAAATTTACATATTAATCTAATAAAATATTTGAACACAATAATTCATTCAATTTTATTTAGTTATAATATTTTTAGAGTCAATTAGTATTTAGTTATTAACTAAATAATCTTTGTGCTTGAGTTTCATAATGATTTGAAGTAAATAATTCAACAAAAAATATTATTGATAAATAAAAATGATAAAAATAACTAACTTATCTTATGAAATGGAATTTATAACATAATATATGACATTTATGACTTGTATCGAGGAATTATAAATTTTAAGGGTGAGGATGGTTTTTTTTTCATTCTATATACATATTTTACTGTATATATATAATTATTATATTAGTTTCTAAATATCTTTTTAAATTATAACCAATAGAGTATTTGGTCGAAATAATATCATAAAATTGATTTTGGACTACTGTAGAGATCATTTTTTCCCATATGAATAATGTTTAACAACCAAGTCATGTAATTTTTACATTAATCTCTATAAATAATTGTAATTGCATTCACCAATATTTCAGGAAAAAATAAGCATAAAAATATTATAAAATATAAATTATGATTATTCAAAATATGTAATGAATTATTCGAAATTCCAAACTCAATATTGGAGTAAATGAATTTGAAATTAATCTCGCATATGGTAAGGAAAATCTTGTTTTTCTAGAAAAAAATGGCGTTTTATTTTCAAAATGTTTTTAAATCAAATTTTAAAATTAAAGAGGTTAAAATGACTTAAAATGGATTAATTTATGTATTATTTAACTATATATAATTTATACAAAAAATAAAAAGTAATTTTTTTATATAAATAAATTTGAGGAAAATTTAATTTTAATTTTAAATTCAGTATTTGTAACTATTCATAATAAAATTGAATTCTAAGAAAAATTACCAAAAACCCCACACAAACGTAATTTTTAAATTCATATTTTATAAAATAATTTTATTATGAAATATAAAATTTTAAATGTATGAGAACTATAGTTTTAAAATAGGTGCACCATTAATTGTTGAAGAACATCCTTAAGAAGAATATTGTTTTTTAGGGATAAATTTGGTTTTATTCTTATTATATACATATAAAACATATTTGATATACACGAAATAATTATAATGTATATATAATATAAAAGAACTATAATATATAGGGATGTCAAATACCCTTCTAATCATGGTCTGGGGTGTCTTGTATGCTATAAAACGAATTCAGTATATTGTGAAACACAAGCCAATATTGGGTTGCGTAAAAATAAAGATACCAAACAAATTATATTTATTTAAAAAGGTTAATAAATTATATTCATTTAACGATACATTCTACCCACCTAAATTAAATTTGTTCCACACAATTTAAACATGATATCAATAATTTAGGGATTGATGAATGAATATTTTATAGTTGAACAACCCAAATCTTAAATATAGTTAACAAAACATATTATAAAATGGAGTTAAAGGAAAATGTGAAGGTCACAAAAAACTAGTCATCCAAATAGAATAACATTATTGAAAATGTGGACATGGAATTTAAATATAGTGTTCAAGTTCTAATGTATAGTGGTAGAGAAATTTTTCATGTGAATATATTTGACCATAATGACATAAACCAATGTTATGAAAGAAATATTGATATTAGAAAAAAAATTATAGCAAGACAAAATTTATTTTCAAAAAAGTTAAACTATGGTTAAGGGATTATTTTATTTACCAATAATATAATAAATATTCTCAATAGAGATATTTCAAATTCATAATAATAATTTCATATTTTGGTTGTGCTTTGATAAAATTATAATCCCTCCCATACACTATTTAATGGATATCTTAAAATGTACCTTTTCTTATTCTTGAATTATGAAAATTTTCATTAAATGGATTATGAGACTCATAAAACAAGTATTTATATATTTTTATAACTATTTTCAAAGAAAAATTATCATTAATATAAAAATACCTAAAAAAAATAATGATATTATTATTTCATCATTAATATTGACTCATCAACTTTTTTAACTAAAAATAATTACTCCTTCGCCAGGATATCGTGTAGGCCAATGGCATGGGAAAACTATTTATCATCATTCGATCATGGGATAAATCCCCACCTCCTTATAATATGGCCCTTTTTAAAAATAATATTAATATAATTTCCAAAATAAATATCATTTAAATGCTTTAAATGTAATCATTCAAAATAATTTTCACTATGGTCTTCAATGAAATATTTTTTTTTCAAAGAAAAATTATTTAAATTGACTATTATTATAATTTACATCATAATTATAATAAAAATAATGGTTATCAGTACATTAATCTAATGTATCTAAAATTTTACGGGAATCGTTCCTCAAATATCTTTAAATTAAATTATATATTAAACTAATAAGTTTAAGTGCATTAAATTTCATCCAAAATAACGTTAATCATGGTATAATTCCATTACATAATAATATAAAAAGTTGTGATTAAGAAAGAGAATTTACTATCAACCTTAATATTATAATACTATTGTGTTATCCATAATTCTAATGTTAATTAATACATTTGTGCTTCTATTATAATCATCAACGTCTATCATTGGGGTAAATTTAACTAATTTATTTTTTCCTATGTATATATTCCATGGTTGTTTGTTAACATCCTTTGATACCAATTATAACAATTCTACCGCAGAATATAGAATCCCATTCCTTATGATATTATATTCGCATGATTATAAGAAATAAAACCGTGAAGGCCCAATTAATTTAGCAGTTTTTCAAATTAGATTAATACAAGGAAAAATTATAAATTTGGAATAAAAAATGCACATAATACATAACAACATTAAAATATCTATATCCTCAGAACCCATTTGAATAATTTATATGTATACCCTAGGGAAATGAAATAAATTAAGGGTGAGATAAAATATTATTTAAGGGTAAATTTCTATAGAGTTAATAATTAATCAATATTTATTATCAATATTTCATTGTAAATGAATTTAAACACACATTCCATTTAATTAATAAATTTATATTAAAAATTATTCATACGTTTTTTTATAGTGTAATTCCTATGGATAATAATAACTCAAATGAAGGTAATGCATAATTATTGGGTCTCATGATTCGTATGAACATTGATTGATTACTATTAAGACCTTTCAATATATTATTTAAAACATACTGTTTAGAAAAATATTTGTTTTTATGACAAAAATTTACTATTAATAACTTTAACAATTAAATTTTAAACATTCTAGTTAAAAACGTGAAGGGTTTTTCCAAATGAATTTGTGCCATGAGATAAACAATTCATTGAGGGGATTACATTAAATTATATCAAACCCAAGGAATTCCAGTCCAAATAATTCATCAAATAATAAATAATAAATTTAAATACATTCAAAATGAGTCTTATTAAATATCCATATTGATTAAAGTATACAATGGTTATTAATATTTACATAGAAAATCAATAACATAAAAACTAAATACCATTTGAAAAAAAAGATATTTAAATTATTAAATTATAATATCCATCATATAAGTAAATGGAATTAAAAAATAAATATAATTGTAAATAGAAAATGATTATGAGAATGTGATTGTTTTAAGATAAGGTTATCAATCACAAAAGAAAGGGAGATTTTACAATACGTTATACCATTTGGTAATTTCAAATTTAAAACTCCTTATATGAGATAATTCATAGTTATAAAATAAATAGAATGATGATAAAAGGATTCACAATATAATATATCAAAATGTAATGAAGATACACCATAGAAATTATGTAAGTGGTTAATATGAAATTTATCTCACAAATGTAATGTGTGAGATGAAAATACCTTACCATGCATTTATTTTTGAGTGAATGTACTCTAAAATACAATAGAATAGTTTTAAACATGTTATTAACTTGTTATTGAAGCATATTAATATTTATAATATAATATATGATCCTTTTTTAATCTTTTTTCCATGACCCTTCCTTGTGGGTCATGTTCTACAACTCCCCAATCCTGCAAGCAATTGGCCCGCAGATGGTGACGAACATTGAATAGGCATATCACTAGAATCTGAGAAATTTTTTGTGTACATATACCCAAACACACACACATAACTGAGTCTAAAAATGATGAAAAGTAAAGCCCAGGGTGTTACCAATACATTCACAAAACTATATCCCACAACATTAGTACGTAATTATGTAATGTAAAGTAAACATGTCAAAATACAAGCCCAATAGGAGAACACTATAGCATGAGTATAACCTATTCATAAAAGGTATTAGGATAGTTATCTAAAGGACACAGTAACACACCACAGTCTGTTTAGTCTCAATATGAATTTTTTGGTCTTATTCTACCTTGGACTACATCAAAAGGTTGATCATCGACATAAGACATGACACATGCAAGCAAAGCCCATGAAGGGGTGAATATAACAAAACTCAGCAGAACACCTTGAAACTAGATAGAAATAATAAAATGGAAAACACATTTATCTCTAAATATGTATATGTCTATAGAATATATAACAAGAATACCCAAATATACACAATAAAAGACACATAGTATTGATGTAAGCCACAACCATAGTGTACGAGCCCTAGAATTCTAGATCATTGATTCCATGTAGAAAAAATTTGGTTGGACACACTCTATAGTCTGATATCACTGATATCTTTCCTCTATGATGTACTAATTTTATGGTATATCCCTGAGAAATATACTCATATATTTTGAAGTGAATACTGTACAATATATGAGGATCACAGTTCGGGCCAACAAGTGATACAAACAGCTCAATCTGGATTGTCCTGCTAAGTAAAGGATTAGTGCCTGAAAAGTATTGGCACAGTGATACAAATAAATTCACCAGGGAACAATGATGAATATAGGATCCCACTCTGGGACTCTAAAGGGGGTTCCAAATACTCTATTAGATGATTAGTGATAAAGGTATCAGAATCCTAGTAGTATGAAATGATTTTATGAACCATTAGTTAAACAATAATGTGAACAATTCCGAGTGAATCATGTCCAATATACTAAGGAAAAAATAATTAAACCATATACAATGGGGTACATGATGGGTAATAGGAGAAAATGTTATGTCCCATATTCCAGAATTTTCCCATGTACAATGATATTTGTTGTTCAAAATGATTCTTGTAATAGATGAATACATGAAATATAAAAGGGTTAGATGACATGTCCATTCATCCGGGATCCACCAAGGTACTTCAGTCATGTTCCAGTACACAACACCAACTCGTGTATCACTACTCATGTACCGATACATGGGTTAGCCAAAGTAGTCGATCCATTCCATGTTGTTTGGGAGAGTATACACGGTATAATAAACATGAATATGTTTATAGTCTTAAGTACATGTTGATTCCATCCAAGGGGACCACCGACATGTAATGTCAACATTGAAAATTTTTGTGTATAATGTTTTTCTAGAAACCCGTATTCTGCATCCTTCTCAAAACATCAATATCCGAAATATGATTTAGAAGTTCATTTCACTTTGAAACTCTAGATCTAGGGTCATTTTCTCTACACTAACATAGAATCAACGGGATTAATCCCTTAAATTATCTCCAAAAATGATATGGTACATGTTTTTTATTTCCACTGATGAACGTAGATTTAGAACCCATATTCATTCGATCTAATGTGGCACCCAATTTTTCACCTTTAATGAGTCATCCTAATAACATATCTATTTTTTTGGATTATTTCTCCATGAATAGAAGTCAAAATTATTTATCGTTCACAAGGGGGGTCAATGAATGGGTAAGAATGATGAAATCATAAACCATAGGAGAAAATAAAAAACCAATCGTGGGAGATAAACCTAAATTGATGATCATGTTGATCATGGTTTATCACCAATATAATGATCTAGTAATATAAAAAATATCAATATCAAACTCGCAATAAATCCCATAAAAATAACCCCATTTCGCAAATACTGTAAAGACCCGTAAAATTCAAGGGAAATTTTTTCTTAATTTTCTTTAGAATTTTACAAGAGCGCGGTTTCAGACGGCACCTGATTCTGAGGCCCGGAGTGCCCGGAATCAATTTCCAATGTTTGGCTCGGGTACGTTCAGTGAACGAACGAGCAGGAATTCCTAACTTTTGATCCGGTGCTCGAAATTGAAATCTGAGGGCACCGATGAACTCGCAGCGCCGATATTCGCTTAAAGAGACCTTTTCGGATGTTGTGTTTGTTGCGGGATAATAGTTAGTTTTTGGGAGAATTATAAAAAGTTGAATAAAAAAATGTGGAATTCTTTTTATTTCACTTTTGTAGGTTAACTCCTCTCAAAGGGAGTTAGGGGTGGGACCCACACCCACTTAACCTCCCTTGAGAGGATTAAGAGTGGTGGGACCCACACGAACCTAAACCTCTCATCTTCCCCCTTAAAATCCCCTCTCTCCCTCTTAAAAGTTTGTTAACTTAAGATCTAATTAATTACACATGACATGTATAATTAATTAAGTGTTATGTTTTTGAATTTTAAGTTTTGAATTCCTTGGCTTGGTAAATAAAATAAGGAGGAACCTTATTTTATTTGGTTAGATTTGTTTAGCCAACTTGCGATGTTTTTTGAGAGCTCCTCCTCCTTCTTCTTCATCTTGACGAAGAACGCTCATCTTGACGAAGAACGCTCAACTTGACGAAGAACGCTCAACTTCACGAAGAACGCTCAAGTTCCGACGAAGAACGCCGCTCCTCTCTTCTTCGTCTTCCGTGTCAACGAGAGGGAACGCCGCTTCCTCCTCGGACTCCCTTCGTCGGCATACGAAGATTCGCCAACGACGTATCTCATCGGACGCACCTCTTCGTCATCGGATTTGACGAACGACTACCGTGACGCCCGACCTCCGCGACGTTGTCTTCCGCGGGACGTTGACAAATCTTCGAACCTATACCCAAGGTAGGGGTTGTTGTAATTTGTTTATTTATTTATCCTTGTTCATGGTTCATGCTTAACTAACGTAAGGATTTTATGTTGTGTTATCTTTTAACGTGAGGGGGCCGGACCGCATGAACACGGCCGAACCCCCTCCTTCGTTCTTGATGTTTTATATTGCGGTGAATCAAGGTGGCGTGGTGCCGTCGCACCACGCGGATATTCGCCGAAACTTATTACACGACGCTGTCGCGCGCGCGCTATGGAAGAATCATCAAGAACGCGACGCCGTCGCGCCGCGTTGAAGGAATTCAAGGCGCGGTGGAGGGGCGCGGTGCCGTCGCACCGCGCTGGACGATGGACACCACGGCCGGTTCCGGGCCGCGGCGGAACGAGGAGACCGGCGGCCGGGCCGCCGGCGTCGGAAGCCGAAAAGGGGACCGGATTTTTCCGGTCCCGTTGGAGAAAACCGACCGGCCAGCTAGCCGGCCGGATGGTCAAATCCGGGGGAAATTAATCCCCCGGCCAGCAATTAAGCCCCACCCCATTTAATTGGGGGAGGCTGTTTCTTGAGGGGGGGCAGGCGGCCCCCCGGTTTCCGCTCAAGCAGGCCCCCCACGTGGGGGGGGGGCATTTTTAAATCAAAGGGGCGCGGCTGATTGCTGCGCCGCCATCCCAATCAAGCGGGGGGCTTTGCCCCCCCGCGTGCTGCCTCCGTGCGGCGCCAGGCCGCCGCGGCCACCGCGCCGCCGCGCCGCCGGCCGGCCGGGTCGGGTCGACCCGTTTCAGGCCGACCCGGTTCGGGCCGACCCAGGGGGGGTCGGGCCGGGTCGCCCCGGACCCCCCCCCCCCCGTTTCGAATCAGTTTCGGTCTTTTGGCCATAACTTGAGCCACGGACCTCCGATCGACGAACCGTCTGCGGCAACGCGATACTTCGATCGAGACGGTCGTTTCGGTATATCGCACTCAGGTTTTCGGAATACTTTGAGTTCGGTCGGGTTGGTTCGTTTATTAAACCAACCGGGCCCTCGGAGCGGAACCACTCATATCTTGAGCTACGGACGTCCGATTGACGTGCCGTCAGCCGTGTTGTGTTCCTCTTAGAGAGACGGATCTTTTGGCATACTCCGCCCGAGGTTTGGGCGCAGGTGGAGTATGGTCGTGTTGGTTTTGCCTTAAAAACCAACCGGGCCCCGGGGACGAAAATGCCAATAACCCTCAGACCGGGCGTCCGATCGACGCGCCGTCTGTTGCGTTGAGTTCCTGTTGACGATACGGAACTTTTGGATACATCAACTCTGGAATTTGCGACAGTTGATTTATCAGCCTCTCGGCTCATGTAGCGGACCCTCCGAACGAGCTTGCTGTGTGCGGGAACCCTAGTGCTGGCTGCGACTGTTACTGTGACTGCTACTGCTGCTGCTACTGTAACTGCGACGACAACAGTACAGAGATCCTGTGTGGATTCGACTGCGACGACTACTGCACTCAGCGATCCTACGTGGATCAGTGCTACAGGTCCTGCGTGGGCCCGATCCTGTGTGGGTCCGATCCTGTGTAGGTCACTGCGGGAGTTAGTACCTATCGATCCTTCGTGGGTCCGACGACTTAGATGGTTCAGTGATCATCCTTATCGTCATCCGAAGAAGTATACCTGTGTGAGCTGAATCTTCTGTTCTACTTGATTGAGGTGGTGCGCTTGGTTGTAGCGGCAGACCCGCGATACTGGAAACGAGCGTACGGAGTACGGAGACCGTGTAGCCGGCTGAGACCTGAAGACTGCTCGACCGACTCGACTTGGAGTGAGTCGACTAGCCCAGTGGACGGAGCGCCCGGTATTTGGCGGCAGACCCACGGCGGACGGAGCGCTTGGTAGTTGGCAGCAGACCCGCGGTACTCGACTGGAGGAGTACCTCTGTAGGCTATTTGGGTGAGCGCCCTGTATTTGGCAGCAGACCCTCAGCGGACAGAGCGCCCGGTAGTTGGCGGCAGACCCGCCGTACTCGACAGGAGGAGTACCTCAGCAGTCTTAGGTTAGTGAGCAGTATCTCAGAGTCGTGACAGGACACTGTACACTTCAGAGATGCGGCTCATCAGTAGTTGCGTTTTTGATAATGAAAATCCTGTGTGAGCTGAATCCTGTTGCTTTCCTGTGTGGATTACGTTTCGCTTTCCTGTGTGGAATACGTTTACTTTCCTGTGTGGACTGAGTTGTACTTGGGCTCGGAGGTTGGAGCGTATTTGAAATTGATGACTTAGGTATATGTATGGGCGTATACCTAAGCAGTGTCGGTTGTTACTTCGTGATTGTACCTTTCTTCGTGGTTTATCCTTTGTGGATTTTTAGAGACCTTCAGGGGTCTCGGGGTCCCTACTGAGTAGCTTATACTCACCCCTACACGGGCTTTGCCTGCACTACATTGTGTTGGTTGCAGACGAAGGACAACGTTGACCTTAGCTGAGGCTTGCAGAGCGGGACGGTACCCGGAGGTGGACCACTGGGCGGGATGTGCACGGAGCGGACGGCGGGACCCGTGGAGCAGTGGAGCTATCTGTACCCACCCTTCAGGTGGGATTTCCAGTGGACAGCTTGGTGTAGCGGCTTTTACTTTTCAGTTGCTGTTTTCCCCTTTCGAGTTGTACTTTACTTTCAGTTTGGGTTTGTATACTGGCCCATTTACTTTTCCGCACTTTCAGTTGTACTCTACTTTTGTTTAGTTTTTACTTTCCACTTGCTTACTCTGTGGTGTTTGTTTACTTTACAAAGGCAATGCCTTCCCTTTTTACCGGGATTTACGCCTTGGTGCTAGTCGCCAGCCCCTGGCCTAGGGAAGGCGGGATTGGGGTAGTCACGGCACGGACCCCGAGGGCAGTTCGTGACAAATTGGTATCAGAGGAGTTTGGTTCTACCGCGAACTCTGATCTTTTCTATGTGAATCAATAATGTTTAGCGTATTGAGTGTGGTTATCAGACCAGGGAGTCCAGTGTTAGTGCGGCGGTCGACGTATCCGTACACCAGGACCCTGATTTCTGATTTCCGACTAAATGCACGAAAACATTGATTGCGTGTGTGTTTCAAAGTTTTCTTTGTGATTACTTAAATCAGCTCACCAGGTATACTTTTTGACCGTGGCGCACCTGTTTCCTATTCAGGATGACCCCACGACGGCAGCCAGCTAGGGTTCCGAGAGTCGAGTGTGACGACAGCCCACCAAGCGACGAGGCTTCGGTGCAGGGCCCTTTGTCAGAAGTGGCACCGGCAGTAGCACTACCCGTCGAGCCCCCGATGTTTCCAGCACCAGCCGCTGACGATGCACGTCGCCTCAGCGCACTGCATGAGTTTCAGCGCCAGCGACCACCCAGGTTTCGTGGGGAGACGGATCCCCAGGCAGCAGAGGACTGGCTGGAGGCAGTGGTACGAGTGTTTAGGCTAGTGAGGACACCATCAAACCTCATGGTGATCCTCACTGCGAGCCTACTACACGCAGCAGCAGGACGATGGTGGAGCTTGATGCTCCAGGTGCAAGATGAGGCATCTCTACTTTGGAAGGACTTTGAGAGTCTCTTCCGCTCGGAGTTCGTCCCAGCCACCCTTCGTGCGGTGCGTATCTAGGAGCTTCTTCAGCTGCGGCATGACAGCATGATGGTTGCTCAGTACTCGGCGAGATTTACTGATCTCTCACGTTACTCGACCGACATGGTACGGGACCCATTCTTCCGGGCCCGGACCTTCGAGCAGGGTTTGAGACATGAGATCAGGGCATCGCTGATCTCCCTCAGCATACCGACTCAGACAGGAGTACTAGAGCGGGCCCTTCTGATTGAGATCTTCCTTGCTGAGTCTACACTAGCGCAGCGACCCACCGCAGGGCGGCAGATAGCGGAGTCTTCGGAAACAGGTAGCTGACGGATGACTCAGGGTTCCAGGAAGACCAGACCTACCAGTGGCCGACTGCACGACTCCGGCTCAGATGTATGGGGAAGCCGGGATGGAGTCAGAGCCAGGCGTGCCGAGAGTGGGCAGTGTTACTCCTGTGGCGGGATTGGTCACATGGCTCGTGACTGTCCGACCCGCCATGCTGATGATCATCAGTTAAGTGAAGAACCTCCCAGGCAGATGCAGAGGTTCGACCATGGCGGTCCGCAGGGAGGAGGCGGATGAGGCAGAGGAGCTGGACGAGCAGTCGGTGGTGGGCGACGCTTTGAGGCTCTTCCACCACCACCACCAGGAGGTCCACCCGACCACAGGGAGTAGGTGAACATGCGAGAGCTCAGCTTCAGGCAGCCGAGGCCTTCGATCATGGAGCTCTGGGAGCCGATGGACAGGAGCAGAACTAGTGGATACATCCTTTGTACTTCTGGTTCCTTGTTGCATTTGTGTAGCGTCTTGTATTATGAGCTGCAATAATAAAAGACGCATACCTTTGTGATATTTTCATTCCTGTCCTCTTTTGTGATGTTACTAAGAGGTTCCAGTTTTGGCTGTTGACTTGACCCTCACTTGTGAGACATCTACTCGAGGAGACCCAGTTACCACACACTGATGCCGACAGTGTGACTCAACCCTTGGAGGCGAGAGTAACGGTTGAAACTCTTAGTAGTAGCGTCGAGGCCTTACGACGTCATCCTTGGTATGGATTAGTATCATCCATGTTAGGATTGACTGTATTAGGCAAAGAATGTGGTTCATCCAGGGGATGGGACCAGATTTCTCTTATCGGCAAAGAAGAAATATTGCAGCTCTGATGGGACCGGAGATGGTCCAGGCCACGACAGAGAAGGTCCAGGTCATCTAGGAGCGGATGAGGGCAGCTCAGAGCTGGCAGAAGTCATATGCTGACTGGAGGCGGAGGCTACTAGAGTTCGAGGATGGCAACCACGTCTACTTGCGGGTCTCACATCGACGTGGTATTCGGAGATTTGGCCGAGGCGGCAAGTTATCTCCGCGCTTCATCGGACCCTTCTAGGTCCTCAGCAGGGTTGGCGAGGTGGCTTATCGCCTGGCTCTGCCACCTCAGTTGCACCGGGTGCACGACGTCTTCCACGTATCCCAGCTAAGGAGATACGTGCACGACCCGACGTACATCATTGATCATGGAGAGCTTGACGTTGATGATGGGGCGACTTTTACGGAGGTCCCGGTGGAGATAGAGGATCGACAGGAGCGGGTCCTGCGT
The DNA here is from genome assembly GCA_963277665.1 of Viscum album. Lineage (NCBI taxonomy): Eukaryota > Viridiplantae > Streptophyta > Magnoliopsida > Santalales > Viscaceae > Viscum > Viscum album. The sequence goes on from CAUJRU010000740.1 coordinate 25,438, forward strand.
GGGCGATTGATTCCTCTTGTGCGCATCAGATGGCAGCACGGGAATCTCCAGGAGAGCACATGGGAGCGGGAGGCTTAGATGCGTGCTCAGTACCCTCATTTGTTTCCCTAGTTTTTGATGTATCTTTACGGGGACGTAAATCCTTGAGGTGGGAGTAATGTAAAGACCCGTAGAATTCAAGGGAAATTTTTTCTTAATTTTCTTTAGAATTTTACAAGAGCGCGGTTTCAGACGGCACCTGATTCCGAGGCCCGGAGTGCCCGGAATCAATTTCCGAAGTTTGGCTTGGGTACGTTCAGTGAACGAACGAGCGGGAATTCCTAACTTTTGATCCGGTGCTCGGAATTGAAATCAGAGGGCACCGATGAACTCGCAGCGCCGATATTCGCTTAAAGAGACCTTTTCGGATGTTGCGTTTGTTGCGGGACGATAGTTAGTTTTTCAGAGAATTATAAAAAGTTGAATAAAAAAATGTGGAATTCTTTTTATTTCACTTTTGTAGGTTAACTCCTCTCAAAGGGAGTTAGGGGTGGGACCCACACCCACTTAACCTCCCTTGAGAGGATTAAGTGTGGTGGGACCCACACGAACCTAAACCTCTCATCTTCCCCCTTAAACTCCCCTCTCTCCCTCTTAAAAGTTTGTTAACTTAACATCTAATTAATTACACATGACATGTATAATTAATTAAGTGTTATGTTTTTGAATTTTACGTTTTGAATTCCTTGGCTTGGTAAATAAAATAAGGAGGAACCTTATTTTATTTGGTTAGATTTGTTTAGCCAACTTGTGTGGTTTTTTGAGATCTCCTCCTCCTTCTTCTTCATCTTGACGAAGAACGCTCATCTTGACGAAGAACGCTCAACTTGACGAAGACCGCTCAACATGACGAAGAACGCTCAAGTTCCGACGAAGAACGCTGCTCCTCTCTTCTTCGTCTTCCGTGTCAACGAGAGGGAACGCCGCTTCCTCCTCGGACTCCCTTCATCGGCATACGAAGATTCACCAACGACGTATCTCATCGGACGCACCTCTTCGTCATCGTATTTGACGAACGACTACCGCGACGCCCGACCTCCGCGACGTTGTCTTCCGCGGGACGTTGACAAATCTTCGAACCTATACCCAAGGTAGGGGTTGTTGTAATTTGTTTATTTATTTATCCTTGTTCGTGGTTCATGCTTAACTAACGTAAGAATTTTATGTTGTGTTATCTTTTAACGTGAGGGGGCCGGACCGCATGAACACGGCCGAACTCCCTCCTTCGTTCTTGATGTTTTATATTGCGGTGAATCAAGGTGGCGTGGTGCCGTCGCACCACTTGGATATTCGCCGAAACTTATTACACGACGCCGTCGCGCGCGCGCCATTGAAGAATCATCAAGAACGCGACACCGTCGCGCCGCGTTGAAGGAATTCAAGGCGCGGCGGAGGGGCGCGGTGCCGTCGCACCGCGCCGGACGACGAACACCGCGGCCGGTTCCGGGCTGCGGCGGAATGAGGAGACCGGCGGCCGGGCCGCCGGCGTCGGAAGCCGAAAAGGGGACCGGATTTTTCCGGTCCCGTTGGAGAAAACCGGCCGGCTGGATGGTCAAATCCGGGGGAAATTAATCCCTCGGCCAGCAATTAATCCCCCCCCCCATTTAATTGGGGGAGGCGGTTTCTTGAGGGGGGGCAGGCGGCCCCCCGGTTTCCGCTCAAGCAGGCCCCCCACGTGGGGGGGGGGGCGTTTTTAAATCAAAGGGGCGCGGCTGATTGCCGCGCCGCCATCCCAATCAAGCGGGGGGCTTTTCCCCCCCGCGTGCTGCCTCCGTGCGGCGCCAGGCCGCCGCGGCCACCGCGTCGCCGCACCGCCGGCCGGCCGGGCCGGGTCGCCCCGGACCCGGACCCCCCCCCCCCCCCCCCCCCCGTTTCGAATCAGTTTCGGTCTTTTGGCCATAACTTGAGCCACGGACCTCCGATCGACGAACCTTCTACGGCAACGCGATCCTTCGATCGAGACGGTCGTTTCGGTATATCGCACTCAGGGTTTCGGAATACTTTGAGTTCGGTCGGGTTGGTTCGTTCACGAAACCAACCGGGCCCTCGGAGCGGAAACGCTCATATCTTGAGCTACGGACGTCCGATTGACGTGCCATCAGCCATGTTGTGTTCCTCTTAGAGAGACGGATCTTTTGGCATACTCCGCCCGAGGTTTGGGCGCAGGTGGAGTACGGTCGGGTTGGTTTTTCCTTAAAAACCAACCGGGCCTCGGGGACGAAAATGCCAATAACTCTCAGACCGAGCGTCCGATCGACGCGCCGTCTGTTGCGTTGAGTTCCTGTTGACGATACGGAACTTTTGGATACATCAACTTTGGACTTTGTAACAGTTGATGTATCAGCCTCTCGACTCGTGGAGCGGACCCTCCGAACGAGCTTGCTGTGTGCGGGAACCCTAGTGCTGGCTGCGACTGTTACTGTGACTGCTACTGCTACTGCTACTGCGACTGCGACGACAACAGTACAGAGATCCTGTGTGGATTCGACGGCGACGACTACTGCACTCAGCGATCCTACGTGGATCAGTGCTACAGGTCCTGCGTGGGCCCGATCCTGTGTGGGTCCGATCCTGTGTTGGTCACTGCGGGAGTTAGTACCTATCGATCCTTCGTGGGTCCAACGACTTAGATGGTTCAGTGATCATCCTTATCGTCATCCGAAAAATTATACCTGTGTGAGCTGAATCTTCTGTTTTACTCGATTGAGGTGGTGCGCTTGGTTGTAGCGGCAGACCCGCGATACTGGAGACGAGCGTACGGAGTACGGAGACCGTGTAGCCGGCTGAGACCTGAAGACTGCTCGACCGACTCGACTTGGAGTGAGTCGACTAGCCCAGTGGACGGAGCGCCCGGTATTTGGCGGCAGACCCACGGCGGACGGAGCGCCTGGTAGTTGGCAGCAGACCCGCGGTACTCGACTGGAGGAGTACCTCTGTAGGCTATTTGGGTGAGCGCCCGGTATTTGGCAGCAGACCCTCAGCGGACGGAGCGCCCGGTAGTTGGCGGCAGACCCGCGGTACTCGACAGGAGGAGTACCTCAGCAGTCTTAGGTTAGTGAGCAGTATCTCAGAGTCGTGACAGGACACTGTACACTTCAGAGATGGGGCTCATCAGTAGTTACGTTTTTGATAATGAAAATCCTGTGTGAGCTGAATCCTGTTGCTTTCCTGTGTGGATTACGTTTCACTTTCCTGTGTGGAATACGTTTACTTTCCTGTGTGGACTTAGTTGTACTTGGGCTCGGAGGTTGGAGCGTATTTGAAATTGATGACTTAGGTATATGTATGGGCATATACCTAAGCAGTGTCGGTTGTTACTTCGTGATTGTACCTTTCTTCGTGGTTTATCCTTTGTGGATTTTTAGAGACCTTCAGGGGTCTCGGGGTCCCTACTGAGTAGCTTATACTCACCCCTGCACGGGCTTTGCCCGCACAAAGTTGTGTTGGTTGCAGACGACGGACAGTGTTGACCTTAGCTGAGGCTTGCAGAGCGGGACGGTACCCGGAGGTGGACCACTGGGCGGGACGTGCACGGAGCGGACGGTGGGACCTGTGGAGCAGTGGAGCTATCTGTACCCACCCTTCAGGTGGGATTTCCAGTGGACAGCTCGGTGTAGCGGCTTTTACTTTTCAGTTGCTATTTTCCCCTTTCGAGTTGTACTTTACTTTCAGTTTGGGTTTGTATACTGTCCCATTTACTTTTCCGCACTTTCAGTTGTACTCTACTTTTGTTTAGTGTTTACTTTCCGCTTGCTTACTCTGTGGTGTTTGTTTACTTTACAAAGGCAATGCCTTCCCTTTTTACCGGGATTTACGCCTTGGTGCTAGTCGCCAGCCCCTGGCCTATGGAAGGCGGGCTTGGGGTAGTCACGGCACGGACCCCGAGGGCGGGTCGTGACAAATACATTCGAAAAAAATCAATATTTTATTGGATTGGACCGCATTCATTGTATGAATCAAGAATGGGGAATAAAAAAATAAATCCAATTCCCTAACATTGAATGGATCTTTCTATGAAGAATAATGGTAACTATGTCGTCACCGTTAGTGATATAAGTCGTGATTTTTGTGCACCGATCATTGATATGAGGTATCATTTTCATTCATTTGAATGAAACCCTAGAGTATCTCTCTCCAACCTAACTAGTGCCTTCCAGGGTTATGATTCTAACCATGGATTTTAAAAAAATGGATTATTTAAAGGAAAAATGACTCATTGGAACAACAAATAAAATAAAATTCATGTTTTTAATTCACTTTATTATCTTAAATGACCAAGATTACATTTACACAGCTGACCCATGATGTCTAATGTTGAGTCAATCCTAGGGTAAAACTACCTTTTTGTACTCAATGGTTCCCTCGGGTTTTTGATTTTAGAAACCATTTAAATGTTATTACAATTATTTTGGAAAATGGAATGTGCATAATGTTTAAAATTTTAATATATTTCAATAAATTTTCCATACACACCAGGTCTTGAAATCACAAGTTTTCTTAGTGTGTTGTCTCAAAATCAACTCATTTAAAATTTAGCATCAATAGACAGAAATATCTGGGACATAACATTCTTCTCATCATGGGGCTTTACATCCTCAAAAATGACATAACAAGGGTTATTGAAAAAGGTACGTGTAATAAGCATTTATCTGAGGCTCCCACTCTAATGTTCTCTACTATAGATTCATGTTATCCCATTGTACAAGCACCAAAGGAATTGATCACCCAAGAAGGATCCTCTTCTATCGATCTGTGAACTCCACTGGGTACATAGTGAACTTCTATCCATCTATGATTTTCTACATTCCCTAGTTGATAATGTGTAATGGGTCATACACATACCTCATCAACTATGATATGTTGATGATATTGTTTAACAAGTACAACAATTGAGGTAGAGCTAAGTGGTACGCCCACATTCCTACTCAACTTAGTGTCTAGAAACGGATGATGAACCTTGGAGATAACTTTTTACCCTGGCCAAATCTATTTATTCCATGTCATCATGAAACCAATAGGAACTTGTGGTGTCCATCCTTGAACTCCAACGGGATTCACCACATATCAACAAAATACTTATGATGAATTTGTGTACTAATCATCTAGTACATGATGATATGAACCTTCTCATTCATATCTCACCCAATCTATCAGTCCATGAGTGCTGACACTCCTGTGTCAATCCATAAAACGGGTGACCTGCATGTCCGCTCATAAAATATATTAAATGGTGCCAAATAAATTGATGAATGATAGCAGATTTTGTACTCTAAATCAAAAAATGGACGGTTATATTCCCATCAACGGCCAAAATATATAATGAAATCATGTAGCATGTCCTCCAGAACCTGAATTTTCATCTTTATATAGACTTCAATTTGTGGGTGAAACATATTTCTCAAGCACATCTAGGTCCCAAAAACCTCTTGAAATACCTTATTCAAATAGGGTATGAAGTTATCATCCCAATCAAAAACAATAATCAAAGGATCTCCATGATTTATAACAATAATATATGTAGATGCATCCCATTATTTCTACTGAACTATGTTATTATATAGCTAGTAAGTTGGTTTAATTAGGTATTTGGTCTACAATCCCCAAGATAAAATCATGTCCCATTGACATATTGGGTAAGACAATCACAATGTTCATATATATCCAATCACACATTGAGGATGGAACCGTTGAGGGTTGATCCAAACCCTATGGAAAATGGTGTGGAACCATCATATGATTGAATGTAAGGAATTGAGAAAAAAACTCTTCAACTCCATTCCTTGTCCTTGTCCACAAAGAATGATGGAATTAAATAGTACATTTTTTCACACTAGGATGTACAACCAAAGGTGATGTATCATACTCCATCAGAACCTCCTCCCAGAACATTACTAGTACTATTATTCGTCCACTTAAAATAACAACGTTCTCCCTAGATTTTTAAATTCAATCAGAATTATGCCATGTGGTTAACTTATCCTATATAGTCTCACGGTTGGTATCCAAAATATGTTCTTCCATGACTCATTATAAAATTTTAGAGGTGAAAACCATCAACTATAGGTATGCTTATCCATGTATATCCACAAGTATAAATGTTAAAAGGAAAACTAATCTAATGTATCTTTCAAACCCTGTAAAGTAGATATCCCACTGAGAGAATATTTTACAAAATTCCCCTTCCAATGAGTAGAGAAAATAATGATTTCCTAATACTGGAGGAACACTAGACATCATATTTGTCTTAGGTTAGGATTATTATAATAAAATAAATAATTGAGACACTTCTGATTAGAGCAGGACATAAATAAACCTCCCATTTGCTACTGTCACCAAATTATCAATGTGAAGACTACTTCTGCAAGAAAATCATTGTTGGTCATATAGTTCTACACATGGGATCTCAAATTCCATAACAAACACTATTTGGGTGCTGATATACTACTTAGTGGGCTAATCAACATTGAGTTGTTGGGTTCACCATGTGGACCTATCTATGATAATCATCTGATGTGTCCTATTATCTATAGACTATATGTATATATTCCTCATGGAGAGACCCGATGAGTAATTCCTTTTAAAGGCACTACATCAGTGAGATAAAATTGTGGAGTTTTCTCTCCAAGATGAGGGAATTAGGTAATATTCTATCTAGTATTCTATGGATGGAATACGATGTTTTGTAGATTAACTTTGCAAATTGTGTCTTGGATTGAGTGTATCGGGATATTATTGTTATATGTGTTGTTGACATATACCTGTGTAGAGATGGAAATACATTCATTTGTTGTCTTGATTTGTGTTTTTTTATCCTATTGAGTAATTTTATACACACCCACGCACAGTCATTTCCTTATCCAATCATGATTTATGATGATTACTTGCATTTTTATGAATTCATAGGTGGAAAAGACATTGAATGTTCTTAGTGAGACTGTACAGACTGTGGTGTGTTCCTGCGACTTTAATATAGTAGTCCCAATACCTTTTAAACACATGTTGGACTCCTATTACATAAATCTTATATTAGGATTGTATTTGGACATGTTTACATTATATCATGTCATTATTTAGTTGTGATATATAGTTTTATATATGCATTGGTTATATAGTGTGTTTTCATTTTTATAATTTTTGGGGATGGAGATGTCTGTGTGTATACAAGTATATAGTCAATGCCTACAATTATATTGATATGACTATATGGTGGTAGTCACTATCTCATGGGAAAATGGGGGTGGGAATGGGGAGTCACGACATGGGCCCCACTTGGATTGGGTAAGACAATTTTATTACCCATTTGTTAATAAGCATTTACTATTTTCACTATTTCAAGTGGAAGTTTATTTAGTTTCGAGTATGTTTACACATTTTATTTATTTCTATTCTTATATGGATCGTGATATAATCATATTATGATATTAAAAATGATGTAATAATCATATCTATTCAGAATATATTTGTTTAAAAGGATCCATAAAATTTGGAGATATTAAGTGGAATACACTTTTTATGGAGAAAATAGGTCGTACGTACGCATGAACACTTCCAAAATTTTCCTATATTATTACATTAAAAAAAATTAATGATATAAATGTAAACTATATTTTGAGTATAATATTAAATTTTTTTATATCAAAAAATTATAAAAATAACTATTTGTACATTCCATGCAATCGGTGAATGTATCAGATAACTTTGAGGAATTGGTAGTCCACATGTTCAAAAATGATGTAATCGTACTCAAAAACAATGGAAAAAATGATTGTATTCCTTATATAAAAATTTTATAGCAATGAAGATATTATAAATATTATATATATCATAAATGAATAATAAATTTTTCATTATTTCCAACCTTGTATGGTTGTAATCAATGAATTTGCCACGTTGTTTCAGGAAGCGGTGGACCATCATACAAATGAATGTTGTTTGTGTATCACATTGGATAGATCTTTGATTCCTTGCAGGTTGTACCGATGACAAAAAAAACTTATTAATTTTTATTATACTAATGTTATTATATAATAATATTTTAAAAATAATCAAATGGGTGGAGAATGAAATAAAACCAAAGTGCTCATTGAAGACATTTTCCTTTTCAAGTAACTCCTGTTGGTTTAATACCAAAAGACAAACTTTGTTTTTGATCTGCACATTTTTACGATTCAATTATTTGGGAAGGAATGATGGGAGATTATTTTTCAAGGATTTTATGGGCCGAATGTCTTCATAGGTGTGATGATGTAGAGGTTTTCAATGTATTTTTTTAGTGGAGAAAGAGTGGAATTCATGTAAATACAGAATGGTAAACACTATTGGGAGGTCTCTCAAACCTCATGAGACACCACAATTAAAAAATAATTTTATAATTTGAAATTTTGGTCATGAAAACCTACTACAACAATGATATAATATCATTTTTTGATTTTTTATCTTATCTTCTAATTTTCCCCATGTATATCATTTTGGTTTTTATTAATGTATGTAGTTTTCTAACCTATGTAAGATGATAATTAAGAATAAAATATATAGAAATTTATTATTCAATGTAGACTCACATAATATTAAATATTATACCCAATTCATATGACAAATATATGATCTTTTTTGGAAATTAAATTTTTAAACAATTGCGAGTAACGTGCCAAAACACTACATTAACATGGAACATGATAATAATGTTTTTACTATTTTTGGGTCAATATATTTATTGTAAAATCCTATTTGGTTCATTATTAGATGTTTTTTTATATTTATTAATCCTTTGTAAGAATATATAATTTTTATAAAGTATTAAATCATTAAATTAAATATCTAATATTATAAAATTATATTGATCTCAATTTTAACATTATTTACTTGATATAAATTAAAAATAATAGTAAATATATTTAATTAAATTATACTAACATAAATCAAATTTAATATTAAAATAAAATCTAAAAAATTAAATAAACAGAAAACCAATCAATTTTAATCACATATGAAAATTTTTTTATTCATTTATTTGGTTTAATTATTTACTAAATACTCACTACATTAAAATTTCATAATACTTTTTGGTTAATAAATCATTTAAAAAATTAATGATAAATATTAATTAAATAATATATCATTTGAATTTAAAAAGGAAATATATAATTGAAAATATGATGTTTTTTCTATATACTAAATTCATATAAATGATAAAGGCATGGAAGGATAATTTATGATCATTTAAATTACTTTATAAATTATATAGGTCACATTAATGTAATATTATCCCAATAACCGAATTTATTTTATCAATTAGTGGATATGATCAAAATATGGGTTTAAATTGGACTTTGGACAAGATTCTAGCTCACACACCCCCCTTAAGAATCATGTTTAACAAATATGTAATCTAAAATTTACCTTAATCAATATAATTAATTTTAATTGAATTAACTTGTATTTATAGAAAAAAATATGTTGAACTTATTATACAATAAAAATTATTATGATTCCAAATTTAGAGTCCATTTTCCCAAATTCTAATCAATAAAGTAGAATAAATTAATTTAAAATTAATCTCATAGATGGGATGACGAAGTGGGTTTTTAAATTGACAATGTCTAAATGTTTGAAATGATTTTATATCAAATTTATTTATGATAATGCTTCCAATGAACCAAATTGAAATAATTTATGTTATTTAACTAAATATTATTTAAATCAAAAATTAAAATATAATATATCTATATAAATAAATTTTCATAACAAGTAATTTTAAATTCCAATCCAGTATTTTTCACTATTAATTAGAAATTGAAACATGCAGAAAAATACCAAAAAATCACCCTATCCTAATTTCTACGTTCCCATTATAAAAAATAATATTATCTTAACATATGAAAATTGTGAAATTTCTTAAATTATGTTTTAAAATAGTTTCACTATTTAAAATAAGCTAAACTAAATTCATAAAAAATATATTCTTTATACATAATATTTGAATAATTATTATCATATTCATGTAAATCCAATTTTTTGACTATGTAAACATTGTATCAAATTTAAAATATAAAAATAAATATTTAATAATTCATTAATATTTTATATGCACTTTGGTTCTTTGAAAGGAATATCTTATATGCTATCGAAGTAACTCATCGTTGTGTGTCATAGAAGCCACATGAATTTATGTATAAACAAATCTGGAAAAAAAATATAAATTTTTTTAATAGGAAAACATTAAAATTTATTGTGGTGTTAAATTCTCACCACCTGAATCAAATTTAATCCCCATAATTTAAATGTGATCTTGGTAGTTTAGGGATTGATATATGAAAATAATATTTTTGAATACTCCCACGTTGTAAATAGGGGTTATAACACATATTCTTAATAAGAAAAAATTAATCTAATGGTCATTCTTCATTAAAATTGTAATTCAATCCTTAATCAATGAAACTGATATCCAAAATTAATCATTGTATATTCTTAAAGATATAAAATTTGTGTTCCATGAATAATAAGACCCATGATTCATGTCCTTATATCATTTTATAACTATTATCCAAAAAAATATTATCAATATATAAATATCAAAACCCAAAAATAGATAATATTTGTTCATCATTAAAATTTATTCATAAATTTTTTTTACTAAAATTAATTAATCATTAACAAATACATTTTTTATGCTTAGGGTAAGAGAAACACTTCTTTTTTCCCAATCAAGAGTTCAAGCCCCACTACCTTATAAAATATCTTTTTTCCATAACCATATTAATATAATTTCTGAAATAAATATGATTAAATCCTGAAAATTTAATAATTTAATAACCATTTTAATATTATTTTTAATAGAAAATAATTTTTTTGATGACTGATAATATAATTTAACTATTATGAAAATTTCATTAATGAAAATAGAAACATTAAAGGTTATCAATACCTTTAATATCATGTATCTATATTGTAATGAAATTATTCATCCAATAGATTATGAAATAAAATAAACATTGAACAATGAGTCATATTTCAATAAATTTATTTCAAAGTATACTTAATCATGGTGTACTATAATACATAAAACCTAAAAAATGTTTTTATGATTGAGAACTTATTGACCACATTAATATCATTATCCTATGATGTTATCCACAGTTGTAATGTTAATTAATAAACATGTGATTATATGAAAATCATCATATTCTATCTTATGGATATGTTCCCTAATATATGTTTTCCTAAATCTAGTATCCATGGTTTCTAATAAAATTATTTTGATACCAACTGTATGGTTTTGACCACTTAATCTTGTATATTGTGCTCTCTTAATTACTTTGGATTGATTACAAGGAATCAATTCCTCGTGGAACAATAAGTTTAGTAGTTTTGTATAAATAGATATGTACATGAAACCCATATTATAATAGGAATAGAAAATAACATAAAATATAATGAAATAAAATGTTTTCCATTCTCGAAACTAATTAAAATATTTTTCATTATACACTACGGAATGGGAAAAATAAAGGTGAGCAAAAATTACAAGTAAGTGTGATGTACACATGATGTAATAAATTATAACTTATCCCAGTCAATATGAAAAGGTAAAAAACTAAATATAAATTCTACTTAACTAATAAATTGATTGTGAAATATATCGATAAGTTTTTTACAAGTGAAAATACATTGGATATTAATAACTCAAATAAAGAAGATGTTTATTTATTGAAAACCAAGTATCCTAGGTATACATAAACACTCCCATAAAAACCTTTTATATGGTAGTTTAAATCAAAATGGTTAAAAATTTATTTGATTTTTCCAACAATCACTCTACTAACATGATCAATCACCAGACATTTTAACACGTACTGGATTCAATTTTAAAGGGTTATTCCAAATGAATTCTTCCAACGAGACTACTGATGAATAATGGGGATTACATTAAACGGTTCCCAACCAATTTAATACCAATTAAAATGATTATTTGTATATATAATAATCAAATTAAATTCATGAATTCTATTTTTTATCAGGTATTTGTATTTATTATAAGATACATATTTATCAGTATTTCCCATGAAAATAATATCCTTTAAAGTAAGAACCATATGAAAAATATTTATATGGATTATAAAATAATCGTATCCCTCATATAAAAATTATTATATTAACATTAAATATAATGTTAAATTTAAATTTAATATGATAATGTGATTACTTTAAGAGAATGTGTATAACCACAAAAAAATTGTGAGATTGAAAGATAACTTTTACGAGTTGGTAATATTCATGATAAAAACATTGAATGGGATATTTAAAATTGAAACATTAAATTGAATCTAATAAAGGTATTCTTGATATAAAATATCAAAACCTTTTGTTTATAAAACACAAAAATAAGTAAATAATTAATATAAAAATTATATTATTGATGAAAAAAGGGACATGAATAATCGTTACCTTGTTTATTGCTTTGGATGAACATCCCTAAAAAATTTATAAATTTATATTAACCATGTTAAAAATTATTATATATCTATATTAATGTTTAATACCATATTTGATACTTTTATAAAATATTATTACCCTTTTGTTAATAATCTATCACTATTTTAGATGCTTCAGTTTTTAATTTCTTTGTTTTTCAAGTATTTTAAGCATGAAATTATTTTATCCTTATATAAATAATTACATTATCATATCCATTCATTAAAAAATGATGTTTCTATCATATATATTATGTATAAATTTATACTGAATAATCTATTAAATTTTTATAATGGAAATTTAATGCATTTGGAAACACAAGTAAATCATTAACAAGAAATCCTAATATTATTCCACTTCATATGGATATACATACTACCATACTTTTATATCATCAAAAAATATACTGGAAACCAAGGTTGTGTGATCTCCTGGTAGATGAATAGTTGGCCTAATTCAACTGATCCTTCTTTTTGGGTACCTGGTTTCCTACTTCCATGTGTGATGATATCAATAAAACGCTCCATATTCTCAAAATCTATCCCTCTTAATCATCTAGATAAAACTATCTGTCATGCACTAGAATCCTCTATCAGGATTCAATCATCTATGAGATCTTGATGATAAACCTCAAGAAACTACATTATGTGGAGAAGATTAACATGGGACATAATACATCACTTATTTCCATCCTGAAAACGCCTCACTACAGTTATCTCATATCCAGCTAATACAGGTGATATGCATATCAAATCTATAAAAATTCCATGAATGGACCATCACATACATACTCCCCTAATTCAACCTCCTGAAATTTATAGATCTCTTGCACTATAACATCTCGTGATAATAGTTCCCCAATAACTTCTCTAAAATGACCATTAATAACAAACTAGTAGCATGTTCAGTCTGTTCCAAAATGTACCACCATCACATCACTCTTCTTTAGAGCATGTATGTATCAAAATTGACCCTCCCCTATATATGACTCTATATGTAGTCGTCTATAGTCTCTAGAGACACAACCAAGTACTCACATCCTTTAAGACCACCGTACATAGTAATAGTTTCTAGGTTCTATAGCTGAACATTGATTTTAATTGCAAATATAATATTCCAAAACAGCCCTAGGACTCTTCCCATGATCATAATGAAGAGGTCAATGTTCTCTCATAACAAATACCTATATTACTCACCTGGAATATTGGGTGCCTCATGTTCCACACCAAGAAGACCATTCCTAACCATGACCAATAATAATTCTCTCAAAAAGAGTGGGCATGGAGGTATACTTTACAATTCCAAAGGCACACCATTTGAAAACATTCAAAAATAGTACATGTTCAATAACATATCCATAACCCATTTTTTCATGCTTTCCTAAAATAATTCATCACAAAATTCCATGGTTTCATAAATTTATTTAGGTAATATTAATTTTGATGACATATCGGACCAAATTTCATTTCCAAAAAAAATCATAGAAATAATAATCACATCACACCACAAATGTTTCACCCAAGGGGAAATAATATTAAATTATAAAAAACAATAATGAAAACAATCCCCATCATCCATATTTGGGTTCAACCCTCAACATGGGTTAGTTTCTCCTAGGCACGAGCTCATAAGAAAGACCCAACTCTTCATGTTATCATTTTTACATTCTCTAAATAGTATGAAAAAAAATGATAAGTCTTTTGATACCACTTTTATATTTCCGAAAAAAATTTCACAAACCTATCCCTTGATCCGTACTACCGTAGGACCACCCAAGAACATCCCTATATTCCAAAGGCTACCGACTAATAGATAAGGTTTGACAATCAATCAATGGGGGGATGATAAAAAATTTTATCAGAGTAATGAAATAGTAGAAATAAATGAACAATATAGTAGAATAAAAAACCACAACTATACCATAATATCAAGTCATTAAAATCGAGTAAAACAATATCCAATCTAAAGTGTAAAATATTCCATACTAATGTTTGTATCACGTTTCCAAAATGTCATTGAAAATAAAGACACTAATAACTCCCAATGCGGATCAAAAACCACATCGAGCTCCCTCATCCAATCAATATTACAACTCATCCAATCAATATTTCAACTCATCCATCCATCAAATATCCTTTTCAATTAACATATCCAGAAAAAGACAGATTATATTTAATTGATGAATCAGAAGCCTAAGTAAGGAGTCAGTGAAACTCAATAGACCACTAGAAATGATTTCCAAATCAATATATAGTCAAATGAAATTGAATATTGTTTTGATAATAAATACTAAAATGTATAACTAAATTATTGTCACATTAGTAATTAATCATTGTTTATCTACATAACACTTACTTTCTAGTAGGCACCCGTACCTCAATCCCTACATTGACCCATATCGGAGCCTGAAGTAATTTAATGTGATTTCGTGTCTCAAAATTAAATTGTTACCATCATTTTATTCATATGTCAATTCCCATGTAACCATTCCCATATAAACCAATTGAATGATCTTGTTCCCATTATTTAATTGACAAATAAATGAAATTGTTACCATTCGTACCTTAAACATTAGGATGACCATGTTATAATTACTTAATTAAAAAAAGGTCTTGGTAACATTATTAAAATAAATATTAGAATCACCTTGATACCATTCATAAATCTAAAACTAATTAGCCGTGTAACCATTCATTGCTTAACTATTTCCATAATTAATTATCCACATAAATTCTATTAGCTATTAAACCATTACATAAATATAATAAAAAATTTATTTTACTAAATTTAAAATAAACATAAAAACACCATTTATTAATTTTCCAATTAATTATGTATGTAAACCCCATTAATTAGTTCATTTATTAATTAATCAAAATTCGTATCTCAAAATTCTACAATTAATTTAACAATTAATTACCTTGAATCACAAATCTTGTAAGCCTATAAATAATTCATTAATTAAATATCTACAATAAAAACCCATATATCATAATTAAATATAAAACTAATCATATTAATCAACGACAAAATAAATTATAATTAATTCACCAATTAATTAATTCCAACTCAAAAATTTCACAATTCAATCATTTACTAATTTTAAATTTAATTAATTCAACTAGGAAATTAAATTTTTATACAAGTCTAGAAATTATAAAATTATATAAAAATAATAAAAATCATGATAATGGGATTTTAATATTTCACCACATACCTAATAATTGAGAAATAAAATTTTTGAATGGAAATTATGAAATATCAACAGAGTAACGGCGTAGACTGAAAATCATATCTAAAACCACAAATCAAGAACAGAAAAATCAACATCCCTTAGATATATACATAGATACTCTAGACTCGACTGTATTGATAATATAAAGATCTAGATCTATCAAAATAGAAGTTAGCATCACAACCAAATAAGTAGTCATGTAATGATGATGAATAATAAATCCTTGATATAAGATAAACATACTAGGAGGGAAGAAGATATTAGATATGGGTTTCAAATTCTATTGGTCAGAGGTTATGAAGTCTGTTATTCATCAAGAAATCACAAAAACAAGAAATATGACCAAGGGACCAATGGGGGTGATTTGGGATTAAATTGGGGGTTTAATGATTGTCAAAAATAATTTTCGAGTATAATTAATTACCATGCATTGTTTTTTCAGTAGAGGATAATGGTTTTCTATAACCATTAACATAAAATATTAAAATAAATTATTGGGTTGCATTGTTATAACTAAGAGGGAACACGATTAGAAGAACTATGTATCAACCATGTAATCCACCATAGTACATATTTGCATAGTTTGCTGGGTTGCGGCACACAGTTTTCCATAATTGGGAACCAATTGTGCACACCCCACTTTCTTTTATTTTTATCAATATTTTACCCACACACACCCCATTGTAAAAAAAATGAAAATAATTCGAAACTAAAAAAATGGTACCTATAAAACAACCCAGGAATTCACCAGAAAATTTTAGGATATTACAAATATATTATAATAAAAATCACTTTTACATTATATCATTACCAGTACATCAAAAAATATTACTATGATAAATTGATATCAACATTTTTATGATATATAATGTAATTATTTACAATTATAATACTATCACATCTGAAAAAAAAATATAGTATATCAGTTATATTTCACATTCAAATGGTAAAAAAATATAACTCCTTTTACTATTTTATTATATGAGATCCTATATATTTAATGAAATTAACTTATTAATCACATTTAAAATTATTCTCGTATAATATTTTTAAAAATAGTGATATTCATGTTCTCGTTGTAACTAAATGTTACACAATGTATTTTTTATCTATAAATTATCACAACTTTTTCAAATATAATGAATATATTCTCATAATATAACTAATGTAACTATATATAATTTTCATTAATATCATATCCCAGAATAATATATAGGTTATCAATTATGTTTCACACTCATATGATAACCAAATATATATCCTTATATTATTTTATCATTTTATATCATTTTTATTATATGATATTAACTAAAGAATCACTATTTATATAATCTTTGTGTAATATATTATTAAATAGTGTTATTATTATTTTTTGAGGAACTAAATAAAACATAATGAATTTTTTAAATTTATAATATCATGATAATTTAGGATAAAATTTAAATAATATCATAATATAAAACTTGTATAATCATATATTTTCTAACTAAAAACATCATTAAGTCGAAACTGAGTAAAATTAGTCAATTTTAAATAATAATCTCTTTAGAATATATTTCTGTGAAAATAAAAACAAATTCACATTTTAAAAATTACATTTATTTCTATTAAATATGAATACCAACCCAATAATAAATTTTTTCATATCATTTATTATGTTCTATGTGTTGCGGTATTTTTATATTCTAAATTTAAGCTTCATTTAACTTCTTTAATCATAGGAAATATAATAATGAATCAATATTTTAATTAATTTGATAATAAAATTCCTACAAAAAATATGATTTATCAAATTTAAAAATTAGAGGAATCATATGTGTATCAAAATAAATGTCTTATTTATAATGAAAATAATTTATTTAAAAACATTAAGAGAGAAAAAATACAAATCCTTATAAATACCCATATTGTTAGATTTATTAAAATATTTATATAAATTTTACTTTATTTAATTCTCTATTATTTCATTATTAACATCATCATATAAACACCAACATAATGAAAAAAAATTAAATATAATACTTTGTATCATATAACCCTCAAAATAAAATTACTATACATCATCATCTTCATACTTGGTGTAATTTTATACTCATTTACAATTAACAGTTATTGTATTTTTAAATGATTGACATGAAATGACCTATTTTTAAAAAATCATAGATCATGAATTTCATATTTTTATTCATAATTATATGTGATGTGAACACTTCATGACCTCTATTTATATTTTTCCTTTCATAAAAATTTCATTTATATTTATGTGCTATCATAATATTAATTTGGTTTGGAACACCCATATCTTTCTCAATTATCCCTAATATATGAATGATGCTTTTTAAATGCCTAAAAATTATTCATTTTGTAGTTAAATAAAAATTTCCAAAAAAAATCTATATATTTCTACAAAATTAAATTTATAGGATTCTATATCTTAATATGTTAACTCAGTCTCTCTAAATTGTTAAGGCACTAAATTATATTTAGTAAAAGATTTTACATTGTTGATCTATCCACAATTATTCTTCATATAATGGATTTTGATACTTAATACCGCTAGCGACATTATTTAAAATGAAGCAATTTATTTTTATTATTTGTTATTTCGACATCATACTAATTTTCATTTTTTCAATATTCTTTATTTTAATAAGTATTAGACTGGAAGCCTCTACAAATTCCATTGGATTATTATTTTATAAATAAAACATTTGTGGAATATATTTCCAATAATATATATATTGTTGTGGATAATATTTTATACTGAATAGATCTTCTTTTATGAGAATAGTTGTAAAGTTACATGTGAATCATGAATGAGGGTTCCATAAAACTATTAGTTATCAAATATTGAAATTATGTTAAATGTGGGGGATGGATCCATTTATTCACAAATTTTATTCTCAAATGTAATTCATTTAATAAATATACTCCTTAAGACATTTTTTATTATAGTTCTCACATAAAAATTGAAGATCACATATATCATATCGATATAATTTAAAAATATATTTTTTCAACATAGTAATCATTATTATTAGGTGTTCATCACAATATGTTTTTGCATAGGTACGGAATAAACCAAATAAAAATGGTTGAGACTCTAGGATAGTTCATAGGATAACAAATTTTATAAATCCATAATTTATAGATAATAAACTATATTCCCATGGAAAAATAAAAAATTTAATTTAGAATAGTGAAACAAAGTGAAAATTCTATACAGAAGTTAACCACAGAAAATATTGGGGAACCTAATGTATTAATTAAAATTACAAACCAAAAGATACATAGTCATTAGTTACATTCTTTCCAAAAAAATTCTATTCTAATTTAACCTAATGTATGTTTAATAGTGCCCTGTTGGATTATTGAGGTATTGAGAAGTGTTTATTTGGATACTACCTCGTAGTTAATATTTTAGGGGTTTATTATAATTCAGATATATACAATTTAATATTCATAAAATGAATAATAAACCAATAATTTTTACATATAATGTAATTATTATCTCTTCATGTTTTAGTCTATTTCGGTGTATGCATTCTTTTTATGATTCAGTATTAAAATAAACATTCAAACAACCAAATTAATGTTTTACACCACATTAATTAATAAATCATTACACAACCCAAAAATCTTGTGTTAATCACATAGAATGAGAATTCATGAATATTCATACATTCCATATAAATATTATGATTATGTTACATGAACAATCCATGTATTAGATAAATATGATTGAAAAAAAAAATCTTGAGTGATAGATTTTATAACCCTTTCACATTCATATACTCGGAAAACCTCCAATAAATAATGTTTCCTAACCCCAATTTCATACACCCTTAATTACCATACTGATGCGGAAATTATATTCAAGATAAATCTAACACTTATTATTTAAAAAAAATTCTATGTCATAATGTAAATTTATTACCTTAATGACGACATGAAGTCAAGGAATATCATAACTAAATTTCATGATATAATTCATAGCATGATATGAAAGTATCCATCATATAATTAATCTATCATATAAATTAAAATTAACATCATTAAGATATACAAAGCAATGATATAGCACAAATATGAAGGAAATATAAAAAATAAATTAACAGCATATTTTTTTTTAAAAGATGACATATTTATGAACTATTTATAGTCAAATATGAATAAGAAGCATATTAAATTCATTTCAATATAAACCCATAATAATTAAAAAGATATTATTTTCATACGATATTTCATTAATTATAATTCAGTATATATCATATAAAAAATTTATATATTCTATAATAGCTTATATGTTCAAATATATAGAGAATTTATAAACCCCCTTTTATTGTTTATAAAATCAAATTTTTTTATTTAATCATTCACCTAATTTGACTTTCTAAAAACTTATATTAAATAATATCATTTATTATTTAGAATGATTATTTTAAAATTCATTTCTAAAAATTTGAATGATTAATGATAAATACGTTATAAATACTTTATTTATAAATGATTTGAAATTTAACATATTCAAAATTATATTTTTTATGATTTATAAACATTTACATACCATACATATATGGAAAATATTTATCAATTAACCATTATATTTTACTAGTAAAATATTTATAAAATAATGTAAAAAATTTTATAAATAATTTGAAAATATATATTTATAATTTATAAAATAATTTCATTAATTATATATATATAATGTAATTATATTTATTGAAATATTTACTACATATATTGTCATAAACATGACTAATAAGTATAATTTTTCTAGGATTGAAAATGATCAATATTTTTTAAAATTTATAACAGATTATTCATATAATTAAAATTTTATAAACCATTTCATAAATAATAATCAAATAAATAGTTAAATGAATATTATATTTAATTAATAATTATAAATTTT
Source organism: Viscum album (assembly GCA_963277665.1). NCBI lineage: Eukaryota > Viridiplantae > Streptophyta > Magnoliopsida > Santalales > Viscaceae > Viscum > Viscum album. Next base: position 46,101 of record CAUJRU010000740.1, read on the forward strand.
CAAATTTATATCGATGATTTAAATATCCTATATTACAATTTTTTAAAAATATTTTTCACAAAATAATAAACGCCTTGATATGTAAAAAATCCAAGCCTCTGATACCATTGATCGGTTTCAAATGATCATCATATTACCAGATGAAATATATGAAAACACAAACACATTAATATATATTTTAATTAATTAACTTGTATATTAAATTTCCAACCTAAATGCATGGATATTTCTATGAACATTAATCTTCTTCATCCATGGTTAATGAGAATGAATGATAAAGGTCATGATTCTAAAATCCAATTCACCTTGTCTCTATAGGGGAACACTAACCAATTTATTTATGTTCTTATTATTATTATACATTAATGATAATGGGGTACTATATCCCTCATCTCAATGGATGAAAAATAGTATAGGAAAAACATAGAATTCACTAGCCCCAACAGAATAGGATGTAATAATTTTATATAAATTGAGATTGTGTCTACCCATAAAATATCAATTAAATAATTATGGGTTAATTAATTGAACGTTTTCAATAAATTAATATGAGTCTTTTAAAATAGTCATAATGGTTTGTAATATATTATAAAACTATTAAGAGGAAATAAATATATAAAAATAGAAATATTTATTATGGATTTTATATTAATTACTTAAATAAAGCTACCTATATCCCAAGAATAAATTATATATAAAAATAAATGTATAATATATATATATATATATATATATTAGTTTACATCAAATATAATACTCAAATACCAAGCTTATTTTTCTCAGGAGACATGCATATGCATCAAGCGGGTATATATTGATAGTACATGCAAGCCACACATTTATGACTAATCCATTCAATGTAATATTTAAAAATATATTTAATTTCATTACCTAATAAAGGACCTATAGGATAAAATTTTTATAACTATATATTTATAAATACCCACATACAATATTCTCTACTAAATAGAAGAATGTGGAATTATTGGCAGTCATCCATTAATCATCATTGGATTCATGAGGTATCATCAAGGTAACGCGACATTCCCTTATCAACGAAATGTAGTTGACAAATTGAAATAAAATGATTTAGGTCCTAAATGGATTATAATAATTGGATTTAATAGATTTTATTAGTATTCTATGGAGAAAATAGTAGCAAAAATGCTTCATCATAAAAGTATTTGAATATTCCAAGGCATACCCACAAGGATTGTCTCACAAGGTGAAAAATATTTTGTCGACTCATAATGTATCATGGTTATTTCTAAAAAATCGTAAACAAGAAAACTTTTGGATTATTTTACCTAGTTTCATCTTCCCCATAGACACACCAACCATTCAGTATCCAGATGAGAATTTATTCTGTAAGAAATTACTGAAAAAATTATAATACCAAATCAGCGGATTAATTTTCCACCCTAGAAGTGGTATATATTGATTCAAAACAATATTATATAAGGATAAAAAATAATTATTTTTTAAATCCATTATATTTCATGATTAACATAGAAAAAATACATCGATGGAAATCCATTCACTAAAAATATGATATTCTATATTGATTATAACCTGATTCTTAAATAATGAAAATTGAGAAGAAAAAATTAACTTATTGATTGGTATACATTAAATAATAAACTCCTTGAACTATATTATTGAAATTGTCTTAAATTTCAATTAATAACTTCATATCAATATATATGATCAAATATAGTTACTTTATAGAAAATATAATGTGAATTTGATGTATAATAAAAATTATTCCTCAAGGAGTGGAATTTCAGAAAGAACCCCACAAAATAATGTCTTTAATTAAATTTTCATATTTAAACCTCAATTTTTTAAATATTTCAATCATTAACACATAAAATACAATTTAAATCATTTCAATTTTCATTTACACATCCATAAATGGTAATTATCTAAATGAATTCATTGGATACTCCACGTATGTGGTTATTATACTTATCATTTATACTCATTTCATTATATAAGTTTCTATATTATTTACTAATCAAATTTATAATATTACTATTCTATTAATGATATATTTAGGTATGAAAAATAATAAATTTTTAAGATTTAAATTAAAACACATGAAATAAATATTTCAAAAATATTGTATTCAATTGTACATGTGACATGAAATTTTCATCATGGAACATCTTTTGGATCATATATTTATATTATAAATAATATTATAACTTCCATAATCTAATACTAGAGGAATTTTATTAGATAATGACAAACTATTATGAATTCATATTCAATAATAATGAGGTTGACAGAATAATATGTAACATTCTTCAAAGAGGGTTTTGATTTTATAACATTCCCCACCACCATTAATCCATAGTAAAGCATGTTGATGTAATAACAACTTTTCATTACAAATAATGTGACTTTTTATGTTAATATATTGAAATACTAAAATTTATTCTTCCATTAAATGCATTATGGAATAATCATTTTTATATATGGTAGACTACCAACTCACAAACAGATGTCATTCATTATTCTATTTCAAAATCTCACAGTTGGGTCTGATGATGCGTACAAATTATATAAATAATATTTATTAAATAATTATACATATGGATTAAATATATCATATATCTATATTTTTAATTTAAATTCTATATGAAATATAATAGCGTCGCTCATGTGTATAGTGGACTACCACCACAAGAATCGATTAGATTATTTTTTCACAAACGCGCATTATAGAAAATAATAATGATTTAATTACTAAATAACTATGATATAAAAGAAGTAAATATAATATTAATGAAATATTAATCTTTCTCAATCTTTTATATATAATTTATGTTTTTAACTTTTTACTCACTAAAAAAGGATTACATCAATCGGGTATATCTGGACTACTACTTTTCGGAAGCTATGTGACACAATTTTCATCCCCATAAAACATGGATGATATATATAAGTATATTTAAAAAATAATATTATATACTTACCATTATTTAAATATAATATACTTATTACATCCATTTAATAATGATTGTAAAATATGGTAACTTTAACCATCCATATAAATGATATACCATCTTAATGATCATAACATATAACATTTCAAAAAAAATCATGATTGGTATAAAGTGTATAATTAATCGATAAATATGTTAATTATTTCTTGATAATTTGTAATGATTATAAATAAATATATAATATTATTTTTAATTAGTACATTCATTACAAAACATGAATGAAAAACAAGGCAATTAATAGCCAAAATAATTAGAATAATGAATGATTATTAACAAAACAATAATATGAGTTTATAAAAGGATTATATATGAAATTATAAATATAAATATTGTTTATGAATATGATAATAATATTTTTTTAAATAGTATTAAATTTTTTATTTATCGTTCAAGAAAATTAATTGTGAGGTAAGAGAAATCATATCAATTTACTATCATTGAGGAATATTTTAATGTTATGAACCTTAATTGATTTATATTATTCATATACATCCCCTTTGACTTGTAACATCATGATTCCATAACAATTAATTTTATTTACAATTTCAATTTTAACAATTATATCCTTTTGTATTTGACATAAGAGATACTAAGGGGTAATGATTATTATAACTGAATTACAATTCATTGTGTTATATTACTACATCATCATCTAAGATATTATATGAATATGATGGAAATGAATTTTTATTATATTATGATTTATATGAAATTTTTTTGTGGATTTCTTGTTGATACACATCATTTTTTTCATTTATAAATTCTCACATAAATTATATGATCATTGTTATGGTTTATATCACAATCACATTCTTATCAGGATTTTAATTTCATGAATTTTAATTAATGGAATATTTTTTATAATATTATAATAAAAAAAATTATTTTTTGTCTACTAGTTACTAATGATATTTTCCATTAATAAATACAATTTTTAAAAAATATTGGTAAACTATTTTAGAAGATATTTTTAAGAAAATTAAATTTCATTTCTATCATGAGTTTGATATCTATTTTCTTCCCAAAATATGTTTTCTAAAAAATATTAAAATTATTTTTTATAATTTTTTAATTTATAAGGTACATAATTTATTAAACATTATAACTTTTTTATAAAAAAATTTAAAAGGAAAAGTCCATTATTTTGAAAATAATGCTCAATTAGATTTTACAGAAAAAGTGAAAGGAATCATTGACTGAAGGTGTATGTCATGAACTGATTTTCTTGACATTATGAAAAATCAAATGTTTTATAAAATCTATTACATTTTTTGAATAATTATTTTCAGTGATTATTATTTAAAAAATGTAATGCGTATTTTCTTTTTAATTTATATTATCAAATTGGATGTATAATTTCCTCCATAATGATTTTAATGATATATTCATGTTATTTATAATCCTAAATTAAATAAAACCATTATTCTTACTCTAATGGGTATATTTTATGTTGATTCCATACTTATTATTTCTATTGATTATTAATTGTCATGATTTCCAAAAAAATGTATTGACAATGACATTCTTAAATCACTTTTTATTGTCAATATCATTTTCTTGAAATAATAATTTTCTTCTAATCACTGGACATAAAATTTACCTTAAATTCCTATATTAATTTTCATGGATATTGTAATTTATTAATCTTAATATCATTTTTACATCGTTTTTCCAACATTGAATTTTATCTTTTTATCTAGGAAAATATTGATAAATATGTATTCTCTACAAAAAAAATTATAATAGGGAATTTTTTTCATGTCTAAAATAAATTATTCGATATATAAGTAATGCTTGTAACCTATAGTGAAAAATAAGGTCTAGAATTATATCCCACCTTGATTCATTATCTGCTCTCATGTGACAAATAATTATAAACTGATTAAATTTTCTTTTACCTATTGATATTAACCACCACCATGAGTTTGTTGATAGTATAGTTATCTATATTCATGAGATCATGGAATCATATAATTATGAATTTTCAACATTAATAATTTAGTTATTATTAACCATATGATATTAACATTGATTTCATCTATAGATAAATATGATTCACAAATTATTAATTAAACGAAATTTATATTTAGTTATATACATTGTCATATTAGTTACACCTAATATTTTAATAGTTGTCATGTTATTTAAATGGAATTTGATTTTAGATATTTACCTTTTAATGATTATTATGCCTATTTTTTCAGAATTTACTGGAATATACTTAGTAGTTACTGAGGATTTGATTTTAATTTTAATTTTTTTCATTTTTAATAATTCTATGAAGTGTACTATGACTGATATTTAATGATATTATATAAAAAATAATGATATTTTAGAAAAAAAAAATTACATTTTTTCAAATATAATTTTTGAATCATTTATATATATACACAGCCATGAAATCTGAACTATTTGGTACACTATGATACGATTCATTTAATTTTATTAAAATGTTATAAAGATAAACATCAACTCTATGTTACAATTTTGATTGTCATTAGAGTTAATACCAGAGGATGTTTAGAATAAACCATATGAACTATATTGAGGGAAACCTTTATTAAAGAACTTAATACAAATGTAAAATTTGAGGATAATTATAGAAGACCATCCTAATATTTTGGAAATGATGGAATTATTTTCTTTTAAAAATGAAATAATTTTATATCATGACTCCACTGGTGGATATAGTTCTGACACTATTGAAACTAGGGGTAATAACACTATAAATAGCCAATTATGGTAGAAGTCATCATCACATTGTGTCGGAAATAGTCCTCACTGCACAACTTGATTAACACTTCCAGTGAATATGATTAGGTTAATATACATTTTCCTTAAAAACCAATATGAATTAATTGAATATAAAGATATCACAAATGAACCCATGTTTTTTTAATATTAGATACGCAATGCATGATTTTTCAATCTATGAAATGAATTTCAATAGTTTTAATATTATTAATTATTTTTCATAATTATATGATATAATGAAGTGTGTGAAATCATTTTGAAATAGTTCTTAAATAAGGACTGTTAACCACATCAATCCAAACAATCCCATGAATAAAGAGGATCATTTATTTGATGAGATTAATCCAGTATTTTTAAGCTAACTAGCCTCTCAACATTATCATCATATAGAGAGATACAATCATATGTTAACAAGTTATATAAATAATATTATAATATTTATGGATTAAATTGGAAGCTATAAAAGAAGGTGATAAATGTGAAAAAAAAACATATAAATGGAAGAAAGGAAAATGGATTTTCCTACATGTGATAATTATGGATTGAAAAAACCAAGATCATAATTAATGGAAGTGGGTATTTTCTACCAGTGTGAGGATAAAGGACACCTATATCATTAATTAAGAGGAAAAAATTTACTGATTTTTAAATTTTTTAACTATAAGGTGATATGTAAGTATGAAATTGAATAACCCATGCGTTAATGGAATATACCTCAATAGATTCTTGGGATAATTATATATCTTATGAAATTACCATAAAATATTTTGAATCTTTAATGTGCTACGTAATGAAATTCAGGAATCAAGTTATTTTTGTACTTTTTATAAATGATAAATTTGTATAATAATTAACAAAATAATAATTATTGTACGATATTTATTTTTCATATTGTATTTTAAATCATTTGAGGAATGATATCTATGAGTAAGAAAAATTGATTAAGTGGCATGTTGAAAATCTTGGAAAACACATGAATGAGGAAAATTTGACCCATTATATTTTTCTAAGGTTGAGAAAATGATTTTTATATAAAGATAACATTATAATAGATCAATTATGTTGGATAGTAATTACCACATTGGAACTAATAAAGATTTTTTCCAAGAATTTTTCAATGATATAATTGATGCATTTTACCCCATTTATTTATATAAGGAATATATCACATAATATATGATTTACATAATGAATAATGAATTATTAATTCTCTCAGTAATTTTTAGTGGAATTTTTTTTATTAATATATTTTTTCACTTTTTAATGAAGTCATTATTTTCGATAACATACAAGATATGATACACCATGTGTAAAACAAAAAACTAAATATTATTATTTAAATTGTGGCCATTATATCATTTCCATTAATTTGGGGTTGTGAATAGAAATAAAATAAAAATTAAATAAGTATTTATTTATTAAAAATGTATTTTTATAGAAAATTTTAAAATATAATAACATATTATTTTGTAACGTAACTTTATTTTCCATAAAGAAATTTTTTTAGAAATGGTTTTTCAGGGTTTGTTTATGTTTTTATTATAATTAAATCATTAATTTTATAGGAAATTTATTTAATAAAATTTAATTTATTTATTAAATAAAAATATATAAATTATTCTATTGTGTATTTTGATAATTAAATAAAAAAATTAAATTTTTGGTGAAAAATAAAAAATAATGTTTTTTAGAAGATATGATTTTTTTATATCATTATGAAATACTTATCATATAAAATTTACTTCAAATTGTGGAATGTCTCATTTATTAAAATAATAAATAAATATCATATGAAAATAATTCATAATAATAATATTATAATATATTTCAATATGAATATGAAAATCATTTTTAGTGCTGATATAATACCTACACAATAGTTGGAAAAGTAAAATTTGGTGTATTATAGTCAATAATTGAGACGCATAATTTATTTTTATGACCATTTAATTATATTTTCATTTAATGATGATATTTTAGGATGAAAATTTTTAATTTTGGAATTAATGAACATGAATTATTTTCAAATTTTGATGCAATTATTGTATTAGACAAGAAAAGGAAAATTTAATAATTAAATTTGTTTTGATCACATGTATATGAGTAAATATTCATAAGGACCAATCATAATGGTTAAAATTGAGCCTAATTAAATAATTTTTTTGATAAAAAATAATTTTTTATTTTTATTTATTAAAAAAGTTCTAAAATTTCTTATTCAACACTTACATATATGCTTATTCATGAAGATAACAAATGAATAAAATAATATTCAAAAACAATAAAATTAAAATGATTAGAACTAATTAATGAAACCAAAAATATTATTAATCTTATTCGTTTAATATATCTATAAAATAATCCTCTATGTTTATAAAAAAATCAATTTCCAGCCACAATGATGGAATTAAGACCCTTAATGTATTTTATTTAACTAAATGGCATGCATGTCACAATAACAATTTTAATATGTGTATCATTTTTAATTTTTTGATATATAGAAGACATATTATAATATAATATTTAATTTTAAAAATAGTAATTTATATTCAACATTGTAATTTTTTAGAATTTTCAGGGATTAATTTTTCATGAACCAAGCTTCAGTGTCATCCAACATGACACCCAACCTCGTCTGTGGCATGATAAAAAGGGTGTTCATGATCCCCACATGCTAGAAAAATGATTCTGGGTATCCAAAATTTTATTTGGGAATAATTTAACCCATTTTTATCAGCTTAAACACACAATATAAATCAACATGAAAATAATTGATAAGAATAACAAAATATTGTTAATCAATTTTTAAATTCAATGTTTTATAGCATTATCCAAAAAAACATACTATATTGGAGAGGAAAAAAATTATGATGAAACTCCACACAAAATGAGGAGAGATTTTTTTAGGCTGTCATCACCAACACCTAGAAGAAGTGTAACAGTAGTTACCAAATCAGCAATCACCACCACAACACATCATGCATTTACTTGGGTGGTACATTAAATAGTCTATATACACCCAAATGTGTATTCATGTTATTCTCCATGTCCCAATAGAATGCCACCCAAAAAAAGGATTAATTCCATTACTTTATAAGACAAGTTAACTTGCACATTTCATATGAACATTTAAAACACAATTAGAAAAACATTTTCAAGAAACACTGTTCAATGAAAACCCTTCCTCATAAATAAAAATTCTCAAAATAAATGTGTACACATGGTCCACCATATGATCAAGGATAGAACTACATCATGTCACATCATCTCACAAGAGATCATTTCTTAACCCCCTACTCACACAGTTTACCTCTCTTATGTTGGTAAGGGGATGAGAGGGAATGTGACCCCCTGAGTCCCGCCTCCATTAGAACTCGGTTTGGTGAATGGAACGAAGGATATAGAAAACACATAGATAATAATAATTACCTTATAAGATAACAAATTCAATAGAGAGAGATAATATATACAAATACCAACTCATACTTATATCACAATGTAAATGAATCCCAAGAGAATATATGTAACGTCATGCAATAACTACTAAAACTAAAATAGAAAACAATATGTACCCAAAGAAAGTAAAATGATAGAGACCAAGAAGCCCAAAAAAATCCTACAAAACCCCATTAAAGTAGTAACCTGTCAAATCTATATCCTTCTCTAAGTAACAGGAAAATAGTTTATATAACGCATGGTGAGTATAACATTATACTCAAAAGGATCCTCCCCATATCCTCTAATACCAAAGTAAATAAATCTTTCTAAATAACATATAACAATAAGTGAATCTTACTCATCACATAATCATGTTTACTATGTTCCTAGCCTCAACAAGCCTACTCTTACAATGCATCAAATAAAAAAGTATGTAATATAATAAAGAATTTTAAGGGTACCCTGCTATTACTTCCCCACTAGTTTTCCACTTTTCCACAACGTTGAAAATCCTTAACATCTCATTATAAGAAGGTTTTCCTGAAGAAACCTAGGTGAAGCACCACTACACACACCACGTTTGACAAACCACCAGGCCCACATATCCAAAAGTAACACAGAAGATTTTGAGATCTATCATAGCTCACATAACATGTATCGTACATTAGATATTATATATCAGGCCCTCAATGCCGATAACCAATGTATGGATCCTCAATATCTCACATCCTATATAGGTTATAACTATAGTAGTCCTTAGGAAACTTTATCCAGCATATATGTGTGTGAAATAACCTCAAGCCATTACATCCCTATACACGAATATATGGGGAAAATTAATCGGTGTGTATACTCGAACCGCTCACTACCATGGGAAAAGAGCGGATCCAAAGGGGGTAGTCAGTCGTCATTTATTTGATCGGGATATTTGGGAAACCACCGACCCCCAGAGGCTCAAAACCCCTAAGGTGTCTGTTTCTCTCACAAAAATGATGGAGTTGAATATAGAAACACACAATGTATATGATATGGTTTATTTGACATCTGAAACTAGGGAAATGCCTAGCCTTAGACTCAATTGCCGCTAACATCTCTATAACTCGAAGTTGTCACTTCTAAGACTAGATATCCTATAAGCAGGCAACTACTTTGAGAGATTTATTAAATAATATTATCCATTTTAAATTTTTTAACATTATATTAGTTAATTCATCATTCACTAATTAACCGTTATCAATTCTACATTATATTACATTAGTATTTTATCTAAGATTCAATCCCTATAAGAATAATAACATCAAGTATATCATTTATCATAAATATAACGTCAACACTACATCTTAGAAATCTCCAACCCCATTGGTTGACCATTCATTCATTTATTAACAATGGTAAAACCTTCCATATTTCTATATTTAAATATATTCTAGAAAAACATCCTACGATAAGAATCACAAGGAGTTCAACATGGTGTGTAGATGAACTACTTGTTGAGTCTTCTAAAACAATAGTGGGAGCATAGATATATCCATCATCGATAAGATAAACAATGAAATAACATGGAATACCCTATGTGTCTTCACCATTTTTGTAAGGAGGGTATTCAAGACCATTTTTCTCATGCAACTGGGAAAGTGAAGTAGATAAACAAGAAATAGATTCAAAAATCATCTAATATTCATAAGAATGGGTTAGCCTACGTTTTACCTATTCCATCATCTCTAGGGTCCTCCCTGACATCGTATTCATAAAATGATGCATCCTTACACTCCAAGTGTCAACTGATAATACAACAACTGGGACTCTTTTCCCCACATTCTGGAACAGACCTCCAAGATCATCCATCCAATTATCACATCACATCACAAGTAGCATGAAAAAATAGAAACTATGATATTTTCACTAAATAAATAATTCAGCATTCACAGTCAATAATATCTCATGGATCAAAAGAAAAAGGCACATGGTCTTAAAAAAATTGGGAAACTCATGCCCAAAAAAGGAATTATATTTTATCACTCAACAGGTGATTATTCCATCTTCAAATAACTGATTCATTATTCAGGGATTAACTATGGGAAACCAAAGAAACATTATTATCAACCTATCACAAATTATTTATGATATTATTTTAACATTCCCCTAATACTTTTATAAAAAAGTATCAATATACAAAATGTTTATTAACTTACTCCATTAAACATTCATAATGACTCAATTTGATTATCATCCAATTACAATAACAACTAGAATCATTTACATGCATCTTTAATCTGATGAAAATTAAATATAAATTAATTTTTTTTTTATCTGCCAAATACCAACCTGGTCAACATGATATACAAGAAAAGAATAGATATCACACTATATGGACAATAAATATGTGAACCATTATCATATTATTAATAATCAACATATGATCGATAACAATTCATTAATCTATTTCAAATATTTATTAGGACTATTTTATTTTGATCCAAAGGGATAAATCATGCTAATTCTACAATTTCTTGTAAATAAAATTGGAAGAAACTAATAACCTTCCTCAAAACATATTCACCTTTCTTTACATGAAAAAGGAAAACAAAATGGATAATGATCACTACTCCTTCAATGACTGCATCCAACCGGGGACATCGAGACAGCAATTCACCAGCCAATAACTAAGAATGATCCATTAGAAACATGGATATCATATTCCATCACATGGAAATGTGGAATGAGAGGAAAAAAATTGAGGAAACTAGAATAATTGAGGAAGAAAATAACTTATATCCAAGAAGAATTAACACTACCTAATAGGAACAAAATAGATGGTGCACATATAGTAAGGAAGATTCAAATGGGAACACAGTCAAGGGATTCAACAAATCATAAGACTTTCATAGTAGGAATAATTGTTGGCATCTTGTGCCATGGAAAAAAAGAATGAAGGAATGATGGAAAGGCCCACATCTTTAAAGGATTAGATTTGAGACTCATGGGATATTAAATGGTTTCGAATTACTATTAATGTTGTATCTTAACAACCCTTGTGGTTTGACCAGGTAAAGGCATATAGACTCTTAGTAAAATTTATTTAAGCAATTTGGGATTTGATTCAGCCTCAAATCCATGAAGAAAAATGGATTTAAAAGATTCCTACATCAAAAAAATATCAAAGGGGAGAAACTTTAGAAAACTGGAATGTTGGGGAAAATAAAAATTTTTCAAACTATTTGAAAAGAATCACCATAAGGTGGGTCACAATTACTACTCACCGGTGGCTGAACTATCAGTGGATGAGTCATCATTTGGTGAGTCACTATGAGACGAGCTACCGATGTGTGTTACTATTGGAATGTTTCTGATGAGAGAAACCATTTTCAACTATCAGTAAAACTCCCCATTGTATCTCCATATTAGGACTCACCGTAAATGACCTACCATTCTGGTCTCCTTAGTCCTGACTCACCATTGAAAAATATATATTTTTTACAAACACATGAAATGATTCACCATTGCCGCCCAGAACACTTCAACCACTATATATTAAAAAATTAAATGTTTGGGGAGGTCCATTCCATTACATCATATACCACTCAAAACATTATAGTCAATAAGATTCCAAAAAATAACCAAGAGAGGAATCTCAAAAAGTGGCCATCCGAATATCCACCACTCAAGAGACCTCTCAAATATTTCTCCACAATATTATCTCACCGCCACACTAGAGTATGTAACTCCAAACCATGCAACAAACAAAACTAACAAAAAAATACACTCTCAGGAGATATACCACCCAAAAGAAATCAATAAATAATAAGAAAAAATGGTAATCGATCTCATAAACAGGAAGGTTCTACAACCACCAAAGGAACACTATTATAGAAGTATAGCTAAACATAATAAAAATCTGGGTACTAAGCATGTATATGTGACTAACATTCACATGTATTATCCTCCACACAACTATGCTGCCACAATACATTAACAAAGGGGATAGAATGCCCATGGAACACCTTCTACTTGTGGTCATATAACTCAATAGGATTCTCCTCGAAGGTCACATCATCTTCAACATCAATATCACCCCAACTGATGATTTGAGATTTGAAAAGAAGATAATGATGAAGCTATGGCATGCAAAATACATTTTGTATCTAGATCATATATAGGGGAAGTGTTACCTGATATACCATGATTCTTACATCATCAAACACCTCAAAAGTCCCAAAACCGGTATTAAATCTTTCTCCCATGACCAATCCTTCATTTCCCATGATGGGGAGTCATCGTTAGAAACATGTGATCCCCACAATAGAACACTATATTTATCCTCCAATGATTGGTATATGAAATCAAATGATCACTCACTACCTTCATTTGTATATAAATCACCAGAACCATTTCTTTTGTATTATATACTAGTTCTGGCAAGAGAAATTCTAACACTCTGACCACAGTGCATCATAATGAAGAATAGAATAGATAGCCATAAATGGATTCAAATGGAATCATAATGATGTTGGAGTGGAAACTATTTTTTTAATAGATATGTACAAAGGGCTTGTTCTTCATACATGAACCTCTAAATCTAGGATAGAATAGTGTAACATAACCTCAAGAGTCTAGAGGGTCCATTCTGTCAAACCCTTTTTTGGGGGGATGAAGAGAAGTACCATGGAATTTTTGAGAACCATAATCATTTTGGATACCTCTACACACCCTGTAGGTAAAATGATGATCTCTATAAGAAATTTTTGTACATGAGACTTAGTGGATCCTCACCACCTCCTCTAGATACCTCCTTGATGAAACCGCCACTGTGCAGAACTCCTTGATCACTATAAGGTGGGATGATTTAATCAAACATTCTACTAAAACCCATATTGTATCATATACACAATAATATAGATGTAAAATGGTAATAAATAACTTTGATATGTCCTCCCACTTCCACTAAGGAACATCAAATGGATGTAGCAAATCACCAGGAACACGGTTATCAGACTTCACCTTCTAGTAGAAAAAACTTCAGTTCACAAACACTACAACAAAATGATTCAACCCATGCCATAAAAACTGACCTCCCAAAGCTTAGTACATCTATTTCACCCTAAGATATACCACTAATGGTGATCTATTAAAATAGTTTAGATCTATCTAATGCAAAACCAATTGAAATAAAATATGTTCCTGAGACAACAACATATGTTTTTATCCTCGGGCCAACCATCAATGGCCTTACCAAAAACAAATTGGTCCTTTGAGACCCCCACAAAATGCTACCATAACTAGGATACTTCTACCTACTGAAATAGAGATAACTAAAATACCATATGAAAAATAAAACCTATTCCCCCCACATATCCTATATCCAGGTGTGGTGATGAATGTTCTTCCATCACTCTTTAGAAATCACCTGATTCAAACCTAGTGTCACTTCATGACTTGCTTCTTAGTGCATCAGATAAAACATTTCCCTTTATTAGATTATATAGAATTTTTAATTCGTAATCATTTAAGAACCCCATCCACAAATGTTGATTCAATTTAAATTGGTAGTTGGAGAAAACATAAACCAATATTATATCATTGGTCAAGACCACAAAACGATATCCAATGAGTAAATATCTCCTCAACATCCGTGAAAGAACCAGTTCTTCCGACTCAAGATTATGGCTATCATAATTACACTCATGTGGAAGAACTACCAAGAGATATAAGAAATGACTAAACTTTTCTACATTTGAACATATAATAACTCGAGATGAAAAGCATCACAGAAATCCTTAAACTAAACTCCTTATACTGGTAGACAAAGAATTAGAGAACCGACTAGATTCTCTTATAGAAACTGAAATGATTCTTGAAACTGATTAGTCCACATGAATGCCTGATCTTTATTGGTCAATGTTCTTATTAGAGTCACAAACCGATAGTAATTAGTTAAAAATATCCTATAAATGACTATAAGATGAAGGAATCATCACACCTCTACCACTGTTTTTGGGGATACCCATGAAACAATTATTTCTATCATTGTGGGATCCAAAACTTCTGATTGCTAGGATTTGACATTATTAAAGAATGGGACAACTCAAGCCCAAAAATAACTCTTTTAAAACTTCCAAAATATTTGTTGTTATTGAATAACACCAAAATGTGGTGAAGATTCTATGTATTCTCAACCATGGATATAGAGTAAAAACAGATTTCATCGAAGAAGACCACCATGAATTATCCATGAAGTAATGAAACACAATGTTCATCAAACCCATGAACAGATATGTAGAATTTATCACATTTAATGACATAATAAAGAATATTTAATGCCCAAAAAACAACATAAAGTATTCTTCGGGTTGTATTAATCCTTCACATGTATATGAAAATATCCAAACAAAAAAATAGTTATTGAAGAACCAACATTCACCCTTCAGTTGATTGAATAAATAATCAATAAACTGATGATGATATTTTTTTCAAGGTTTCTTGGTTTAGGAGTCGATAATCACACACAATAGAAAACTATTGTCATCATTCATGAAGAACAAAACAGGTTCTCCTCACAGTGTCACTCATGGACAAATGAAACCTCCCTAAAATATAACATTGATATTTATACATAGCTCATGTAGCAAGGAAATTTTCATTTTATATAGAGGAATTGAAATAGGAGACATTCCTAGCTGTAGCACGATTCCAATATTCATCTCTCTTTGAGGTGGTGATGTTAAAACCTACTTGAGAATCACATTTGGGTACTCATTCATGACCATGGGAAATTTTGACTTATGATCCTATGAAGAGATCAACCTATTATTATCCATAAAAAATGGTAAGGATGAAACATTCGTATTTCTCATCCTGGGGCCTTTCCCACCAACAAACATTCTTGGCTCTCGATCAACATTAAATAAAATGACCACCCTCAAAATGAGAACAATGATTTTATACACTGAATAAAACCAATCTATAAAGAGGATGACATCATATGGTTGTTTTCAGAAACATTGGAAATATCTGCAAGAGTGTTTCTACCCTAAAACAATCTCACAATATCTACATACATAAATAAATTCTGATCGGCCTCCAATTGGTACTGTCAATGCCAAGGGTAATGGAAGCCTCTCAAACCTCATGTTCCAAGGTATGGAAAAGGTCAGGTGAAATGAAGGGATGTGCCTCTCTAGAAAAAAGAAGTGTATCCAAGTATAAAACAATAAAAGGGTACCACAAATGACATTTGGATCACCTAGAAAAGACAACACTAATGTATGAAGCAGACCATGATAAGCTCCACAACCTCTCTAACCCTACAAACAACAACCTCCACATTCTCACTCTACTATCAATGGAATAGGATCATCCTAGGTATTTCATATGCCTAACCCATCTACTCTCTACTATTATAATTCTGGTGAAACCTACTACTCTTTCCTAGTTTGGAACTACCTCCAAGGAGGAACCTGGGGCGATACACCAAGAACATACTACGTAGAAATGTTGGAAACTCATGTTTCTAATGAATTCAGTCTACAAAATATAAAAAGAACATGATCCGTTAGCAATTTTTTGAGATCCAATTCCCCCAGAGAAACGAGATGATGGGGAATGGGGCATACCACTAGCTGAATAAAAGCTCTTCTTTCCTAAAAACCAGTAATCCTTGTCCACAACTCTCCTTTATGAAGAATCCTCAAAACTCCCCACTTATGACGATCATGTTCTGGGTAACATCTTCTCGATGATGACTTCTCTCTCCAACACCTCTTGAATGGTCTTTATCAAAAATGATGTGACCTAGATCTTGATATCTAGATGAAAAGACTCCATGAAATGCATAGTATTGACCACCTTATCTGGATATAGTTCCAAAGCAGATTTCATATGGTTTCTGAAATGGATCCCAAACTCTCACACACTAGTTCCTCCCTATTGAAGGTTATGTAACTCCGGGAGACTGAATGCCTTCAAAATCTAAGAAAGAAACTCCACTCTAAACTTGTATCAGAATCCTCCCATTAGACAACCGGCTCCTCGCGATCTCTAAAGACTAAGAACCACCACTACCTTAGTGCCCCATGAGGTATCGTCACAACATACATTAACCATTTCTTCTCCCTAGCACAGATCGAACTGAATGATATCTCATCCTCCTCCAACCATTCTTCCTTGAATGTATCTAAAATTGAGGGTCTTACTACTACAGACTCTGGTGCTAAAACTATCAGAGCTTTTTCCTCTAATTTTCATTGTCATCAACTTATAATCTATGGTGAACTTCTAGCACAACCTATTTAACATATTCTATGAGTACCTGACAAGGATGTCGACGTAGATCCATACCACTTAAATAATAAGAAATTATAACTCCTAACACAAGAATATGTAATACTTTAACAATAATTAATATGATCCATTTATTATTTTTAGGTTGACCTACCCCAAGGACTACACATTCAAACAAAATAACATAGAAGAGTGATGCATGATACATTTCTTGGTATTTACCCTATAACCTGAATAACATCATTTAAAATCCACTATAAGCATAAAGGTACAAGCATCAGAATGAAGGGGGTCCTAAATACCCATGTATCAGCCGGTCTCTGGTGTTTATAGTTCTTGTTAAACTCAACTGACATTGTTTCCTTACCAACCCATGCAATGTCACATATGGATAACTCCAAACTCCATCATATCCCTCAACATACCTTTGAACCCACTCTCTCATGACCCCCTCCCAACAATGTATACAACACCTGGACCAAAAATGGTGGGAGAGGTATAGTGACCCCTGAGTCCTGTCTTGAGTAGGCGATGGGTTGGAAACTAGAACCAAGTGTATAGTAAACACACATATGGGAGGAAATACCCACCAAGAGAACACATGAAAAAGATACAGATAATATAGACACCAAAAAATTCCTATCAAACCAAAAATTAAGAGAAATCTAAGTGCACATATGATATTTCAGGAAATAAATACTACAAATGAAAGAGAAAACAAACATGTATCAAAAGAAATAAAATACCAGTGACCCTGAAGCCTAAAAATGTCCTAAACACCCAAAAATAGTAATTACTACCATGATCTCCAACAAACTATATGTGACATGAAAATAGTTTATATAACATAGGTTGAGTATAATAGTATACTCTATAGGATCCTCTATGAGTCGCTTGTGAAAAATATAATGAATGTATTCTAAATCATAGGAAACAAAAAGTGAATCTATCTCGCCATCCAAATAGGTATACTATGTTCCCATCCTCACCATTTGTACTCTCACAATGTATACCAAACACGATTATATAAAATAATAAGTATTTTTAATGGTACCCCAATACAACATCCCACTGTTTTGATGCTTATCCCTAGAATTTCACAGCCTAAGCATCTCACTTCAATAAGGCTAGCCTGTAGACACCAGGGTGAAGAACCAAAATATTCACCTCGTACAACATACCAACACATCAATATAATCAAAAGTAACCAAGATGTTTTTAGTAGGAACCATATATCTAATAAGTTTCATCGTAGGATGAGTATTATACCATAATCCATTAGAAACCATACACCGATGAATGATCCCCATGACATCAAAGCTGATAAATGTTATACCTATAGTAGTCCTTAAGAAACTATATCCAAAATATATTTTTTGTGAAGTAGCATTAGTCCATAAAATACCTCTAATGACATATATGTGGAAAACTAACCATCGTGCATACCTGTAAAAGTAACTACAATGAGAAGAATGTGTACAGAAATGGGGTAGTAATCCATCCCTCCTCCCACTGAAACATTGGGGAAAACACCCCCAATAGATCAGAATACCTATGGGGTCAGTTTATCTATCTGACCAGGTGGTGTAGGGTTTAGAAACAAAAAAATATATATGATATAATATATCTAACAACCACAATATAAGAAACACCTTGTCTTAGAATCAACCATAGCTAACGTCTCTCAGACACCCAGTTGCAACTGCTAAGACTAGATATCCTATCATCACAAAACCATTTAAAGATATTTATGCAATCATATTACCCCTTTAATCAGTTTAAATTTAATTTAATTTATTAATTATGAGTTAGTTAAACATTATAAATTTTACATTACATTATGATAGCATTTAAACAACGATCCATGACCCCTAGGCATAACCAAACCGAGTCCACAGTTTCTCGGGAACATAATCTCAACATTTCAACCTAGTAAGATCCAACTCCAACGGTTAGACATTTATTAAGATATTATCAATGTCAAAACATTCCATATTTCTATATTTATACAAATTCTACATATATGTATATTCAATTATAAAAAAACACAAGGGTCTCAACACAATGAGTATATGACCAAACACTCATGTCTTTTCCACCAATAATAAGAGCCTCAACCCATCCATCCTAGAGAATCTAAACACTGAAAGAATGGTGTATACCTTGAACATCATCACATATTTTGGAGGGAGGGTATAAAAGACCATCCAACTCATGTAGTGTGTAAAATAAAGTAAATAAACAAGAAAACAAATCAACAAGATTACATCTATCATACCAACAGGTAAGCCCAGCTTTAACTTATTCCATCTTCTCTTGTTTCCTCCCCGAAACCACATACATAAACCAATGCATCTCTTTACTCCAGGTCTAAACTGATAACAAAAAACCGGACCTCCTCTCTTCACGTACCACAACATCCCTTGATCCACAGCCGTACTTGGCTCATATAACATCACATGAAGTAGTAAATAAACATAAAAACTTGGATCTTGACCTTAAAAAGGGAATTCATACATTACACAATATAAATTCTCAAGGATCCACAACAAAATGAACATGTCCTTTAAAACTATAAGGATATTCAGGAACATAATTTTCATTATATTTTATAACACAACTGATTCATATTCAATCATGAATTAACTGATTCATTATTCAGGTTCCAAATATGGAAAACCCAAGAATCAAGATTCCAAATCTACCAAAAATTTATTAAACACTTAATATATCATGACTTTAATACTTTTATCAATAAGAATCAACATTCTTGAGGTTTATTTTCCAACTCCATTAAAGAGTCATACTACATCAATTTTATTATAATAAATTTAAAACAACAACCAGAATCATTAACATGCCTCTTAAATCATAATCCAATTGATTATAAATTAAATCATACATTAAGTTCATTAACAATTTCAATAAAAACACATTCTATACAAGAAATATATATATATATATATAACTATCCATAAATTCAGGAAGAAAAATATTATCATGGTATTAAGCTACAACAAAAGATCAATAAAAATTCATTAATCCAGTTCAAATAATTTTTATATCTATTCATTATGATTCAAAGGGACACATCATGGTAAAAATATTATTTTAGGTAATTAAAAATAGACTAAATGAATACACTAACTCAAAAGGTCTTCATTTTTATGTACATAAGAAAAATACAACACAATAGATCTTGATCACCTCCCCCACAATGACTGCATCCACCCGAGGACACCCCAACACCACCGCGCCAACCAAAAACCAAGAAAGATCCATTAGAAACATGGAGATCACATTCCATCACATGGAAAAAAGGAATGGGAGGAATAATATTGAGGAACCAAGAAAAATTGAGGTAGAACATACCTTATATCCTATATGAATTGACACTTCCTTCTTGCAGTAAAATAGAGGGTTCACCTACATCCGATAAAACTCCATGGGGAACACGACCCTGGCTACAATACAATGCATGACACCAATGGTAGGAAGAACTATAAGAATTTTGTATTATAAAGAAATAATAAGAAATGAATGAAGGTAATGCCCCCACAATTTAGGGATTATATTTGAGACTCATAATGTATGAAATTGTATTGAATATCCATTAAAAGTGAATCTCAACAAATCGTGTTTTTTGAAAAAAGTTAGGCCACACCAACTCATAAGAAATATATATATGAGTTATAGGGTTAGAATAATCCACAAATCCCTTAAAAAATTTAATTAAAATCATTTAACATCAATAAAAAAACATCAATGTGGAGAAAATACAATAATTTAAAAAACTAGGGAAAATTGAAATTTTGATAAACTATTGGAAAATGACTCACCGTTGGGTGGGTCACTATTATATTTCACCAATTTATGAGCGGTTGGTGCGGTAGTCACCATTGGGTGACTCGTTATTGGATGAAATGCCAGTTCAATTCACTATTGGTCAGCAACTGGTACAAGTCACCATTGTCGAGTTGCTGATGCGACTCGCCAATGTGACTCACCATTAGGACTCACCACCTATAACTAACCATTCTTGACTCACATTTCCTAAACAACTATTGAAAATAATAGATTTTTTACAAAGTCTTGTATTAAGTCACTGTTACCTCCCAAAACACCTCAACCTCTGGGATTTCACAATATAATGGACAGGGGGTTTTCGGAAATTACATAGAACTATGGGTAAACCCCTATAAGAAACTTACTGTAATGGGAATCTAGAAACCTCATACAACGGTGATAAAAGACCCCATAAACACCCAACAATGTCATCACAAATGATCCACTATAGGGGAATGTATCCCAAGGTCTAGTGGTATCCAAGATATCATTACCATTAATAGGACTCTAAATTGGAACACACCACAAGGTATAGTGGTGTAAAATCATATCACA
Source organism: Viscum album (assembly GCA_963277665.1). Classification (NCBI taxonomy): domain Eukaryota; kingdom Viridiplantae; phylum Streptophyta; class Magnoliopsida; order Santalales; family Viscaceae; genus Viscum; species Viscum album. Next base: position 67,982 of record CAUJRU010000740.1, read on the forward strand.
CGTTATAGTTATTGTTGTACTCATAAATCATGTTTGATGAATCTGATCCTTAGCCACTATCAAAAAAACTAACATACTAGTTCTTCTTTTCCACCCTAGAATCCTGAGATTCCCATTTTTCACATATTCCATTTCACATATCACATAAATCAACACTTTCAAATTCACTTGTCAGGAATCACAAGAACTAATAAAAATAACAACTTTAAATTAAAAAAACAACATTCCATTTCATACACACACCAAAACTATGTTGAAATAAATTTGACACCATATCCAAAATTTATGATTTTTTTGGAAATAAAAAAAGTGAAAGAACTTGTTCAAGACAATAATTAACATGGGAATGCACCCTTTAGAAGTACTTTTCACATCGAAACCATTTATTATAAAATTATTCAAAATCTAAATACACATTTATCATGCAAAAAGGGTAGCCAATATTCAACAAAATCCATTTTACTTGAAAAATACACATTAAATAGATTTTCAATTTTAAATTTCTTTGAAATTACATTTCAATCCTTTTGAACAGTGTATGAAATATATTAAAGAAACAAAATAAAGAGGCACACAATATATGTACCCAATTTCATATCAATATCTAAATTTCATCACATATGAATCACAAACACTTTAAAAACCTATTTTTCACCAGACATGAAATTAATTGAACATATTTAATAATACAAGAATGATTAAAAAAATCATCTAATTATGTAGAACAATGAATCACATACCTCACAATTGGAAACATGGAGAATTTTTTTTGAATCCACAACCGGACCAATACAAGAAACTAACAAGGAAATTATGAATAATAAACATCAGTATTTCACTAAAAAGAAACGATCATACCTTCCTTAGGTAAAATAACCCACAATAAAATAATAACTCAAGGAAGATGGAGGAGAACCCTAGAAATAGAAATAAATCATGTGAATATAGTACAACATGATGATTCATGAAGAATATAGGTTAACAACACAAATGTATTGATTATCCAAGGCATCAAAAATGTATAATGGAGGATCACCTGGCTGGAAATCTTGAATGTGGAGGGTGTGAGTGGTTTAGGGTTAATAATCAAAGAAGGAAAGGGAATTTTTTTTAAATTTTAATGACAAGGAAAAGTTTCATTGTTTCTCGCATGATTTTCTAAACTATGTAGAAAGTATTTTCCCATTACATTTCTACTAGAGTAGTCATCATGGTTATTCCTCATAGTTTCGAAAAACATGTCCCAACCATTTTGTCACCATTGTCCAAAATGGCACTAGGGATCCTAGTTTACCCTATTCGTGTGCCTACTATGTGGATCCTGTTATCATGACCAAATATCCATTTTTATTATAAAATACATGGATAACCCAATGGGAAAAAATATAATGAAAAATAAATAGAAAAATATATCAAAAATTAATTCACAAATGTTATAATACTAGCCACCTTGAAAACATTCTACCGTTGTAAATTCATTCCAAATATTTTTCAATGATAAAAAGTTGATATTATTAATTAACACAACACTTCTACTACTAAGTCCCATCCACATAATATCATTACATCCAATGAAGTCATACCAAAAAAATGGAATTCCCAAAATGAAATTTCCCTTGAGAATCCCCAATCTACACTGGCCAGTCAAAAATTATAGATAAGGCTAAAAATCCAACTCTTCTAAATTCAATACATGATATTGATCTCGGGTATATTTTTTAAGTTGAGAATCATGGAACACTTCTTAAATCAAAATCAACTACGAAAAAAAATCTAACATCTATTCCACCTTACCGATCCAATCTGTAATTTCCAATGGTCTAACATTCCTCATTGTTATCATTCCTTTTTTACCTAAATTATGATGATCCAAGAGAGGTTCCACATTCAAGAACACATGTTCAACCATAGAGAAGTCCAAACCTCAATGCCTCTGATCATTATAAGACATTAAATAACATTTAAATATCTACAATGACATCCATATTAATAGAAATTAAACTAATGCCTCTTACATAAGACTCAGTCCCAACAATGCGGTTTTCCTCCACCTAAGAAATACACAATGGATACCAACACGAGAAAAAAATCACCTCAAATCGAGAAATTCAAATCAACAATTTTTAACTATTGTTATATGTAAACTCAACCACCCCAAATGAATATCCCACTAATATTTGAAATATAAAACACATACCTAGGGCTTGTTATACAAAATCTAATTCACACACTATATCTAAACATATGTTTGGGGATATTCTGGTGTACTCAACATGACATGAGACCCAATACCTTTTAAAGGCCTTCCAGAATCCTTGATTTAAAATTGGGGCCCCTATCTGAAACAATTTTCTATGGAACACCATGAAGACTCAAAACCATATGATCATACAATCTACCCAACTCATCAACTTTTTCTGAATACTAGATTGGAATAAAATGGGATGATTTGGATAGATGATCAAACAATGCCCAAAAAATGATCCTTACCTAATGTGTAAAAGGTAGGAAGAAAATAAATTCCATGGTGATCAAATCCCACATCTTTGTTGGAATAGTTAGAAGATAGAGAAAAATGGGGGGATATTGGTTATCTGGTTTAAAATACTTACATGTATGGATTTGTGATACAATTACACCTACATATCCCCTCCTACATGGCCAATAGATCTTTTAATTCATATAATATTACAGATTGGTATCATTGTGATGAATGTATGAATAATACTAGTGGTTTTCCTATATCTCCAGCTTCTTTAATATTAATGGAATCACGGTGTGACCCTTGAAGAACAAAACTTTTTTTGATGATGAAAAATTATAAGAAATAAATATACCCACCATTTAAAAGATTCATCGACTGCTGGATCAACTCATCTCTATGATTATATTAATAAATCAAATCCAAGAGAGAAGGTTTCAGCTATGTGCCTGCCAAGAATAGAACAACATTATGCTTTTTTTGGAAAGTGAATCTGATAAAAACACTACATCCACATCCACTCAGCACTATAATTTCTTAACACATTCAAAAAAATCATTCTACATGCATCTTCCACAACACAAAAATTCCCTGGGTTATACACGATATCATTATAGAACACATAAAGATTCTAAACCCAATGTTGTTTCCTCAAATTCAAATAATTATTTGTAGAATGTTTAGTCCAGTAATTTATGATCTGCATAAAATAAAAATTTGTCACCAAAAATGACATGGTGAAACATCAATTAGAAATGAATCTCCACTACTAAATCCATGTCATGGGTTGGGTAATTATTATCATGAGGCCATAGATGGAGAGAACCATAAACCACCACATGTTCATCCTGCATTATCACTCAACCAATATCTCAACCTAAGGCATCACAATAGACATCCTATCCCTTTCTAGATTCAAGAAAAATTATAATAGGTGTTGTGGAAAATAACCTTTTTAGATCCTCAATGGATTCCAGAGACTCTAGGATCCATTAAAATATTTCCACAATCTAGCTAATCTCTATAATGTATTTTGAATGTAGACTACTATACCAAATAAACCATTATTAATACCCTACCAGGCCCACAAATATTCTGATTTCCAAAAACAAATTTGATAGTTCTCTTGACATCACTCCACTATTGGTTTAAGTGTCCACAGAAACCCCTTTCTCAAAGATGAAATTTTACCAAATCTTCCCTTCTCTAATCCAGATTTTGAACTTAGAAAACATCACATCAAAACAATGGTCCTAAAGGGTGCCCAACACAATTGGGATAGTATACTCAATGTCTTCCTCGGTCCCTAAATAGACTAATTTTAAAGAAAAATTACAGTGAAAAGAGAATCCTGATACTTATGGAACACCCTATTCATGATTTCCACGAATACCACAAGAGCTTTTCTCAAACCAAAATGATGACCGAGTACTCAAAATTACTTCACCAACATCACAATGGTTTTTTTCAAAATACTATCTCTACTATATATTACTTGATGATACCTAGAAAACATATCAATCCTGAAAAACAAACTTAACACCATAAGATGATTTAAAATGTCATCAATATAGTAAAATGGTTATTAGATTATGAATTTTACCATATTAAAAATATCATAATCAATGCCACGGTAGAGAGAAACATTGTTCTTCTTCATCAACATAACTTGGGAGTCCCTAGGTGAGGTTCGTGATAGAATGAATCAATGGAATTAAAAATCATCTAGATAAACCTTTAATTTCATAAAATGGTTATGGTCGATGTGGTATGAAAGAAGATATATTGGTCTCTCTCCTAGCCTGAAATCGATAATGAATCAATATCTCGCTATAGAGGTAAACCTGATAAATGATATGGTAAAACCTATTGGAAATTATCCAACATATAAGGTATTACACCCTTAATAAAGCAATCATTTTACTCCAATGTGAGCTATGATATCTATTAATAATGTTTCCCAACTCCCATATTGGATGTCTAATACATCCCGATTGAGTATCCCATTCACCCTGAAAATTTTAGGTACTTCCATCGGGTTCCAAAATACTCAGTTGCATCTTATAGATATAGATGTTCACCTTAAAAGAACCATAAAATAAATAAGAACCACTATATAAAATAGGTACATATATAGTACTATAAAATACCATTGCAAATATACTCATGATACAATGACTAAACAAGATGAACAGCTGAACCCTTCTTTCACTTCTTACTACACCGAATTGCCAACTCCAGAACATACGACATAAAATCAGTTGGTAACATTGGAACATCAACAACATGGGAAGACATAAATAAATCCTAATAACCAATACCAAAAAATAAAATTTGTAAATACATTGTAATATGATCACCACATAGGACTATCACATTCCCTACATCTGATTTTACATGCACTCGATCCTCCACAAGAAGTTTCCTTGTCTTTTCCTGAGACTGATAATAACCCCATGTCTATGGATTTTCCCTAAACTATCTCTACCAAGATTATGATTTGTCCCTAACACCACAACCATCGGTCCAATAACATATTGTCTTGCATTCTTCTAATCGAGGTGCATCATGTTTGATGCTATAAAACCTACACCACTCTGAGATTGGTGTGCCACATTCAAAAATCACTTCAAGTGCCCCATAATTCTGCTGTAGTGATAAGGAATTTGTGGATCTGAACACGCAAGTCAAATATCTTCATCCTTCCCACAGAGTTGACACACATCTGACTATGCATCATAAGCCACAAAAGATGAATTATTAGAAGGATTTCTAGAACTACCACCCCTATTATTCCCATTCTCATCTTACTTATTCTTTTTCTTATAAGAATTACCTATACCCCCTAGCGTAACTACTCCAAAAAAACCATAATTTCATCCATATTCAATTTCTAACATCATGTCCTGATCAACCACATAAAAATATATTTTCCACATAGAAAAACCTTATATTGGATTTCTGGGTGTGACCCCATCTTGGACAACTTATCCATCATATATTCATTGGATATGACCTCGAGTGCATACTGAATTAGATCTATAAAGTGATTGGAATAATTTATTATGGTGTTATCTCTATGGATTAGGCACAATAATTATCGGGTCAAGGTTAATGAAAAAATATCATGATAATAATGTGCATTTATGAAAACCATGAAATATTTCCATCCCATATTCTAATTCTATCCATCATGTGGGACTGAATCTCACCACTTACAAATGGGTCCTTTGAACAAAAAAACAATTTTTTTCACTATAAATTCCTCATTAGTATCAAAAATCTATAAAATATTATCTATATTGTCAATAAACATTTTCACTTCCTTGGGTTACACACTACCATGGAATAAAAGAGTATTGTTATTGAAGAACTCATGAGCATTATCGCTTCTAGGTCTTGGTTCTCCTACCATATCCTAACTATGTCCAGATACTACTTAATGAAAAAAATATTATATAGACGTAATGAAAAATGCCTCTCTATTCAGATATATTGGTTAAGAATAACTCTATATAGGTTCTTCCTACGACTTCAGAGGAACTCTCCACAGAGGCATTTTACTATATAATTAAATAATCTCAAGTAAAATAAATTAATAAAACAATTATGTAAATTTTTAGTAATTAAAAATATCTAACACATACATAAATAAAAACATAACCACTACACCACAATAACATGTCATCCAAACCACTCGACCCCCACCCCGTGTCTATACATAGTATGCATCCTCTACATCTCACCTAGAGTAGATGCCATTCTAAATACATACATTCCAAGGGACATGAGTCTTATCATGAGTTGTACAATCAAGGAACCTTACTCACAACAAGAACCTTGATCCCCAATAATAATAATTCCATAAAATCTAGTCCCTTTGCCAAATAAATTGACCCAAAAAGAGTGGAACATGCTCTTATTGCATTTTTTCATGAACCAAGAATGAATTTCATCCAAACCGACACCCAAATTAGTTTGTGGCATTTCTTAAAGGGTTCCCCCAATACCCACCTAATACAAACTAGTGAATGGGTAACCATAATTTTATTTGGGAAAAATTTCAGCCATTTGTATAAGCATAAACAACCAATAGAAAAAACATAATAATTATCCATAAGAATAACCTAACATTTTACACCAATTTGTATATTCATTTCTCTACAAACATAACCAAATCCAAAAAATAATATTTGGATTGGAAAAAAACACTTCAAATAACCTCCAAAAACATGATAGATAGCACACTCCAGACACCACTACCGACGCTTGTCGTAATGGAACACTAGAAAACAAATCCATTGTCACCACCATGAATCATATTTCCTTTACCTCAGTAATATATAAAAAAGTCTACAAACACCAAACGATCTATGAAATGTAGATCCAAATACCATTATAATTCCACCCTAATGGAAATATTCAATGACCTAAAAATATATGGAAAATATGAAAGATCATTTCCATAATAAGATTTATAACATAATATAGAAATTATTTTAATGAAAACATTATCAAGTGACAAAATTTTGATTAAAAAAATTCTATATAAAGAAGAATTCCCGAAATAACTGTGTATACTAGGTATGTTTAATTATTCACTTCTATCACATCCTATGACTTCGCCACTCTATAGATCATAATATTAAGAAGTCTTCAAGGAGGTTTAGTGATGTGAAATCATTCGGACATGGTGATCCAGGAGGCGAGTCCATTCCTCAATCTGAGCTGGATGGGTCCTTCACATCGGTGACTGCAACATCAACATTGGTTCTAGTTTTGTTTTCAGTTTTACATCATCATTAAAAGGTTTTGATTCTTGTTCGGTGATGTTTCCATTTCTAGTTGAGTTTTTTTTGTGTTTATTCATTTTGTGTGCATCGATGGCCTCTGCCCCAAGGTGTTAGACAATGGATACAACAGTGTTGATGTACGGATATTTTTTTAGTGGAGATTTTTGTTGTTTTCATTTATTATTGAATGGATCTCTGGTTTTTTCTCCAATAACTTTATCCAGTTGTTATGGATGGAATTGAGGTTGTTAGTGGTTCAATGATGGTAGATATCATGTGATGATGGAGGATGCATTGTCAACAATATTTTCCAATGTGATATTGATTTTCGATGTTTTTTTAATGGTACAATGATGATGATGGTGCTGGGGGATCAGCTTGTGGAGGATGTTCATGGATCTGTGTCTAGAGGTCATTCATTAACCACAATTTTGAATTTTTAGTCTCTCTGAACATATTATACTCGGTTTTTTGATATCTTTGATTTGGTTATCTAATGTATGTTCAGGTTCCCACTAACCCAAAAATATATTTTCAAAAATTAAATAAAAAAATAAATTTTAGTCATAAAACTTTCCAATTTATGAAATCCATTTAGAAACAACATAAGTAGTGCACATGTGAATCATAATCATTTTTGTGGGATAACCCATATTGAAATTCATATTCACTTAAAACCCATTTTTAAAAACATGATTTAAAATCCGTAGACATATATAAGGGTCACAAAAAAGAATAATCAATCAAAAAATCCAACTTTACATGAAAAAAATATTTAAATACATTTTCACCTTTAAATATCTTAGAAATAACATTTCAAACATTCTAGAGAAGGTGAAAAATATATCCAAGAAACCCCATAACGATTTACACAATAATATACCCAATATATATTTAGAATACAAATTTTATCACATATTCATCACAAATCTTTTCCATAAATGTTTATCAACAAAAAACTCCATAAATCAAATTTAAGAACTTAAGAAAGAATATCTAAATCATCTAATTGCTTAAATGAATATAATCACCTACATCACAGTTATAAACATCCATAAATAAGGGAAAACCCACAACAGCACCCCCTAAATTCTATAAAAAAATATTTTTTTTAATAATAACCATTTAGATCTAACAAAAAATAATAATAAAAGTCCCTTCCTAGGTTAAAAATGATTGGGAAAACAAGTACACATGATAGAGGGATGAGAAACCTTCAAAAAAGGAATAAATCAAGAGATAATAGGATTACTTTATGGTTCTGTGAAGAATCATGGTGAAATACACATAAGGATTGAGGTTCCAAGGCTACAAGAAAGGTTTGAGTAAGCACCCCTGACAAAAATTTATCAAATGGGGTGTATGGGATAGGTATTGTGTTAAAAATCAAATTAGGGAAAAGTGTAAAATCCTCATTTTTATTTACATGGACAGGTCGAATGGTTTTATAGCGTATGTTCCAAAAACTAGGGAAACTGTGTGTCCCTTACATCTTTAGAGGGGATATCCATACATTTATCCATAGTGGTTTGACAACCCATTTTCCAACTATGTGATTGCCACTATCAAAAATGGAACTAGGTGTCACGATTTCCTAAGAAAGTGTGCTAGATTTCCCCTTACATTCCCCAATTGTGCACCACCAGCTTTTAAGACCAAAACACAATTTTACAAAAAAATACATGGGGAACCCATCTAAAAATTTCTAAACATAAAATAAACATAAAATTACCTAAGAACCAAATAACTCATGGGATATAAATAATTTTAATATATGAGTTCACAATGATAATGTAGTAATTATTTAATTAATTTACAATTCCAATAAAAGTTATTTTAAATAATAAATTTAATTAAATAATATATTTAATATAATCCATGATTAGTTTATATTATCTTGCGATTGTTAGTATATAATAAAATATTAGGATAAGATTTTACTTATAGTAATGAATTTTTTAATGTTAAGGTAACAAAATGTTTCAAATTTGATAATAATGATATCTTATGGAATTATAATTTTATTAAATAATTTGAATATAAAAAATTCATATATGAGACGAAATGTGGTGAGATAAGATCGAATATTTCAATCAATGTGAATATGTTGGCCATTTGGAAGTATTTGAATCTTGAATTTTCTTAATATAAAATAATATATTAGAAAATTACATGACTTCTCTATCCCTATCTTATAAAAAGGGATAGAATTAAACTCAATAATATCAAATAAAAACATATATGGGTCAACTAATCCATTCCCAAATCCATTAATATTTTTACCTCCACATATTTTATAGTATTTTTATGTAGACCACCATCTGAAATTGTCTTCTTGTGTTATGAAAATTGGATTGTACATAAAAGTGACATTATTTTTAACAAAAAAAATTAATCTGTTATTATTATCCCTCATATATAAAATATTCCTAAAGAATTATTAAAAAAATAACCAATTATGTTAAATATTTTGATATATTTTTATGTATTCTTCATGTCCTATATCCATCTCCACTACCATCATATAGAAAAAGAATTTATCATTTATGTGTATTGTGGTATTCGACCTTGTGAAATTATGTAATTTGTTTTCCATAACCTTCTTTAAAGAATGGTTATATTGTTGGAATTGTGTTTTATCTTTTAATTTAATTACATGATATCATTCTTAAATGATAATGTATATGTAACATTTATATAATTCCATACATTTAAAAATTATAGTGTCATTCGTTTGTATGTGTAGACTACCACCTCCACGAAGATATGTGAATTGTTTTCCTTCAATACATCACATAGATTATATGTAAAAATATATTCAATGAAATAATACGATATATATTATATTATTATGAATATGTAAATGTAAAATTATACTTACCTTTGTTCTGAAATGATCATTGGCAAATAAAATAATGTTCCATAGGTGTATATATGCCCTACCATCTCTATAATTGTATCATAGATCAAGTTTCCCATTCAAATTTCATTGAAGTAATCAAAAGTATAATTTATATAAAAAAATTAAAATTATTTAAATAATATTAATTTATTGATGATGAAATGATGATCTCTTTCACCACAGTCAAGTGACCGAAGTCAATTTGGACTTATGAAGTGAATATCATCAAAACATATAAGGTAATATTAAATTGATATATAATTGTTAAAACATGGAAATAAGTAGAATTAAATAAATTATAAACAATAATAGTTTTTCAATAAATAAAATAAATAACCAATATTTTTTATAAAATATGATAAACAATGAACGTGATGAGTTAGACTTATGGTAGTGGAATCCTTAACATAAAACCCTCAATTTAGTTGTTTTAACGATTTATTTGTTAAATAATTATATTTTATAAAAACGTTTATTAAATTATTTTTTATAATGTATTCAAATGGTAATGGATATTTTAAAATCAACTTTCATAAATTTTATTTCATTTTTATAAAAGGAGTCTTCATGGTTTTTTAGTAAGAAATATTAATTTAAAAATAATCAGTAGATTTTTATTATTATAAAATTTAAAAGGAATTTTTTTAACTAATATAGAATGTGAAGATATTCAAGATATAATTAAGCCTTATTATTTCTTATCATTAATTAAATTATTTCAATTTTAAATTACAAGGGAATTGTTTTTATTGTTTGTGGAAAATATTATTTAAATATAAATTTTTTTCCTCAAGTAATGTTTTTATGATTCAATAAATAATGTTTTTTGGATTATATTGTGGTTATTAGACATTATAAATATTGATGGGTACCTCAATAATAGAGAATATATGGGTAGGCCCACGAAATCCAACCAATGCATTGGAAATATTGTATGTTGGTCGTGATGGTTATTCTATGGTAACTATGATCGTAATATACATGTATAACTACACTGGTTATGTCTTGTGTAAGCATCATGGTAATTTTATTGTATCTTTAGGGTTATATCATAATTAGTTATGATAATAAAGTATTACACATGTTATTTATAAGTTATATTTGTGTTTGAAATTCTTTTATATAAATAAAATGTTTTAATAAGTAATGTTATTGAATGTATGTTAAAGAAATAAATATCTTAAATTTACATATAACATTGTGAAATTTTATTCATAAGTATAATTTTTCCCCAATAAACCTGTATTATTATTATTTTTCAATAAATTTTTTTTCAATTATTTCTATAAATATATGGAGATAAAAAATTATTTTTTGGGTATGAAAACATTTTTTTATCCCAATGTATATTTCGAAAAATAAAAAAAATTATAACTATTTAAATATTAATGATTCCATTTATTCATTTTTATGATTCCCACTATGATATCATGTCCTCGTCTAATGATTAAAAAAAATTAATGTGTTTTTGCAAGTTTAAGAAGAAAGATGATTTAGAAAATAAAATTATGATGACTAATCATTTAAAATTCATTAACAATGTTACAAAAATTTGATAGAAAAATGGATAAAGTATTAATTTTTTCACTTTTAATGTATGAGTTTACTATTTAATTGTTTCTCCTACTTATCTACAACAATAAACCAGTAAGAATATTATGAATACATTGTTGTAAATTATAGTTTGTATCACAATATAATGTATTATTTAATGTTCAGTCCATAGAGTTGGTGTAAGTGAAAAAGAAGAAATCTAATCATTGATAAATATCACATTCAAGAGTTGGACAATGCATGGATCACCACACGAGGGTGTCAAGAGGAAATAGATAAAAAATGGAAAAAAATGTGGGTCCCTACTAGGAGGCATGGCCACCCATTGTTTTCTTTGAAAGGTAAGAATTATATCCCACTATAATTAATTCCCATTTACTATTGTTTGTATTAGAGTGGGGTTTAGATAAAATTGTATATTAGGATGTTTCTAGGTGATGTATTATTAATTGTTATGGAAATTTTCATAGATATATAATTTTTTGAATGACCACAATATCATTGTCACAAAAACACCTTTATCACTTTATATTGTTAAACTTGAATGTAACTATATTTTTTTCACAGTGTTTATTTTTACATAAAATAATAGCTGTTAATTTTTAGAATGAAAATTGAATTAAATGAGATAAAATTGGAGGTTCAAACATTCCCTCAATGGATTAAGGTAATAATTTTATATATTAAGGTTTTCATTATAATTTTATGGATTCATTAATAATTATATAGTTTTATAAAAATTAAAACATATAGATCAGTTGAAATCCTATCACATTTGGAAAATCCATTAGTGACCGAAGTGTTATAAGGGTGAATAACCAACCATTGTCCTACATGATATCCAAGTTTGTAAAGACACGTATTTTCCATTAATTATTTTTAAATTACATGTGAATTTTTCAAGACTACGAAATATGATGGTGGTCGATTCCGAGGCCCGAAGTGCCCAGAATGATCCGTCAATGTTTTGTTAAACTTTAATTAGCGCGCGTAAGCATATTTCTTGAGAAAAATGAAATAACTCTTAAACGGTTACACTGATCAGGAATCGGAGGGCACCGTTATGCTCAGGATGGCAGGTTTACCCTTAGCACGACTTAAGTTTAGTCGACGTGGGCCTCCTATGAGAAAACCCAAAAAATGGCATAACTGTAAATAAAATAATTAAATAAATTATTTTATTTTTCAAATGCTTATAACTCAAAAACGATAGCTCAAAATCAAAAATTTGAGACCATAGATTAACTTGTGAGGTCATGCTTTATTAAGGAAGATACTAACCTTGGCCGGTGCAGGCCACCAGTGAAAGTTAGTTTTTTGCCGTAAATAAAATAATTAAGTTACAATTAATTTATTGTAAAGTCCATAACTTTTAAACAGTAACTCGGATTGGAAATCCGAGAGTACTGTTGGGTTCTTTGGTGTGTTTTTCACTTGGGAAGGGCCTAACCTTGACCGACACGGGTCAAGGGTGTCTGTTATTAATTTTCTAAACTTTTTTTCAGGTATGTTCAGTAAACGTACAAGCGGGTTTTTATAACTTTTAAACTGGTGCTTGGAATTGAAATCTGAGGGCAGCTTTGAAATCACAGCGCCGGTATTTTATTAATGAGACATTCACCTCAAAGGTAATTGGTGGAGGGTGAGAGTTAGTTTTTGGGTTTTTCATGAAAGAATAAAATAAAAATAAAATATTGAAAACATTTTAGTTTTATTTGAATCACCCATGTGAATATTGTAGAGGTGGGACCACAGGAGTTTTATCCTACATGTGGATTTAGAGAGGTGGGGACCACCATACCATAACCTCCCATGTGAAGTTATGGTGGTGGGGACCACCCAAGCATAACCTCCCATGAGATTTTATAGTGGTGGGGACCACATGATATTAAACCTCCCTTTTAATTGAAAGAAACTCTCAACTCCCCTCATTAATGTGGAGGAGCCTCTTGGCTTCCTCTACATTAAATTGTGCCAACACACCACTTTATTTTGCCAATGTAAATTAATTGGCTTGACCCTTTTTAAATATTAAGTAACAAAATCTTGGGAATTTAGGATGGTTCCTAATAAAAGAACCATTATAAATTATACGATTGTTACATACCTCTCACCCTCTCCTATATATATGGAGCTTGGGAGGAGGAATTGGGATGGCTTCACCAAGTGATGAAGAACTAGTAAAGTGTCGTGATGCCCAAAACTTGGAGGATTGTGCTCTCCAACGAAGAATTCTCCACCAATGAAGAACGCTGACTTCCTTCGACCTTTTTCCTTGAGACATCTTCCGACATGGGACGTCCACATCTTCAATTACAAAGAACCAACAAACGAGCCCAGAATTGTTGGTGTGTTGAAGATGAGAGGAAGGTTAACAATTTCACCTCCTTCCTTTTTTCACCTACTACATCAACTGAAGACAGGTAGGGGTTTAATTCTATTTGTTTATCACTTCACAAGTACACCCCTTTGTTTCTTTTGTGGGTTGGAAAGAATCTTTGCGGATTGCTTTGATGTGCTTTGTTCTTGTGAACCTCTTGCTACCTCTCTAATGCGGAGAGTGTGTTCTAAACATAAATGTCACATCCTCTCCATAACCCTTGTGTTGAATTGTGGTGCCCTTCGAAACGGAGGAAGGTGAAGAAGGTCATGAAGGCAACGAAGGCGACGGTGCGGCAACCCACGGCCTCCACAACCCGCTCCACCCCCGTGGAACCCCGGCCTCATGGCCATACCGGCCCCACACTGTCACCTTCCAAACCACCCCAGGGCCATGCCGCGCCCCGTCCGAGCCACCCTGGCCGCGCTGCCCATCATCTACGCCACCCTCCGGTCGTGCCACCCGCCGACTGCGGCATCCGCCGCCCGTGTCGCCCCTACCGTTTCGGCCTCCCCCCCAAACCATCCCCAGTCGCACCACCCGCTGGATGAACTAGCCCATGCCGCACCACCCTAGCCCTCGGGCCAAGCCACATTGAGTCGTTCCCCCCTGGCCCTTCGAGCTGAACAGTCCCCGCACACCGGGCCGAGCTTCCCTCTCGGCGCCCTCCGGGCCGAGCCGCCCATGCGGCGACCACTGGGCCTAACCGCCCACACGACGGAACTCTGTGGCCCCTCATGGCCTACTGGGCTAGACCCAGTAGGCCGGGCCTGACTAAATGGGTCAGGCCAAGTCGTACCGGACCTGGGCCCACTACAGTCTACTTACGCTCCTTCAGCCATTTTTTTGGACCCAGACATCCATTTGATGAACTATCAGTGGCTCTGAAAATATTGGTGTGAGACAGTCCCTTTGAGTATACTCCACTGGAGGTTTGGTATTATTTGGGAAACTTTCAGGTTCGATTGAGCATGAATTCAACCGGGCCCCTGGGACTAAAAATATAATGACTCACAGACCGGGTGTCCATTTTACACATTGTTTATTTCATTGAGACCCTTATGACGTGGAAGACCTTTGAGATACTTATTTTTGGGACTTTGTGATATTGGAGCATTGACCAGTATCTCATGGAGTAGATCCTTCCATTGAAGATTGATCATAGTGCGGAGACTTAGTAGCTGGCTGAGACGTGACGACTATTTACCCTTTGACTCCGAGTGATTCTAATAGCCTAGTGGGGAGCACCTTGTTGTGGTGGCAGACCCACTATGGAGGAGCGCCTAGTTGTGGCGGCTAACCCATAGTAATCGATAGGATGATTACCTATGTAGTCTATAATGTGGAGTTCCTGGGTGTGGTGGCAGACCCACGGTAGGTAGTTCCTCTTTGTGATGCAGCATACCCACAATACTCGACAGAATGAGTACCTCAATAGTCCAAGGTTAGTGGGAAACACACTTGGTGTCAAGGCAGGCCCACTATACTCGATTGAGAAAGAGTTCTCTAGAAGCTAAGGTTTTGAAAATGTGTCAGGGGATGTTACAGGATACTACCCCTAGAATAAAATCATGGTTTGAGCTGAGTCAGTTTTTCTGTGTTTTCTTCATGATTGAGATGGATCACTTGAAAAATTAGGTATATGTATGGTCATATACCTAAGAAAGGTTATCTATTTATTTCATACTTTTTGTTTTATCCTTGATGGATTTTGTGAGACCTAGAGGGCCTTGGGGTCGCTACTGAGTATCGTTATACTCACCCCTGTACATGTTATTCCTGAACCATGTTGTGTTTGATGCAGATGATGGACAACGCTGATGGAGGCTGAGTATACCCGGATTGGACGGTACACGGAGGTGGACCTTACAAAGTGTCAGTACATGGAGGAGACAGACGGATGAGGAGTGCTGAGTAGGCGATATGTACCTACCCTTCATGTAGGATCCTCATATGACGATGAAATAGTTGTTTTCCTTTTTCTTCAGTAGTACTTGTACTTTCAGTTTCTTGTACATTACTGTTGGGCTTGTATTCTGGCCCATTTTACTTTCAACACTCTTTTGTTATAAAATTTACTTGGTGTTTCATATCTAGCTGTGTGATTTCTTGTGTCTGTGTTTATAGGTTATAAAGGAAATGCCTTCCATGTTTTAGTGAATTACGCTTTTTGTGCTATTCTCCAACCCCTCACTTATGGATGGTGGGCTTGGGGTAGTCACGTCACGGGCCCTGGAGGACGGTTCATGATAAACTGGTATTAGAGGAGTCATTTCTACCATAGAACATAGGACTCTGATATTTTCTATGAAGCAATAGTGTAAAGTGTAGTGAGTTTAGTTTTCAGATCAGAGAGTTCAGTGTTGGTGTGGCGGCCGACGTATTCATACAATAGGACCCTGATTTCTGATTTCTGACTTAATACATGAAAACACTGATTGCATGTGAGATTTCAAAAGTTTTCTTTAAGTCAGATCACCAGGTTTAACTTTTAACCATAGCACACTTGTTTCTTTTCAAAATTCCTTCACACAGATAGCTGACTACAGCTCCGAGAGTTGTACGCACTGATAGCTCACCAAGCGACGAGGCTTCGGTGCATGGCCCTCTTACTATGTTGGCACCTTCGAGGGGTGTACCATCACCACCACCACCTGTTGGGCAGTAGATACCACCAGCCTCACTGGTGGACATTTCACACCGAGTGAGCGCATTTCACAAGTTCCACCAGCAGAGGCCACTGATGTTTTTAGGTGATACAGTTTACCACACAGCTGAGGGCTGGCTGGAGGCAGTTTCTAGAGTTTTCCACCTTATTGAGACACCAGTAGAGCAGATGTTGATCTTAGCTACTTGAATTTTTTACTGAGAGACCATGAGGACGGGTTGAAAAGTGATGACGCATTAGTAGGTGGACCATTACCCGAGATAGTACCTTCATGTAGTTTGTCATCTATATCACTACCTGTTGGTCATCAGTTACAACCGGCGGTACCAGTAAAGGACACATATAGGTTTAGTGCCATATGAATGATACAACATCAGACACCCCTCAGGTTCCGAGGTGAGTGGACTCACAGGAGGTTGAGGACTAGATTGAGGAGGTGACTGAGAGTTCTCTAGAGCTTCTATAGCTTCAGCATAATGACATGTCGGTAGCTAAGTATTCATCGAGGCGTACTGGTCATTCCTTGTACACGATGAATACAATACGATCAGTGCTTTAGAGCTCAGACCTATGAGCGAGGTGTCTTTAGGGACATCCAAGTTATCACTATTCTTCTATGCATTCATAATTATGTTTGGGTTCTAGAGAGAACCTTTGGGGTTGATTATTCCTTGGTTGAGAAGATGCAGGTAGTGAATGTTAGTAGTGGGAAAGCAGAAAACTAGATCGCGTCTTAGAGACTCGGGCATGTAAAAATGTTTTGGGATGAAGGGGTGTTAGTGACAGATGAATATATAGGGATACATATGTGGAAGTAGAGCTAGGGGAGCAACATGAGTTGGTGTACATTTCGACATGTCACAACCACCCCCCCCCCCCCATTGTGGTCCCCTCCAGGCTTAGGGAGCTGGAGGATGGGGGGAAGAGAGTAGTTGCATGTAGTCAAGGAGTGCGACCCTAGGGCTCTAATAATGATTCAAGGTATGGTCTATGTCTACTAATAGATTTCATATCAATATACATTGGTACCAATCATTCCATCCTTCCAAGAATCTTGTCCAAGAACTATGTTTTCCTGTTAAACCATTGACTTGACCCACACATCTGGTGATACCTTTGGGAAGAGACTCTATAATCACACTTATGCGGATGGTGTGATCTGACCCTTGAGAAGAGAGTTTCAGTTGGAACCTCTTGGTGGAAGCGTCGAGGCCTTATGACGTTAGTTTGGGTATGACTGGACATCCACAATTCATTCTCAGATTGACTATATTAGGATAAAAGTTTTTGGTTTATCTATAACGTTGGGATGAGGTTTTCCTTGGTCGGAAAAAAGGAATCTCAGAAATCACTGGATAAACTATTGCATAGGAGGGTGTGGCTGATCAATCATGAGTCGGCCAACCTCACCCATGTGGAAGAAAAAGTTTCTATTTTTTAGTTCCCAATAAGAGTGACTAGATTTCATCCAGGATTATGACTTAAAGATAGTCTATACCCCTAAGAAGGAGAACATGGTAATAGACACAATCAGTAAGAGTTCTAGCCTACAGCTACTGAGTGAGGTGGTAGAATAGCTAGCCGCATTGCAGATATCCTTTGATGATCGAGATGGAGCAGCTTTTATTTAGTATCTTATAGTCACTCCCCCACTTCTTTAGTGAGTCAGGGAGGCGAAGCTTGGGGACTCTAACTTCGAGACTCAATGAGCTCAGATATCCACTGGACAAGCAAAAAATTGGTTTTCTAAAGGTGAGGAGAACATTATCCTTTTCAGAGGATATACCGTGGTACCAGTGTCACATTAGGAGGAAGTGTGGAGGGAGTTCCACACATCCCCTCTAGCGGTACATCCAGGAGTGGAGAATATGTACTAGGATCTCTGACAACAGCACTGGTGGCCGGGAATGAAGAAAGCAGTTGCAGAGATTATCTCTCGGTGCCTCACATGTCAATAAGTGAAGGTGGAGCATCTGGAACCATCAGGCTTTATTATCCTTTAGAGGTCCCACAGTGGAAGTGGGGTGGGATATCCATGGACTTCGTGAAAGGAAATCCACATATATCCAGGGGACATGACTCGTTTTGGGTGATCATCAACCGACTCACCAAGTCAGCCCACTTCCTACCGATCAGAGAGTAGGGATCACTAGCGATTATGGGACGCCTCTATGTGTAGGGGATTGTGCGGTTACATGGAGTACCCTTTATGATTGTCTCAGATCGTGATGCGTGTTTTTCTTCCTGGGCATGGAAGGGGTTGCGGGAGGTTTTCGAGACATATCTTCATTTGAGAACCACCTTCCATCCTAATATGGATGGTCAGACTGAGCGGACCATTCAGAACCTTGAGGACATGTTGCATTCTTGTGTCCTTGACTTCAGTCACATCTGGGAGGATCACATACCTTTGGTGGAGTTTTCATGCAACAATAGCTATCATTACACAATTGGGATGGAACCTTTTGAGAAGTTATATGGGTGACCTTGCAGATCACCTTTGTGCTAGACTAACCAAGGGGAGTCGACATTATTGGGACCAAATATTGTATGGGCTACCACAGAGAAGGTGCAGATCATATAGGATCCAATGAAGACTGCACAGACTAGGCATAATTTGTATGCCGAAAGGAAACTGAGGCATTTAGAGTTAGAGGATGGCGACCACGTCTTTCTACCGGTCTCACCTCGATGATGTTTGCGGAGATTTGGCCAAGGTGGCAAGTTATCTCCGAGATTCATTGGGCCTTTTCAAGTCCTCATCATAGTTGGTGAGGTGGCATACCCCTTATATCTTCTATCTCAGTTGCACCGGGTGCACGACATCTTCCACGTATCCCAACTGAGAAGATATGTGTACGACCCTTCTCACCTCATCGGCCATGGCGAGCTGGACATCGATGATAGGGTAAATTTTACTGAGGTTTTAGTAGAGATTGAGGATCGACATGAGGAGGACTTTAATGGATAGTCGATAACTTTGGTGTGTGTGCGTTGGAAGCATAGGAACCTCCAGGAGAGCACATGAGAGCCGGAGGCTCAGATGCACACTCAGTACCCCCACTTGTTCCCTTAGTTGGAGTTGTAGCTTACGGGGATGTAAAGCCCTCAGGAAGAGATAATTTAAAGACTCGTAATTTCAATATATATTTTTTTAAATTACATGGGAATATTTTGAGACTTTGAAATCTGACGGCGCCCGATTCCGAGGCCCGGAGTTCCTGGAATGATATGTCGATGTTTTGATAAGCTTTAATTTACGCAAGTATGTAGTTTTCCTGAAAAAGATAAATAACATGTAAATAGTTACTCGAATAAAAAATCTAAGGGCACCATTGTGCTCAGGATGGTGGGTTTACCCTAAGTATGGCTTATGTTTAGTCAGCGTGGGCCTCCTGTGAGAAAACCCAAAAATGGAATAACTGTAAATAAAATATTTATATAAAATATTTTATTTTTCAAATGCTTATAACCCAGAAACAGTATCTCTGATTAAAAATATGAGACCACCACTAAACTCATGAGGGAATGCTTTATTTATGAAAATGATAACATTGGCTGGCGTGGGCCACCTGTGAAAATTAGTTATTGGTCGTAAATAAAATAATTAAGTGTCAATTATTTTATTGTAAAATCCATAACTTCTTAACGGTAACTTGGATTGGAAATCCAAGAGTACTGTTAGGTTTTTTGGGGCGTCTTTCACTTGGGAAAGGCATAACCTCGACCGGCATGGGTCAAGGGTGTCTGGTAATAAGTTTCTGAACTTTTTGTTGGTTACATTCAGTAAAGGTATGAGCGGGTTTTTAAAACTTTTAAACTGGTGCTCAGAATTGAAATCTGAGGGCACTGTTGAAATCGCAACACCAGTATTTGCTTAAGGAGACTTTCACCTCGACGACATTTGGTCGAGAGTGATTGTTATTTTTTGGGTTTTTTGTGATGGAAAAAAATAAAAACAAAATTGGGAAAACATTTTATTTTTATTTTAAGAACCCATGTGAATATTTTAGAGGTGGGACCATAAGGGTTTTATCCTACCTATGAAAGTTGAGAAGTGGGGACCACCACACCTTAACCTCCCATGTGAGGTTATGGTGGTGGGGACCACCCGAGATTAAACCTCCCTTTTAATTGAGAGAAACACTCAACTCCTCTGATTAATTTGAAGAAGCCTCTTGACATAAATTGTGCCAATGCTCCACTTTATTATGCCAACGTAAATTAATTGGATTGACCCTTTTTTAAATATTAAGTAACATCATCGTTGGAATTTAGGAAGGTTACTAATAACTGAACCATCATAAATTTCACAATCATTACATACCACTCCCCCTCTCATATATATATGGAGATTGGGAGGAGGATTTGGGACGGCTTCACCAAGCGACGAAGCGCTGGTAAAGTTCCCTAACTCTCAACACATGGAGGATTACCCTCTCCAAAGAAATTGGAGGTGTATGGCGGAATAAGGAAGGAGGTGAAGTTGTCGATGTTGGTCTCGTCCACCACACATCTCCAATTCTGGGCTCATGTGTCGGTTCATCGTAGTCGAAGATGTGGACGTCCCATGTCGTGCCACTCGCTGGCCGAACCGGCCCCAGCTGCACCACCCTGGCCCCCAGGGCGAGCCACCCCGAGCCGCCCCTATGCGGCCCTCTGTGCCAAACCATCCACGTGCCCCGGGCTGAGCCGCCCTTACAGCACCCTCTAGACTGAGCCGCCCACAAGGCGCCCTCTAGGCCTAACCGCCCTAGCACCAACCTATGGCCATTCCACGCCCTCGCAGCCAGCGCATGCCCTTATGGCTCTCTACGGTCCCTCGTAGCTTATTAGGCTGGGCCGAACCCAACTGGTCGGGCCAGACCTAACGGGTGAAGCCGGGTTGACCCGACTGGGTCAGACCGGACCCGGGCCCAGTACGATCCATTTACACTCCTTCGTCCATATCTTTGGCACCAGACATCTGTTTGAAGAACTTTCATTGGAGCTAGAAATCCTAGAGCGATGTTGTCCCATTGATTATAATCCACTGGAGTTTTGGTTTGAGTTAAAAAACGGTCATGTTGGATCGAGCACGAATCCAACCAGGCCCCCTAGACTAAAAGGCTAATAACTCATAGACCGAGCATCCGTTTGACACGCCGTCTATTGCATTGAGACCCCTATGACATGGCGGACCATTGAGATACTTCTTTGTGGCACTTTGTGACAGTGGAGAATCGACCAGTAGTTCGTGGAGTGGATCCTTCCAGTGATGAGCGAGATAAGTCAAGAGACCTAGTTTCTGGCTGAGACCTAACCACTGCTGACTGTTTGACTCGGAGTGATTCTACTAGCCTAGTGGGGAGCTCCTGGTTGTTCCGGCACACCCATGGTGGAGGAGTACCTAGTTGTGGTGGAAGACCCACGGTACTCGACAAGAGGAGTACCTCTCTAGGCTATGAGGGGGAGCACCTAGGTGTGGCGGCATACCCATGGTGGGGAGCACTTCTGTGTGACACAGCAGACCCATGGTACTCAACAGAAGGAGTACCTTAGTATTCCAAGGTTATTGGGAATCATGCTTGGTGTTGCGGTAGACCCACTGAACTCAATTGAGTAGGAGTTCTCCAGTAGCCAAGGTTTCTCAATGTGATTGGAGATGTTACTTAATACTACACCTAGAATAAAATCCTAGTTTGAGCTGAGTCAGTTTTTTTGTGTTTTCCTCATGATTGAGATGGATCACTTGATAACATAGGTATATGTATGGGAAAATACCTATGTAAGGTTTTCTGTTGATTTCATACTTTTTGTTTTATCCTTATTGGATTTTGTGAGACCTAGAGGGCCTCAGGGTCACTACTGAGTATCTTTATACTCACCCCTACACGGGCTATGCCCGCACCCTGTTTTGTTTGATGCAGACGACAGATAGTGCTGACGGAGGCTGAGAGTACTAGGATTGGACGGAACCCAGAGGTGGACCTTACGATGTGTCGGTACATAGAGGAGACGGACAAACGAGGAGTGTTGAGGAGGCGATCTGTACCTACCCTTCAGTTAGGAACCTCGTAGTACGAACTAGTATATAATTTCATTTTTCTTCAGTTGTACTTGTACTTACAGTTTATTGTTCTTTAATGTTGGGCTTGTATTCCGGCCCCTATTACGTTCAGCACTCTTTTGTTTTACAGTTTACTTGGTGTTTCCAATCTATTTGTGTTCTTTCTTGTGTGTGTATTTATAGGTTATAAAGGAAATGCCTTCCTAGTTTTAGGCAATTACGCCATTGGTGGTATTTGTCATCCCCTGGCCTATGGAAGGTGGGCTTGGGTTCATCACGACACGGACCCAGGGGGCGGGGCGGGACATTGTTTGTATGATTTTTTCATTATTTAATCAATCTGATGTATAATGGTTAAAATAATTTTGGAAACAATTTTTTTATTGAATATTAAACCTTTTGATTGGAAAATCATAGGGTGATAACTAATTGATGTTATTTCAAAAGATGTTACACATGATATAATACTCTCTGAGGTAATTTTATGATTAAATGAAGAACTATATTATAGAAGAATATATAATTTTATTCTATATTTATGGATATTCAAATGATTTATTGAAATGGTTATCATATGTTGGATATTATAAGATTTAGGCATACACATTCTGGTATAATAATTCAAGTATAATTGATGTGAATTTGATATAAATGTTGCAATTCATTTTCGAAGAATTTATTATCAAATCCTTATAAATTTTGGGATTAAATAAATTTCTAGAAAATTTTTAAAGAATTTTTTGTTCTTTTATTTATTGAATAATCAATGTGGGTCATTGGGTATTAATGTTGAATTCTTGAGATTAATATAGTTTTTATTCATGTAGTGGTTTATTCTTCTTGAGTATTTATCTTATTTTATCCTATACATTTTGGTATTTGTTATTTTAAGAATATAATAAGAATAATTTTATTTCAATTTGTTCAATTTCATATCCATATAAGTTGAATAATCATGGATGAAAAAGTTCACACTCATCATTTATATAAAAATATGAAATTTTGGTAGAAATTGATTAAAAGATAAAATTATTCTTTTCATGTAAGTAATTTTTTTACTATATACCATAATGTTATTCTTAAATAAATATTATTTATTTTGAACCAAATATTCTACTCGTTTAATTTTCATAGATATGTAATAGTGCCCATTTAAACTTGCATATATTTATGATTTTTTCATCATTATTATTTTCATGAAAATGTTCTCGATCACTATATATCAGTCTGTGGGAGTAAAATTTTATATTCCATGATCATGTTCTGTTTCTTCAAAACATAATATAGTTTTTTTCAGGTAACTAAAAAACATTACATTCTCTCTTTTCAAAATAAATCTTCATTGAATACATTTTAGGATGTGGGATTTATATAATGATACAATGAAAATTGAAATCATTATTTCTGATACCATGTTCATAATTGTGTGGTTGTCATATAAAATAGAAAAGATAATGTAGCATCATAATATTTTTAATGCAAACACTATAAATGATAGTGTACAAGATTCACAACAACAGGCATAATTTGAAAAACCAAATATTAATATTATTTAAAATTTCACTATTATAACATAGTCATTAATTTTGGGGGGTATGAATCACAATAATTAATTTATTAAATATTATTTAGTAAATGATTAATATAAATTTATTTTTAAATAGATAGAATATATTATCAATTTTTTTAATGACATTTTTTTCCAAAAATGATTTCATAAAAAAGGGTTTCATCATTTTTATATAGAATTATTATAATTAATTTATGGATGGTGTGGAAAACATATTTGAAATAAATTTATTTATTTTTTAAATCAAAATATAAAAAATATTCTCTAGTAATAAATTTATAATTTTCTAGTGAAGTTGAATTTTTGTTGACTAGTAGAAAATAGAGTTTTATTATAACATAAAAAATCTTATATGATATCATCAATACATAAATATGATGTGAATAATAATTAATATAATTTAATAACTAATTTATGTTATGATAATGTTAATATAAAAAATATTCAAAACATGACTTTTATTACTTTTTTAATTATTACGATCAAAAACATTTTCAAGGTTGATGAAATTCTTATATCACATTAGTAAAAGTAAAATTTTGTTTCTTATAGTTAATAATAGGGATGTAAAATGTATTTTTAATAAAAATTTATTAAATTTTATATATTAATAATTATTTATATTTATCGTAATTATTGTTCAATTTATTCACAAATTAAACAACTCAAATTAACAAAATAATATATTTATATTGACAATGATATGTATAAAGATATATAATTAACGAATATAAAGGATTATATTATGAATAATTAATTTTTTGAGGATATTAATTTAGTTATACATTTTTTATTTGAAATAAGTTACTTAAATTCAGGTGAAACACTTAATCAGTTGTTCTGAAAGCATAAGAAATATCAATATAATAATATTAAAAACTCTAAAATTAATATTATATGTACCATTGAATGACTATAAAACATAAATAAATATTATTTTTTTTGTTTATATATTAAATTATCATCCATGTGGGTAATATACGAACATTTTTATAAGTCCCAAACCCTAAACATTTCATAATCCTGACTTAAGTCAAAAATTCGACATTGCAGATCTTTTCAGGTTTAATGTTTTATAGAATTAGGCCATAATTATTAAATCTCAAAAATTACGAAGTAGAAAAATATACTATATCCAATTTCTTCACAATAATATAACTCCTTAAATAAATCAATAATTATTTTCTTGAAATATCTAATATTTAATTGTCCTTTCTCTTACCCTTCCTTATACCGTATGGATAACATTTCAAAACCATGGGATGACCATTAAAATCTCAGGAAGGGTTATAAAACACGGAAAGAAAACATTATTCCATCAATACATACAACACAATTAAATCATACTTTTAACTCATAAAACATATGGTATTTAACATACCTCATGAAATAATAATATTTATCCCTAACACATAGAAATCATTAATCATAATTGTTTTGTATGGCATCCATAACATACTTACATTGTACCTTCCAAAGATACATAGAATGTTGTGTTTGGAATATCCATCAAAATTTATTCCCTAAATCTATTAGGAGAAAAAATAACATTTACCTCTATCACGTTACCGAATTTAGTGGAGAGCTATCTCGAGCTCACCCACCCTTAATTTATCATGGAACCACCCATATACGTAAACAGTTTCCAATAACCCTAACACAATCATAACACCTAAAACAATTATAAGGGAAATATAACATTTCCATAATTTAATAAAAAAAACATTACTTTTGAAATATGTTGAATTAAATTAAATGAAAAGGTTATAATTATACATTTTATAATAGAAGGTTGTGTAAAACCAAAATATTCCTCATTGAAATGCTATTGATATGAAGTCCCTTACAATAAGTATGACATAGCTTGTTTGTTCTTTATCTCCCTAAATAATAAATTTAATTTAATTTAAAATTTCATTAGAATGTTTTTTATGTTTATTATTCCCATTACATTACCTATAACCATGAAATAATAATTAGTTAATTATTTGTGTTCATTTTAGACATTTTTACAGTAATTGGTTATTGAGTCAAAAAATAAACCTGTTTCTATGTAAATTGTTTATGTAGGCAAAATTAGTTAATATACATAATTATATTATTGATTTATATATCACATATATCTAGAATATATCTATTTCATAATAGTCCATAACATTCGAAGATCTGAAATAAAATTCACTATTCATGGATACGGTAATCCGTATGTACGTATGAATGCTAATTTCATTTGTTTGTCATATTTAATGGAATGGAAACTAAATGAAAAATATGTCTTTTAAAAAAATTATATAATATAATATGTTATATATGTTACATAAGTTCATTAGTTCCATATTTTATACATTCCATGTATGGAATTAGCGAGTCATATCACATTGAGGGGGTAGTAGTGAGCACTTCCCCAAATGAACTTATCATATTTACACAATATTGAAACAATAAAGGTATTCTATAAATAAAAAATAAATAATAATGGATAAAATATAAATATAATACATATTATGATTAAATATACTAAAATTATAATGGCCATCATGAGAGCTATTGGGAGAAAAATAAACAATCATCATTTCATGAGGCAGTAGTTCACCATACACAGAAACAATACGTTCATATCCATTACCGGGAGGTGTGTGTAATTATAGATTGAATCCATACTGTAAAAACAACCTAGTATATTGAGTATATCAGTGTTTCTATGTATGTTGGGAAAGATGGGAAAGCGACGAACGTGCAAACAATAGAAAAAAGGTGAACGCCTAGCAAAAATTAAATCTTTACCCCCAAATAGAAGCAGATGCACAACGAAAAATTTAATGTGCAGAAAATAAAGTTGACACTAGAAATTTTTACATGGAAAACCCGAAAGGGTGAAACCAAGGGACCTAGTCCAGAAAGAGGTATCCACTAAAATCATGAGGTACATGGTAGAGACTCCCAAAACTGAAAGGGATCTCAAAAGTTATACTCAAGAATAAAAGTGTGGATCAAAAGGTGGAGAGAAAGAAAGATGTTCATAGAAGAAAGCTGATCACCAAATGGTATTTACTCTCAGTGTTGTTTTTGTCGGTAATGTTGAAATGCTCTACCTCTACCTACTTATATAGGAAAAATAATCAGTTTCAAATAATGTCACCGCGTCAAAAAAGTGTCACCGCATGAATTAATTCCCACAGTGTTGGAACACATTAAAAAATACCCCATTAAAATTGAAACCATGTGGGAACCATTTGAGGAGGTGTTATGTGGTACGCCAACTAGGAAGGTTCCCAACAAACTCCCCCTCCGACTCAAGTGGGGATCACCACCAACCCAGCAATAAGTCGTTAAGTCTCAAACTTTCATCTGGGTAAACTCTTGGTCAACATGTCTGACCCATTGTAATTCATGTGGATCTTCTCAAGCTCTAACTGTCTCAAATCAAGGATGTTGTGATTCCAATGATATCGAACGTCGATATGTTTCGACCTGCCATGACAAGTATAATTCTTTCCCAAAAAATTGCACTCCGACTATCACAAAATAAAACATACTTGTCCTGATTTAAATTGAGTTCTTGAATAAACGTTTTCATCCACAACAATTCTTTTCATGCCACAGTAGCTGCAATAAATTCTGACTCTGTGGTAGATAAAGCAACACATATCTACAATCTAAACTACCATGATACAGATCCCCTAGTAAAAGTGATCAAATAACCAAAAGTAGATTTCCTCGAGTCGATATCTCTTGCCATATCTGAATCTATAAAGCCACAAAGCATAGGTTCCCCTTTTCCAACACACAATCTCAGATCACAAGTACCACAAAGAAAACGAAAAATGTACTTCACTGCTCTCCAATTCTCTCTACATGGATTTGATAGAAAACGACTAACCACACCCACTGCATGAGCTATATCAGGTCTATTACATACCATTGCATACATCAAACAACCAACAACAGATGAATAAGGTGTGTGATGCATCTCCTCTCTCTCATCATCAGTAGATGGTGACTTGCTGGTGCTAAGATTAAAATGTAAAGAAATAGTAGTACTAACCAATTTAGTTCTATCCATAAAAATCTCTAAAGAACCTTCTTAATGTATCTCTCCTTAGATAACAACAATTTCTTGGCCTTCCTTTCATGGGAGATCGTCATGCCAAGAATCTGTCATGCTAGCCCCAAGTCTTTAATCGCAAAAGACTGAAAAATATCCTTCTTTAATCTATCAATTCTAGAATTATGATGGCCAACAATGAGAATATCATCAACATAAAGAAAAAGTGTAACAAAATCATCATCAGTAAATCTCTGAACAAAAACAAAATGATCAGAAGATGTCTTCCGGAAACCCTGATGGAAAATGGCATATTCAAACTTCTTATACCACTACCTCAAAGCTTGAATCAAACCATAAAAACTCTTCTTCAACCTTAAAACATGATTTTCTTCACCTTTTTAACAAAACACTCTGGTTGACCCATATAAGTCACCTATTCTAAATCTCCTTGGAGGAAAGATGTCTTCACATCCATCTGTTCAATATGCAAATCAAAACTAGTAGCAAAACTAAGAAAAACATGAATAGAAGACATTTTGACAACAAGTGAGAAAATATCATCAAAATCAATTACTTTCTTCTGATGTAAGCCTTTGAAAACTATTCTTGCCTTGTATCATGGAAGTGAACTAGATTCTTCATTTTTAATCTGATAAATTCACCGATTTTTCAATTCTCTATTACCTATCAGTAACTTCACCAGCACAAAAGTGTGGTTGTTATGAAATGATGTCTTATCATCATCCATTATCGCAACCCATCTATCTTTATGTTCCCTCTCCATTGCCTCAACAAACGATTCTGGTTCTCCCCCTTTAGGGAGGATCATATAATCATCAGGTAAATATCAAGTATAAGCGGTGTGATGCAGAGATGACCTCCGGAGTGGAACTGCGGGTTCATTAATAACCCCAGGAACCGGATCATCAGAAACAAAAGGTGCATAAGAAACATCATCTCCAACTTGTTCACCTTGAGCATAATTCTGTACATCAACGTGATCATCAGAATGAATAATATGAGGTAAATGTGAATCATAATCTGGATCAAGACTGACAAAACCATCAGAAGTTGGAGAAGTATCTTTTTCTCCCTTATCAATGTCTGCAATAGTATGATCATCCTTATACACTAAATCACGGCTTCTGACAAGTTGTTTCAAAATAGGATTATAGAACCTGTACCCAAACTCATCGTGTCTATAGCCAATAAAACTACACTGGTGTGTCGTACAATCGAGCTTGGAAATCTCATATCTAGGAACATGAACAAAATCCTTGCAACCAAAAATATGTAAGTGATCGTACATGATCTCTATTCCATACCAAATTTTGTTGGGAGTGTCTATCTGCAAAGAAACCGTAGGTGATAAATTGATAATATAAGCATCAGTAAGTAAAGCCTCACCCCAAAAATGTTCAGGAAACTTTGATTCTTAAAGTAAACAACGAACTCTTTCCAACAAAATCATGTTCATCCTCTCTGATACACCATTCAGCTGAGGTGTCTTGGGCAGTGTCTTCTAATGCTGAATAACTTCCTACCTTCAATACTAATCAGAAGGACCAAAATACTCTCCTCCATTTTCATTGCAAATACATTTCAATTTCTTGCCTGATTCCCTCCCTGTAGAAACAAGAAATTGATTAAAAACATTGATCACCTGACTTTTGGAATTCAAAACATAAACCCAGAGCTTTCATGAGTATTCATCAATAAATGTAACAAAATAAATACTGCCACTAAAGGTATTTGATTTCAAAGGACCACAAACGTCATAATTTACCAATTGAAGTACCTATGACTTCCTGTGTGGAGGATGACTATTGAAACTCACTCTGCTCTGTTTCCCAGCCATGCAATGATCGCATGTGTCCAATTTGACACTCATAAAATATGGAAGAATATTTCTCTTTTCCATACAACCAATCCCTTTCTCATGGATGTGACTGAGCCTCTTATGCCACAACTTGGATGAAACACTACACTCAATAACACAAGCAGTATCACATGAAATAGTAGCTCTAGTCCAGTACAAACCTAATTGTTTCTTACATTGAGCCATAATCAAAGATACCTTGGAAATATTCCATTGGAAATCACCAAATGTATAGATAAACCCTTCATCATCAATAACTCCAGTAGAAATAAGATTCAAACGAACCTCAGGTGCATGTCAAACATTCTTCAAAATCAGCTTACTTCCTGTACTGGTCTCTAAACAAACAGTCCTGATGCCTACAAAGTCATCTTGACCATCATTTTCCATCTTCAAAATCCTAAAATTACTTGGTTTTTAATATTTAAAGAACTCATTCTTTGATTTCATGTGAAAACATGCACCACTATCAACAACCCACCTAGAATCATCAGAAGCAATGTTAATGGGGTCATAAATAATAACAAGATCACCCCTATAGCATCGGAAACATGATCATCTCCGTCTCCATTTTTTTATGTGGATTTTCATTCATTATATTAACTCTTTTCATCTAATAACAAAATTTCTTTACATTACCCTTCTTATCACAATGATGACATTCAAAATCTCTCTGCTTCGGTCTGGATTTGCTTCTACCTCTGCTCTTACCTCGACTGCTCTACCCCCGGTCCTGGATTCTCCCCTATTCTCTATGACTAAAAGCTCTGAAGAAGATTTCTCCTGAGTGTATCTCCTGGCCTCTTCTTTTAAAATACAAAACTTGACAAAACTAAATGTTACAACACCATTTGGAGCAGAACTAGTTAGAGGAACACGTAAATTCTCCCATGAATCGGGTAAAGTGTTAAGCATCAAAAAAGCAAAAACCTCATCTTTAAAATTGATACCCATTCCAGAAAATAGATCAAAACATCCTTGATATTCACTTAAAAAATGAGAAGTAGCCATACCTTCTTGGTACCTCTATTTCATCATTTGTTTGAGAAGAAATAGTTTGTTGTTTCCCGTCTTGGAAGCGTAGGTCGTCTCAAGATTCTCCCACAAAGTTCTGGCCTGAGAGATGTTGACATTGTGGTCCATCACGTTTTCTTCGACACATTGGCGAAAGAATCCACAAATAATCTCATTCTCAAACTCCCATTCCTTGTCTGACATCCTCTCTGGCTTTTGGGTACTAAACACTGGAATATGCATTTGCTTGACAAAGCAGATACATCATTTTAAGTCGCCACATATGGTAGTTGGTACCATTCAGTAAAATCATCCGATTGTAATTGGACTCCAAAATAAATATGAAAAAAATAATCAAACCCTCTGATACCAGATGTTGAGAAATACAGGAATGTGACAAACACACAAAAAATAGAAAAAAGGTGAATGTGCAGCGGAAATTAAATATTTCCCCCCAAATAGAAGTGGATGCACACCGACAAAATTAAATGTGTAGAAAATAAAGTTGACACTGGAAATTTATATGTGCAAAACCCAAAATGGAACAACAATGGGACCTAGTATAGAAAGAGGGATCCACTAAAATCAAGAGGTACACAGTAGAGACTCCAAAAAATGGAAGGGATTTCAAAAGTAATACTCAAGAATAAAAGTGTGGATCAAAAGGTGGAGGGAAAGATAGATGATTGTCGAAAAAAGGCGATCACCAAATCGGATTTTCTCTCAGTGTTATTGTTTATAGTGATATTGATATTACTTTCCTACGCCTCCTTATATTAGAAAAATAATCAGCGTCAAATAATGTTGCCGTGTCAAAAGAGTGTCACCGCGTGAATTAATTCATGTGGTCTTGGACCGCATTAAAAACACCTCATTAAAAGAGAAACCATATGGGCACCATTTGAGGAGGTTTTATGTGGTGCGCCAACCAGGAAGGTGCCAAAAAATGTAATCAATGAATAATAAGATCAAAGGGAGTGAATAATGAAAATAAATTAAATGAACAAGTGTGAAGACTTTACCTTTAAATCTGGTAACTTCCTTTGATTTGATCCAATATGTTTTCTTGATTTGCCTTCTACCCATGGTAAGGATTTTAAGAGAAAGTGATGGATGTTTGGGGATTATTTTAGTATATTTTTGAATAGAAAATGGGCTTGAGATGTGTGAGTATATGAGTGGAGTCGATTCCCTTTTATAAGAGGAAGTATGGGCACTTTCAAAATGTTTTGAAATATAATTTTATTTTAAATGAATCTCAATTAAAAATTGTCCCAAACATATTTATAAAACATATAAGATGATTGTTGGTCGAAAAACTCTACAAAAATATGTTTTAAAAAAATTTGGGTCACAAATATAACCTTATCTTATAGATTTAACCATTAGTTAAACCATTATCTCATACCATGTCTTATTGTATTATCATAATTCATGGTTTCTATAGTGTTTATAAAATTAAAAGAGAACCATTAGTGGATCATTAATTAAAATTTTATCATTATAAGAGTTATTTGTAATAATATTATATTTTTTGGACTATTATATCATTTAATAAAATAGTTTTTATTTTAAAAACTCATTAGTGTCAATTTTGACACTATTTAGTAGTTGAATTTTTTTAAATTCATAAAAACATGATTCCTTCAAACCAAAGGAATTAAAAAAAATATAATTTGTCAATTCCATCTATAAAATTATTTTACGGCATCAAAATAATCAAATTAAATTTATTTTAATATTTATAATATCATTTATTTGAATCTTTTATTAATTAAGAAATCACAGCATCATCATTATGTCATAATTAAATTTATTTATTTAATGTCGAAAAATTATAAGTAAACTATCATAATGTAGTAAATCTATTTATATTTATAATGAATATTTATAGTTGAAGATATCACTTATATAACCTCATATAAAAATTGTTTTATTAAAAGATACATGTTTATTTTATATTTCTCTTTAATATAAATTAATTATTATAAAAATTTATTATCACATCCATGTGACTCAATGGGGTCCCAAAATCGACTCACGGATGGACATGGTCTGACATATCTCATCCAATGGGATTATGATATGTTTTATGGTAGTTTAATACTATTATAATATTATTGGTGGCCCTTTTTTAATGGATTTACACTATAACCATGGTAAATAAAATTATAACTATATTTAGTATTCATAATGTCCAAAAATAAAAGGATATTATTTAAATAATTTGGACATTATGATTAAAAATAGAGAATACATTTTTCTAAATTCAAAACAAAAAAATTGGAATAAATTAATTTAAAATTAATTTCTTTTCTCAAAACCAAAAAGTAGAGTTTTAATACATAAAAACTATCAGAAGGTTGACATGTGTATATATCAAATTTCAAAGTGAAATTACGTCCATTGAAAATAATTGGAATAAATGATAAAAAAAATTACCCTTAAAAAAATTAAAATTAAAATCTAACTGTATAAATAAATTAGATTAAAATTCAGGTTTGAATTAAAAAAGCAGTATTTTTTACAAATCATTAAATAATGAACATAATCAGAAAATTACCAAAAAATTAAATAATGTAAATTTTGATGTCCCAATTCTATAAAATATGTTTATTTTGTGAAGTAGAACATATAATGGTTTAAAAAACTAAATTTCAAAAAGGACCTTCATCAAAAAGTTGTAAAATTTCATTTTTTTAAGTATACTTCTTTTATCTAAAAAATTGAATTTGTATTATGTCATATCAGGAAAATATAAAAGATGAATTTAAAACATTAATTTGAATATATAACATATATTTTTCATCAATTTAAAATTCATAAAGGGTGATATGATATTATAAACCCAATTATTCTTTTTTAAATAGGTTTTCATAAAAATGCATCCTTTATATTCAATTGGGTTTTCCTTCAATTTTTAAAATATTTGGTAACCACCAAATCATTATTTAATCATGTGTAACCCATATTTAAAAATTCAATTGATACTCATAATTCCAATCATTCCAATGGCTATGTGTTAACAACCATTTTAAATATTAATATTTTTTTAATATTTTTTAGTATAACTCAACATTGTGTGCAACATAAGATTTTAGAGAATCCCATTGTTTTATATCTATTAAGACATATGAAAAATCATCCCCTTTAACATAAAATTAATTTCTTATTCATAAATATTAATAGAAATTTAACATTATTATTTAATTAATACCTTGGTAATTACATCATTCCCCCTTTTTGAAATTACATCCTAGAGATTTCAAAATTGTGCTAAAAACATCATTGAAAATCCCACATCAAAAAATGATTCTATAAAACAATCACCTTAAATGAAATAAAGATAAGTACAAATATCACCAGATATGACATATACTACTATTCCATGTAGTAAAAACATGGATTTGGAAGAAAACATAAGTGTTATGTTTTGATGGAGAGCGATAGAAAAGACGATTGAGAAATTGTTAATAGCTAGAAAACCAAAAACTTGTGATGGGTTAAACAGTCATTGATTTCCCAATAGGAAAAGTAAATGGAAAATGGTTTTGTTTTAAGATCCTTTTCATAATGTTGAAGAATTATTTTACTACATAGAATAAGAACATAAGGAAACAGACATACATGTCAAGTAGATTTTCATGCTTTAATAAATATCTACCACAAACTCGTCTTTTCTCCATACGATGAGTATTCAAGATGACATGGTCACACCTGAAGCGATATAAACTACTTCTAGAGAATATCATAATAAAAAAAATTGGTACTATTTCTTTCCCTTATCTTTAGACATTATCCAAAACCAAAATGTGTAGTATGAGATCAGATAATCACCAAAAGGATAACAATTTATAAAAATAAATACTACTCATAATATAAAAAATTAATCAAATAGTACAAAAAGTTCAACAATGAAAACTCAATAGACTATTTTCTATAAAATTCTTCAAAATAAACCAATTTATGATTTAAAATCAAAATTCAAAAGGATTTGATCACATTATCTTCCATGATAAATCTTTACATTTATCTCCACATAACATCCACTACACTTAAAGACTTATAATAAAAATTAATGAACCTAATCACATATTATCTATGATAGTTTAATTAATTCCTTAAATATCCCAAATGACTATAAGTCCACAATAGAAACATATATTCTTCCAAAATAAAATTCATCCATTACCCCCTAATGAAATCCCATAATATTCTATTTTCTTAAACCATATACTCTTCTGAAAAGAGAAAACAATTTCCAAAATAACCTTTATCACTTTTTCCCCAAATGATTTTCCTATACTAAGGACATATATTTGATAAAACATAAGTTACCAAAATTATCTTATTATTGTTACATTAAGGAATATTAGTTATAAAAATTAGTCATTTTAACTAGGGACTTTATGTACTATAGTGGTTGGTGATAAATCATAGTCACACTTTGGTTGTGAGTTTGATTATCACAGATCTATCTAACGAGACGGGTTTTCACATTTATGTGGGATTTCCTTTTTCAAAAACTATATAACTAAAAAAATTAAATAAAATCCTAAAAAATGACCATAATTTTTTTTATCCTCAATGGTTATTTCAAACTTCACATTTTGCATCCCAAAAACTAATCAACCATAATTTCCTCAAAGGTGAATGTCTCCAAAAATAACATTAATGACCTTGAAATAACATAAGCCTAAATGGGTTTCTAATTCATTGAACTTATAATATACCATAAAATTATAAACCCATGATCATATCCCTATCCCTTATAAAACATCCTTATCTCAAAAGTTTTTTAAACCATTCCATTGATACCAACTATAAGTCCCCTACATGAAACATTACATAATCATGAGTTATGTCCTGAATTTGACATTGAGGATCTTTTTAGGATTATAGTTTTATAGAATTAGGAGATAACTATTAACTCTAAAAAATTACAATGTGGACACATCGAATCTATCCAATTTTTTTAACAATAACAAAACACCATAAATAAAACACAAATTAATTTCTTTATATAACTATTCTTTAATTCTTACATTCTCTTACCCTTACTTATACCCCAAGGAATACATTTCAAAAATATTGTATGATCATAAAAATCTCACTAAGAGTTATAAACTAAGGAAATAAATCATTAGTCCATCAATGCATACAAATCAATGAAATCATAAATTTCACTCATAAAACATATACTCTTCAACATAACTCATGAAATTATAACATGTATGAATAACCCATAGAAATTATAAATCATATATATAACTTGTGGAATCCATAAAAAACTTACATTGTAGAATTCATAGCTACATAGGGAGTTAAATTTGAAATTCCCATCACAGTATATTCTCCGAATATCTTTGGATAAACATTAACGTTTACCTCTATCATGATAACCAATGCATTAGAGAGATATATCAGGATCACCCACCCCTGGTTTATCATGGAACCACCCATATATGTAATCAATTTCCAAGAACCATAACACAATCATAACACATAAAACAAGAATAAAGGAAATATAAAATTCCCACATAGTAATAACAATATATCATTTCAAAATTTTGACATAATAAATTGTTTCTCAAAATTATTCTCTATACCATAATTGGTAAAATGATTATATGGTATTTATTTCCCTTTAAAACCATTACATATTGTTTATAAATCCAAATATCAAATAATTATTTTAGTGGTGGGAAGGTCGTTGTAACCACATACATTAAAAAAACATTCCCTTTTCCATTTAGCATACCATTTCATAAAACAAAAGAATAAATATGAAACATGTTGAATTAAATAAAAATAAAAAGTGTAAAAATACTGACTGTATAAAATATGGTCATGTATAAACCAAAATATTCTTCAATGAAAGGATATCGAGACGAAGTCCCATACCTTGAGTCAAACTTGGCTTGTTGATTCATTATCTCCATTAAAAATAAACCTAATTTAATTTTAACATTATTAAGAAAATTTTTCATGTTTATTATTCCCATGACATTTCCTGTGACCATTTTATAATAATTAGTTAATTATTTTTTTTCATGTCAAACGTATTGTTGATAATTGGTTCTTGAGTCAAAAAATAAACCTAGATCAGTGTAAAATGACCATGTAGTCAAATGTCCATAATATCTATAATAATATTAATTATTTAAATATAAAATATATCCATTATATATGAATTTTATAATAGTCCATGACATTAAGATACAAGATATGAAATTCATTGTTCATGGATACGATAAGTCGTACGTATGCATGAATGCTACTTTCACTTATTTGTCATATTTAATGAAATTAAAACTAAATAATACAATGGTATATAATAAATAATTTTTAATGAAATATATAATATATGTTATGTAATTTCATTAACTTCATCCATTATATGATCCTTGTATGGAATGAACGAGTCTTATCACATTAAGGGGGTAGTAGTCCGTACATCCTCAAATGAAATTATCATAATTACAAATTATGAAAAGTATAATGGTATGATGTAAATAGAATTTTTCGAATAATACAAAAAATATAAATAAAATATATATCATATATATATCATATATAAATTCAGAGCCATCATAATTTTCAACATGAGATGTGGTTGGATAAAATTGAACATTCATCATTTCCTGAGGTAGTTGTTCGTTGTATATAGAAACAATATGTCCATATCAATTAGATGGAGGTGGGGTAAGTGTAGTTTGAAAAATTCTCAAAGAAAAAAACTAGTATATTGAGGATAATGGTGTTTTATGTAATCAAATAAAAATAATATCACACTGAGTGGTGAAGAAAAATAATTGAAAATAACTTGAGAGAAGACATTGCCTCTAAATTCAGTAACTTCCATTTATTTGAAGAAAAAGGACATCCTGAATTTCATTGTGTCCAAAGTAAGGCTTCTAGGAGGAAGGGTTGGATGTTGGGAGATTATTTTATCAGAATATAGATGAGACGAGGGGTTTGAGAGGTTTGAGTTAATGGGTAGAGGAGATTCCATTTTATAAGAGTGAGGAGGGGAACTTTATCAATGTTTTGAAATATAATTTTATTATAATACGAGTTTTAGTTTCATATGGTCCCAAATTCAATTATATAAAAGATAAATTTATATTGGGTGGAAATTCTCTCAACCTATAGGTTTTATATAAGTTTAAGTAACAAATATAACCTTATCTTTTATCATAAACCCTTAGATAAATCGTTAACTCTTACCATGTCTTCTTGCATTTTCATAATTTATGGTTACTATACATACTATAAAATTACAAAAAACACATATGTGTATAACTAATGATATTTTTAACAGAATATAAGTTATTTTTAAAAATATTTTATTTTTAAAAATATTTTATTTTTATTACTATTATATCATTTCAAATAATAGTTTTTTAAAAAACTCATTTATGTCAATTTTGACACTATTTAGTAATTGATTTTTGATAAATTCTTACCAACTTGATTCCATCCAACCAAAGACATTAAGTAAAATATAATATGTTAATATATACCATAACATTATGGTATGGAATCAAAATAATAAAATTAAATATATTTTAATGTTTTTAAAATCATTTATTTGAATCTTTTATTAATGATGCAATAACTGCATCATCATCATGTCATAATTAACATTATTTATTTAATGACTAAAAATTATAAATAAAATATCATGATGTAGAAAATATTTTTAGATATATAATGACTATTTATAGTCCATGATATCAATTATATAACCATATATAAATTTGTTTTATTAAAAGATATATTTTTAGGTAATATATCTCATTACTTTAAATTAATTCTCATAAAATGTCATTATCACACCCAAGTGGCTCCATGGGGTCCCAAAATCGACACAAGGATGAAAATGGTCGGACATATCTCATAAAATAGTGTTATGGCATGTTTTAGGGATGTTTAATATTATTATAATGTTATTTGTTACCCATATTAACATGATTTAACTTTTAACCTTTAACCATTTAAATAATATAATTACTAAAGTTTCTATTCATAATATCTAAAAATAAAATGATATTATTTACACAATTTGAACCTTATGATTCCAAATACGGAATCCATTATTCCAAATTCATAATACATAATTTTATGTAATTAATTTAAAATTAATTTTAGTTTTCAAAACCAAAAGGTGGGGTTTTAAGAAATAATAACTATCAAAATATTGAAATCAATTTATGTCTAATTTAGAAATGTAATTAATTAAAATTATCAAAATTTAAATAAATAATAAAAAATATTACAATTACACTTTAAAATCATTTAAAATAATAATATTACTGTGTAAATAAATTAGATTGAAAACTAGTCATGTATTAAAATGCAGTATTTTATCACTATTCATTAAAAAATGCACTTTATGAGAAAATTACCAAAACATTAACCCAAGAATTTTTTGACATCCCACTTCTATAAAAGAATTTTATTTTATAATTAGTAACATAAAAACGATAGAAAACTGCATTTCAAAATGTTTCACCATCAAAAGGCGATAAAACTACATTTTTAGAAAAATACTTCTTTTATCTGAAAAATTGAATTTGTTCTTATATCGTTTGAAAAAGATGTAAAAGACGATTTTAAGAAATTAAATTGAATATATAAGATAATTTTTTTATTAAATAAAAATCCATAATGAGTGTAATGATTTTATAAACACAATTATTCTTTTTTAAATAGGTTTTAATAAAAACACATCCTTAATATTAAATTGGGTTTCATTTCCATTTATATAAAATTTAGTAACCAATGAATAATTTTTAAACCATATGTAAACCATATTTTAAACTAATGGTGATACTATTCAATCCCACCATTCTAATGGCTAGGTGGTAACTACCATTTAAAATAATAATAATATTATCATATCATTTTTTTAGTATAACTCAATGTTTAGTACAACGTATTATTTTAGAGAAAGCTATTGTTGGGAGTCGAGTACACCTTGGGAAAAAATCCCCTTTAACATCAAGTGGATGTATTATTCATGAATATTAAATGGAAAAAAATATTATTCAATAAATATGTGGGTCATTACAATTTTGATCCCCATGGATTAAATCAAGACACTTATAGTATTTTATTTAATATGATGTCAAACATGTCACACTATTCATTATAAAATGAATAAAAATTTTAATATGAGTATATCGCAAATGTATGGATAACAAAAAATGTTATATTTAAATATAAATTATGTCTCTTCATCAAGGTAGTTTATTTTTTATCTCTAGTAATTATATAATTTTGTTAAACATAGGCACAACAATGGTGCATTAACTATTAGATAAATAGAAAAATTAAATAAATGAAATTAAAAAAAATTAAAATTAATATAAATTTCTATTATTAAAAATAAATATTATTATTAAATAATAAAATAAAATAATTAGAATATAATTAAAAAATTATTTCTAATATTACTTGTTTTATTTATTTTTTTGAGTCATGGTAATGGAAAGAATCAAATTTCATAATAAGGATATTTTATGAAATTAATATTTTATTATAGTAGATAAAAATAAATTAAAATTCCTAATGGGCTAATATAAGGACAACTATAACATAAAATATGAATTTAAATAAATTTTTTTGTTTATGACTCTAAATATTCTTATTATATTTTAATATTTTGTGAAATTTCAAGAATTCCCCTCCCCACCCTTATAAATAGGAAACGTGTTATTCTCAATTATACACATATAAAAAAAACTTTTTGTTCAGATAATCCATCCCTAAAACCGATTATAATGTTAATACCCACATTATGGATGTTTGAGATTATGTAGAAACCCTATCTTAGTGGTATTAGGAAGATAAATAGAGGAGATTATTTGAATAATATATATCATTATTCATCATTCTTTTATATTTTTTTATTTATACACATCCCTAAAATATTCATCAATGTTTCAAAATTAATATCTCTAGTAGATTCAATATATTGATAATTAATTATGTATCTTTAATGGAATATATCCATTTCCATATCGATAAAATGGGAAAATCCCATCATTTGTGTGTGTGGTGGACTATCGTGTCATGAACAGATGTAATTTGTTATCAATCACAATAAATCAACAATGTTTACAATGATGAAAATAATGTTTTTATATAATATTCATGATAAATTTTCCATTATATAAAGGAATTATAACATTTAGATTCATATCATTAAATAAAATGAAAATTGATAATGTTGTTCATAAGTACATGTGGACTAACACATCCATATAGTGATGTGATTCATTTTTCATCACCACATGAAATGGACAACTTATATAATCATATCCAAGGAAATGTAATTGTATATAATATTTTAAGAGAATTATTTAAAGATAAATTGTTATTTACCTTCTTTCCATATTGATCATTGAAAAATAAAAACGTTTCTCATGCATATGTATGATCTATTTTCTTCATTATAGTAATGTAGTTTGATTTTCATAAAAAATGTAATGTATGTATTTAAAATTATTTTTTATGTATTAAAAATATATATATTTATTATGATTATTTTATATATGATTCAATGATGATATCTATGACTATAATCAACCTCTCAATTTCATTTAAAAATTGTTATTTGAAAATCATCATAATATATGATGTTAAATTAAATAATCATATAATTTGTTTAACATGGAATTAGAGATAATTAAAGAAATAATAAACATGGATTTTTTTAGTAATATAAATAATTGACATATTTTTATTATTCAGGATGTTATGAAATTTTAATAACGATTCATACTCATCTTGAGAGATTCTATAATTAAATAAACTAATTTTAAATATTTATAGATTTATTTTATAAAATTTATCATTCATTTCAATGTTTTTTAAATGATTTTTATGAAAATATTCATTTGGATTGATTTTATAAAAATGTAATTATTGAATTCCATAGAAATGTTTTCAAATAGGAATCCTTTTAATGCTTTATGTAATATAATTTATTCAATATATCTTCTTTTAATGTTAATTTTTTAAAATATCAAAAGGATTGATTATTTTAACTAATAAAAAATAGAGTATTTACAAAATTTAATGAACCCTTATGTTTTGAATCATTATTTACATGATTAAATGGTTATATTTAGATAAAACATTTTTATATGTATGTGTGTAGTATTATTTTAAAGTTTGTGTTTTTTCTCAATCAATTTATTGTAAATATAGAATTCATTTGTTATTAATATGATATGATTCTTTAAAAATTATTTATGATGATAGGTGGTTCCTTTATAAAACTAGGATGAGTGGGTCTATGAAATCTATCCAAAGTATTTTTATATTGGATATTGACCTCGATGGTTCTTCTATTTTTAAATATGATGATTACAGCTGTGAAAAACTTTGAAGGTTATGTAAAGCATAAAAATAGGGGTTATTTCATAGTAACCAT
Source organism: Viscum album (assembly GCA_963277665.1). Classification (NCBI taxonomy): domain Eukaryota; kingdom Viridiplantae; phylum Streptophyta; class Magnoliopsida; order Santalales; family Viscaceae; genus Viscum; species Viscum album. Next base: position 110,767 of record CAUJRU010000740.1, read on the forward strand.
GACAGTTACATCATAAAAATGTAATATATGAAAATTAGTCCCAATTATACCTATGTTATTTATTTATTATTTCAATGTTTATATATTAATAAGGTGTTTTCACATGTTATCTTATTTTAATTTGGATGAATTGAATGTATATGTTACATTTATGTATAACATTGTGAAAATGTTTTCATGAGTTTATCCTATTTTAAATAAAACCATAATTTGTTTTATTTTGACATTATGATTTTATATGAAATTATTTATTGAAATATTTCAGTTAAAATGGTGATTTATTTTGTATTATAATTTTTATTTTCAGCCCAATGATATTTTTGAGAAATATATATTTTTATATGTATTTAATGACTAATGAATTATTTAATTACTTTTAAATCCCTCAATGAGATTCTTCTGCTCATATCAAGTATTTTTTTATCCTAATGTTTAATAGATATTAAAAATAATGATGAGTATATGAATAATTTTTTTATCATTTATAATAAAAAAAAATATTGTTTTATTTTAATGGTATTTTTTATTTTAAAATGTATACTTTTAGAAGTTTTCACATGTAATATATGGGTTTTCAATTTGTGAATTTAGCCTAATTATATAAAACAGTTATCCAATATTATTACTAGGAATATAATAATGTTAAATATTTTTTATATTCATTATAATATGTAATTTTTATAATTTGTTTTTTAAAATATGGATGTTTTAAGAGAATACATGATGAACGTGTTAACCTGGTTAGTATATAGTGATTAAGATCAACTTCATGTTGTTTGGGGGAGTAAGGATAAGTTCATTTTCAAATTTCAATGACCATTTTTCTAATGTATTGGATAATATTCTATTAGATGGTTAATATAATTAACCATTTATAAAATTGTTCAAATTTAAAAAAAAATATAGTGTTTTAGAGATTAATATATTACTTCACCATATAGAGATTAATGTATATTGGATATAATTTTAATTTCCATTTTATATTTATAAGATCAAGAGATAAAATTATTATATTATCATTATATTATGGATTTAAAGATATATAAAAATTTAATAATAGTGATACAGGAAACAAATTTCATATTAGGAAATAAATTACATAGAGTATGATAGCAATTGTAAATTGATCGAAGCATAGCCATAGGATGAAATTATGATTAAAAAATTGAAACTTATCCAGAAAATATATTTTTTAATATTATTAAAAACTAAAAAAATTACTTATATATTGGGTAATGATATTTTATAAAAATCTATCATGTTATTACATTCGCATTTTATTAATCAGATTACATTTTTTAATCATCACATGTATAAGGTTTTTCAGTCCTTAACATTCCGTTCATCATTTACATTTTTCATACCAGTAAAATCAATCATTAAAAAAATAATTTATTCATTTATTTCTTGTCATAATATTTATATTACACTAATTGTATATAAAATATAAACTTAGTCATGTTTTCCTTCATATAATATTTTTTACATCCAAATTAATTTTGATTATGATGAAATTTTTTTAACTATTTTGTGGAAAGGGTTTTCAAAAAAGGAATTATTTTATATCAAATCATTGATTTATAGGAATTAGATAAAATTGCAAGGAGGAAATTTCTTTAATGTGGGGATAATTTAACAAAAAATAATTTATAGTAAGAACATTGTATGAGATATATAATGTAAAATATATCACAAAACTCAAACAACCCATAAAATATATTTTTTTAAATGTATACTCTCTGATATCATGCAGAATACATAAAACAATGTCAATATTAATTGAAATAAATTATCCCATTTTAAAATAACCATTAAATTGGAGGGTATGAATATTAATATCAATATTTCTAAAATAAATTTAATCATTTTATTATTAATAAAATAAGATTTATCTAAAATAAAAATTATATATAAAAAATTATATAGTTTTCTAAAAGATTCATTACTCACTTATTTGGAACATAATTTTGAAAAAAATAACAATTTTTAAAAATATATATTAAAAATTAACATAATTATTTAATTAATAATATCTTAATTATATTCAATTTAATTTTAGGTTTTTATCATGAAATTTTTATTTATTTATGAAATGTGAAAAATATTGAATTTTTATTGAAAACTACATATTCGATTAAAAAATTTATAATGTCAAATTAACATTTTTAATTTTTTAAAAGTATAATTAGATAAATATTAGATTAATTAATCCAATTAAATTTATTTGAATCGTATTCAATTTTTATTCTTATATCAAAACTTTGTAAACTATTGAAAATTTTCTCTTCAAAAACCTGGTATCTTGTTGTGTGTGTGGGATTCATTTTAATTTGAAAATTTTCAATTGTATAAATGGAATTTTTTAAATTTTTTAAAATATTTGTAATTTGAATATTTTCTATTATATAATATGTTCAATATATGTCTGGAAAAAATGAACAAGGTAAAATTATATACTATATATTATATAAACATGGATATATAGAGGCTAGTAATTAAAAAGATATGAGTTAAAATTACATAAATATATGTCAAGAATACATTATATAGAAATATTTCACCCATATCATGATTTATGATATATAATAATCCACAATTGGTTTATTATTCTTATGAAAAACATGGGTATAATTTGTTTTATCAATTCCATTTGTTCCACATATATTACATATAAAAGGATACCCCCAATCCACTAATATTCAATCACAAAAATATTTTGGTTCAACAAATCAATACACAAAGCACATTGGAAAATTCATATTATCATCAATGTAGAATTTTTTTTGGGATGCAATCCAACCTAGGATGTAATTTTTTTAATCATAAGTATTTTACCAAAAAAAATATGTGATATTATTCACTAAGTGTTTCAATTTAATTTCTTCATCCTCCTCCATCTCTCAAAATTAAACAATTCTAAAGAAATAAAATAATTATCTTACATATTATGAGGGGTTTTGAAGTTTTGTTCATAGAAAACAATTGTATCAACTTAATTTAAATGGTTTTTGAAATCATCGTTTGTGTTTACATACAGCTATTATCTCGTGAAACAAGGTTGTGGATTTTTTTCATTAGAACCTCCATCAATTGGGAATGATGTTGGAATAAAATTAAATATATGATATATATATATATATATAATAATTAAAAATCATAGTAATTATATTTTATATTACATTTTTAACATTTCATTCAATTTGAGATATAATAATGTTACTCATGTGCCCGGTGGACTACCACCAAATTATGTGATGTGATTCACTTTTCATTAACTCATTACATAAATGATAATAAAGATAAATTTATAAATATATGAGATTTAAATGATATAATTAGTATATTTTTGTTAAAAATGTATCATTTTAAATTATAATATAATATCATTATTTTTACAATTCCACTAATTTTAAAATGGTAAAATAGTTTGTATCAGTGTGGACTACCACCTACATAAAATGTTGTGAATAACTATTCATCAAGAAAAAAAATAGATGATTTATATATATATATTAAAAAATATTATATTATTATCATTATTTCATGGAAAACCATTACTTACCTCTTATTTATAATGTTCATTGATAACTGGGAACATTACTCATGCATATGTAAGACATACCATCTCAATAATCATAACATAATTCATTTCTCCTAAACATCAATCATGATGGGAATTGAAAGAATAATTTATGGATTATTATGGTAAATATTTTATGAATATTATTTTTTATTTTACGGATCTATATATCAAAAACATGGATATGGCATTTCATGAAAAAGGCTGAATGATAAAACAAGAGAAATAACATCCAAAATAATAATAATGATGAAGAAATTTTAAGGAAATGTTTATAAGATATTATAAAAGGATAGTATATGATATTATAAATATTAATATTGTTCTTTTTTAAGATAATAAAATTTTTAATATAACTATAATAGAGTTTAAATCATTTTCAAAAGAAAATTAGCCTGAGGTAAGGGACATCATCTCAATTTACCTTCATGGAGTCATATATAATGTTATTCACCTAATTTCTTTTATATTTTTTATATACTATGCCTTTGAAAAGTTTTATAATTTTTATTTAATATTTCACATTTTTTAGTTTCGATTTTAATTATTAAATCCCTAGGTATTTTAAATAAGTGTTACCAATTTGTAATGAATTTTGAAACTCGATTTCTTTTCATTGTATTATATCACATCTATGTCACCTTTAATATTTTAAAATTATTTGAAAAATTGATTTTGATAATATTATTTTTTATTTGACCATTTTAGATGTATATTTTATAAGGCCCCAGCCTTAAAAATTACTTAATCTTGAGATATTTCAAGAAAACACCTTGAGGATCTTTTCAGGTTTAGAGTTTTAGAGAATTAGATCATAAAACATGCATTACATCCCACATTTATACAAAGTGGTTACAATAAAATATAGTATTTATTTTTTCCCATCAACGAAAATATATTTAAAATAAAACATGGATTCTATTGTGACACTTCATTGACATTATCGTCACATCATTTACCTTTCCCTTGACCTATGAAAAACATTTTTAAAAACATTGGATGAGCATAAAAATCTCAGTAAGGGATATAAAAATATGGAAAGGAAACATGATTACATGTATACATAATAATCAATGAAATCATACTCTACTGATAAAACATAAGCACTTTAACATACCTCATCAAATCATGAATAAATCATAGAAATCATAAGATATAAAGGTAACTTGAGGCATTCATAACATTCATACATAGGGAGTAACCCTCTTGGTTACATTTGGAATACCCATCATAGTATATTCCTTAAATCTCTTCGGATGAACCTTAACTTTTAACTCCTTCACGTTACCCAATGCATTTGAGAGCTATATCAGGCTCACCCACCCTTGGATTATCATGGAACCACCCATCTTCATAATAATGCCCAAGAACCATATCATAATCGTATCACATAAAATATGCATAAAAGAAACATAAAATTTCCACTTTTCAATCACAAGATATAAATACAACACATTGATATAAAATCATTATGAAAACCATTTTCAATACCCAAATAAATGAAATGTAAAACATGGTATTTATTTTTCTTTTAAAAAAAGGTATGGCTTGTAGAGGAAACTGAAACTTAAATAATGGTCAGGGCGGCGGAGAAGTCATTGTCGCCACATACGTACGAAAAAAACATTTCCTTTTGTCCTTTAGTAAAACACTTCGTATAAAAAATATTCCTTTTGGATAAACGTAAAAGTCAAAGGGTTTTATACACCGTATAGAATAAGGTTGTGTATAAAACAAAATATGCCTCAATGAAATGAGATTGAGACGAAGTCCCATACAAAGATCATTTTTTTAAAATAAAATAAATCTATTGTGTGTATTCACTATATGTACACATAAAGAAAGTAAAAATACAAGATAGGACATAATAATATCAGGACATAATTTGAAAGTAGGAGATTAAACCAAAGAATAGAAATTGGATTAAGAAGTTCCCTTACCTCATATCCGACATGACTTGATCGTTCTTTAATATCCTGAATAATAAACATGAGTTAATTTCTACTTTCTTAAGAAAATTTTTCAAGTTCATTATTCCTTTTATATAATTTATTACCATGTCATGAACACTATGTTAAAATTTAAGTTTGTAACGGTCATTTTAACAATCATTGGTACTTGAGTCAAAAATAAAATCATTATAATTACAAGTTGTTCATGTATCCATTATATCCAGAGTTATACTCATGATGTAGATATAATATATATCATATATATCCAGTATATACATACATTTATAATATTACATAATGTGTAGAGGTAAGAAATGAAATGCACCATTCATGGAGACTGTAAGTCGTACGTACTCATGAACGCTACTTTAATTTCTATTTCGTATTTTATTGAATGAAATCATAATGATATAAAGTTATATTATAATTCCAGTATAATATCATACATAATATCATTAATTAAATCCTTTATACGTCCCACATATGGCATTAATGAATCAAATCACTTTGAGGGGGCGGTTGTCCGCACTTCTTAAAATGAAGATATCGTGTTTACCCATAATGGTAACCGTAAAGGTATGCCATAAATGAAAAATATAGAAGATTAAGGAAAACATAAACATATTATATATCATATATAAATATAGTTACATCTTAATGGCCACCTTTAAAGGTGTTAAAATAATATTGAACAATCATCGTTTTGTGAGGCAGAAATTCGCCATCAACGGAAACAGTATGTTCTTTAACCATTAGATGTAGGTGTGTGTAAGTGTATCTCGAATATTTCTTACAACAACATCCTAGTATATGGATGATATTGTTGTTGTTACAAAATAAATGAATAAAAACAGTTTATGGGGTTGGAGAATAAAAATAAAACATAAGAACACAAGAGAAGACGCTACCTTTAAATCGGGAAACTCTTTTTTATTTGAGCTCAAAGGCTTCCTTGGGAAGACTTCTGTCCACAGTGAGGCTTCTAGGAGTTAGAGAGTGATGTGTAGAGACAAATGGGTAGGTTTTTCCAAGAAAAAGGCTTTGGAAGTGTGGGTAAGGTGGTAGAGTTGGGGGCCTTTAATAAGAGGAGAGGAATGGCACTCTTGGAATGTTATAAAAGGATACTTTATTATAAAATGATTTTCGGATTTAAAAGGACCCAAAATTATATATTTCTAGGATAAGGTGATAATAGTTCTAAATACACCCATCAAATAGGTTTTTTACATGTTTAGTTCTTAGATTTTACCTTATCGTTTCATTTTATTTTAATCGTTAAATAATGAGGTCATCGCTGCCTCATCATGGTGTCATAAATAATTTAATATATTTAATGTCTAAAAATTATAAAAAATATATCATGATGTAGTAAATCTCTTTAGAATTATAATGAATATTTATAGTCAAAAGCATAACTGGTATAACCCCATTTAAAAATTGTTTTAGTAAAACAACTCATGTTTGTGACATTTTTACTTTAACATTAGATAAAAAGATATTAATGTCATTTTCCATCCAAAGTGGCCCCATGTGGTCCCCAATTAGACCCATGGATTGTCTTGGTCGGAAATGACACATCCAATATGGGTAGGACATGTGTCAAGTTCATTTCATATTATTAAAACATTATTCTTACCTTAAATTACACTAATTACCTCTAATCGCGATTAAAAAATTAAAAGTTACTATTCACCAAAAAAATTGTTTTAATCCCATTGAACCAAATTTTACTTCTTAATGACAACCATTTATGTCGTATTTTTGAAATTCAAAACACAGAGGTGGTAAAATTTCATTTAAACGAAAAATCAGTTTTTTAAGTACCACTTAGTGGTTTCACTATTCATCAAAAATTGAATTTTTTCAGAAAAATACCAAAACATCACCCTAAGCAATATTTTATATTCCGAATTCAAAAATTATTACTATTTTAAAAAATTAAAAACATATAAGTTACATTAATTAATTTAATAATTAATTCCCGTTGTCTGAGCAAATAGCGTGTTTTTATGAAACAATAAGTATCAAAAGATTGACACTAGTTTAAGTCCAATTTCAAAGTGAAATTAATTCCAACGGTCACTATTGGATTTAATGGTCCAAATATATTCTAATTTAAATTTAAAACCAATTAAAAATATAATATAACTATATAATTAAATTAGATGAAAAAGCAGTTTTGATGTAAAATGCAGTATTTTTCAATATTCATTAAAAAATGAACATTGTCAGAAAAATACCAAAAATTTACCCAAAGTAAATTTCAATGTCCGGGTAATAAATAATAGGTTTATTTTGACAAATAGAGCTTATAAAATTTTCAAAAGTTTGAATTAAAAATGGTTTTTCATCAAAAGGCGGTAAAACAATCATTTAAAAATATTAGTGTATTCCATGCTTAAGATTGGATTTATTCTCATTTTAAGCCTCTAAAACACTATCAAATTCATTATTAGACATAGAAAAAAATATCTATTATTCATTACTTACTTGGGATGTTTCATATTTTGTTTATAAATATAATTGATAAATTTCATAATTTTGACATCAATTTCATGATCCTTATAAGGTATTATTTAATAGTCTCAATCTAATCAACATTGTTTAATCCTGAATTCTAGTTGAAATAAATTATTTGATAATTATCTAATAAAACAATTACATATTCATCACGAATATTTATTCATTAATAGAATACCTATATTTCCTTACAAATGAATTTTTTTTAATCATTGTCTATATTTTTAAAGAATTATTTTCAATTTGAAAAAATACTCTATTATTTTCCAAAACATTTAGTTTTAAAAGTGATTTTCAAAATAGGAAGCATATAATTATCAAGAATGTTTTTAAATATCTTATTATGGAATTTTATTCATCAATGACAAAAGAAGATTATTATAAATCATATGAGTATATGTTTTGTTGATAAGATCCATATTCTTTCCATTGATGTTAATAATCATTTTAACTAAAGCATGTTTTGACATTCATTTTCAACACAAATATTCTATAGAAATTTACTTTCCAATGAAATAATCATATTAAAGTTATCATTGTACTATAATATTCCCTTACATATCTATGTTACTTATTAAAGATATATAAATATCATAAATATCATATCATATTTAAATTTTATGTTCTACATTGAATGTTAATTTTTATAAGGGACAATATTATTAAATTTTTATTCTTTTATCAATAAATATATTCAATTACAATGCTATTATTTAATGATTTAAATAGATTATTTTATATAATAATTGTTATTTGGACTATAATTTATGGATATGGATTGGTATTATATATCCCATCAATGTATCGGTACTTTTCATGAGGGTAATAAGAAAGGTAGAATTTATAATGTTTATAACTATGAAGGTGATTCCTGAGAAGGGCTAGTTGTTCAGGGTCTCATGATTGGATCTCCATGAGTCTCAGTTTCTCAGAGGAAATCATGTCGGATTATCTATGATGGAGATGGGATATGTGGTTCGACAGTGAAGATGGTTTCTGGTGGTTCGATGTTGATGAAGGTGAGGATTTGTGTCAGTCTTCTCGTGAGGACGGCGACCAAGGTATGATGATGGATTGTCTGTTTTTGAATTTCAAATTTTGAAATAGTTTTACGTTTCTTAGAACTATGGATCCTTGGACGAAGTTGATGGATGCGGCTGATATCTTGAAATGGAGGGACTTTTTGGATTTTGAAATAGCTGGGTTATGGAGGATTTGAATCTATTTGATGTTTTGACTAGTTAGTACTTTGTTAAGGTTCACACTTAGCCTTTAAAAGTGTTAGAAAATAAAAAGTATTTATTGTGAATTATTTGAGATCACCTTTATTTTAATCATTTTCTCAGAATATAAGTAATGTACTATGAATGACATAGATCTATAGTCTTGTGAGAATAATGATATTCATTAAAAAATTATTTTTATTTGAATATTCAATTATAATATTGTAATCAAGTTTGTGTCTAGTTTACCAAGACTACCAAATTAATCATTAATTTATTTTTAAAATACTTATACATTATTCTAATGTAATAATTTCATAATAGATATGTGTTATTTTAGTTAGTGTCATTACATAAATTCCTCTCATTAATTTTTATACATTATCCAATTTGAAAATATCATAAAGAAGATTTTTTCAATGATTGTAGACGAAAATAGGTTTTTTAATAAATTGATCAAATAAATGTTGATACAATATCATTAGGACTTAAAAAATATTTTGATGCACATTTATATGATTCAATACCATTAAATAAGCTCTCATAGTAATCCCTATCATACATATATAGTATTATTGAAAAAGGATATTAAATCAACCTAAAAATGAAATTTCCATGATTAGTGGATGATAATGAAATGGTTTACATATTATATAAGTAATGAAGGGTATAATTTTCTTATGAATTTTTCATTAGGGTGATATGTAAGAATTAAATGTATTTAAAAGTGGAAATATTGAATATAAAAACATAATGTAATTTGTATAAAATATGATCCTCTAAGTACACTTATATTAAATGATTAATTATATTTCATATCATGAAAATGTTATAAAATTTTCCACACAATAATATTAATTATATAATAAACATCATATTTAACCTTTAATACAATCCCTATATCCACCATTATAGGTAATCAAAGATAATAAAACATGTTATGTTAGGGAGGTGGTAGTCCACCTAATGCATGATTATTATGATTGTTTTTATTAGTAGATATCTTATATAAACAACTAATGGAAATATACATAAAAAGTAAAATTTTATTTTATTCATGATAATTATATCATTACATAACTATTATGGGAATTAATTTTAATGAATATTGTTTATAAGTTAACTATTTTTTTGACAATAATAATGTATTTGGGTTTATTATTCATTATAATTATCCTTGAATTTGAAGGGAATAGGATAAATATGAGTGACTTAGTGTTTTGTTAAATGGGATAGGGTTATAAGAAATTATATAAAATAGTATCACTAGAAGAAACTCTAATTTGATATTGGTGTGGAAGTGGTGAAGATGATCCCCTTATATAAGTGAAGGGTTGTTATTTTTAATAAAACCATTACATTTATCAATAATTCCTTGTATATATTCAATTGTATATGGATCAAAAATGTATAAACATTAAGGTAAAAAATCTATAAAAATATAAATAGTTTAATTTTTTGAACATTGTTTTAAATTTTTTAGTGCATTTAATCTAGGTTAAACTCAATTTAATTTATTTAGTTTTAGCTTGGTCGTTAATTTTTTATCATAAAAACTAAATTTATTGGTAATGGGTAGTATTTATTATTTTAAATAATTTTTTTGGAAAAAATTTTATATTTTTTTTAAAAAATATCAAATAACTATTTTTAATATGTGTAATATAAATTTAATATTAATATTCTCAATCCTGTAATTTTGTTAATATAAAATTTCTTTTTTATCTATACTAATATATACTATAAAATTACATTATTTATTATATTTAATGATCCAAATTCTAATTTTTAGAATTATATAATATTTATTAGGATTTAAATGAATAACTATACTGAATATTCATTAAATATTTTTGATTCCTTGGAAAATACTTATTACCTTAACGTAACATTTAATGTAGCTCTGAAAATGATTTCCCTAAATTTTAAATGCTAAAAGAATATTATCAATTTTCTAGTTTTATCCATTAAATTAATATTTTTTTGCAAAATAGGTTTTCTAAAAAACTAGTAAATTCTTAAAAAATATATAATTTGTACAAATAAAACTTTTTATGAAGTCAGTAATCTTCAAATAAAATCATACCAATTTAGAAAATGATAAAATATATTAAAAAAATAGTATTAAGAATTTAAAAATATAATTACATTGATTTAATCATCCTAATATTTTAAAACGTATCACTATGTTAAATATAATATGCTATACAAACTAAACATTTTAGACAAATGACTAAATATATTATTATATTACTGTGATATTAATTACAAATAAATTGGAATTGATAGAATGAATTATATTTACTAAATTATGAAAATAAATTTTAAACATGTTTATAAAATTAATTATATAGTTACCAATAATTAGAAATGATAATAAAATGAAATTTAATAAAAAAAGGATATGCTTTCATTAAATTACTATTATTATACCCTCAAAAAAATTATCTTTTTAAATTAATCTAATCCATATTATTCAAAGATCATAATAAAATTTATATGATTTTCATGAAAAAAAATATTTTTAAATTCATTCAATAAAAAAATTAAAGCATAAAATCTATATTTTTCCAAAATTAAGTTTTTACAATTTTTATCGATGAACCAAATTTAAAACTAATTTTCTTAAATTATATATATATATATTAGTTGAAATTAATATTCAGTATTGAAATATAACTATAAAATTTATATTAAGGTAATATTTTATAAATTTTCAGAGAAGTTTCATTTTTTGTAGAATAGTAAAATTTATAAATTTTAAATAAAATCCTCATTTACTTGTAATATATATAATTATTTTTTATATGTATAATTATTTCAATTATACATAATTAGATCCATTTTAGTACATTTTAATAAATATTGGTTTTAAATTTGATATAAAAACATGCAACGATTCTTAACTTTTCCATATTATAAACTTGATTTCCCATTGGGTCTGCATGATTAATTTTAAATATTAATTTTCAAATTATTTGAGTTGAATAAGGTAAAATGTATTCTATATTTGGAATAATAAGTTCTATATTATATTATTTTTGTTAATTTAAATTTTTATTCATAAGAAATCTTGAGTGGTAAAAAATATTTACCTCTATATAGGTTAAATAATAAAAATGATTAAAAATAAAAGAATAAAGAATAAAATATATAAAAATAAAAAATTAAATGAAAGATTGATTTACTAATATATCCTATTAATAATTTAAAATATTAATTAATATTCAAATTTTTATATGAATTCAACCACAATATGGATGGATTTAATTATAAAATAATCATTATTTAATCAATTAACCCCACCCATCATCAAGTAAAAATACCACCCCTCACCCCACCATTTATACTCAAAATCCATTATTATACTCAAATATATTTCATTGCCTCTCCTCCTCTCTCTCCTATTTTTATAGGTCTACTGGTCTCACCAAAAGACCAAATCCAAGGTCCTTAAGAGGTCCTCTTAGGTGGTGATCTTCAAGAGGGAGTTTTCTAAAAACACATCTCTCAATATTTATTTTTATTCTAATTTATCCTCACCTAATTCACCCCAAAATTCATGATTAATAAATAATAATTTATATAATATAGTTTTATATTTCTAATGTAATATCACATATCTACTTAATTTATCATCGCAACTTATTCATGGAAATTAAACAGCCATCCAAATTATGGTAGTTAACTGTCTACGTCAATAAATATTTATAATTTTACATTACCACATTCATGGATATTCATAAAATTGTAATTATATTTATATAAGGTTATAAAATGAATATTATTACTTATTTAATTTTCTATAATTAATATATAGACATAATATTATATAAAAGGAAAACAGTTCGTGGTGTTTGGAAAAGAATTTAAATTAAACTAAACATTTATCATTAAAATTATATCAAATGTATCATCATCATAAATTAATGAAAATGATATATGGGGATATTTATATTTCTAGAAGTTAATTAATACTATTCAATTCCACTTATGTGGTTGTAATCGCATCTTATAATATAATCAATACTTATAACCAGATGACTAGATAATGAAATCATGGAATAAAATCACATGAAAACGTGATGATAATGGAATATTATTAATGAATGGGTCCAAATATGTTATAAAATAATTACACATGATATTATAAGTGTGAATATAGTTCTTCAATGAATTAATTAATGTTTTTACCAATATAAAAGAGTATAATGTCTGCATAAAAAAAAGTAACTGTGAGGTATGTGATTTATATACTCAATTTACATTCCTTAGGTTATACATATTATTTGATTATTATATTAAGAAATAATTTTGTGTGGATTGACCTTATTATTTATTTACAATTTATTTCTGCATACCTTTCTAATAAAGTATTCTAACACATAATCACCACAATTATTAATTAGCACCTCAATGATGCGAGCATTGTAAGGGTTTCTCGTATTACTATTAATTTTATAAGATATATTCCTTATTCAGAACTTATTTTATTTTTGTACTAAAAATATATATTCTTAATATATAATATCATGAGTTTAATTATATTATTTTTAATCAATTTTTCATTTGAAAATTATTACTTAGAGGGTTCATACGACTCAGTTTATAACAATGTGTATGTGATTTCTTACACAATTTCAATTGATTGGGTTAAACACCATCTCCTTTGATAATGTCTTGATTAAAGTGTGTGTTGAATGAACATTGATTTTCGTATGTTCTATTTCAAATTTTTAATTTTTATATACATTAGATATAAATATTTTATGTGTTTGATTAATGATCACTTCAATGATATGATATTTATAATGGACATTCTTATAAAAAATATCTTTTTATAATCTCCCTTAAAAATCACTAATTCTTCTATGTCCATATTTTGGAAATGTTTTCAAATTTTTTTAATATTATTATTTATATTTTCAAATAAAATAGAACTCTTCATTTTCATTTTAAAAAAAAATTGATTGAATTCATCTCCTAGTTGATAAATGATGTTCTTTGTAACTTTTTAAACAAAAATATAGAAGGATTGTATTTATCATATATTGAGTAAATATAATTTACCAATTTTATGATTGATTAATGGTTTAATTTAAACATTATATTTTTTTAAAATTTCTATTCAAATTAAATGTTTTCATTTTTTGGTGCGCGGTTTTATATGTTTCCAAAGATATCTTTAAAATAAATGGCTATTAAATTATATCATTTTTTAAAAATGAGAATAAATGGTTTTTAAATAGTTTTATTCATCATATGGTCCGATAAAATTGTTTATTTTGTGTTTAGAACATTATAGATCAATATTTTTTGTGTTGAGTCCCATTATAGATCAAGATATAAGGGGTTAATACCTATTATTTCTAAAGATATAACAGGTGAGACTCATCATTGCTCTCAAATGCATTGGGTACTCTAATGATTGATGTTGACCATTTGGATATTCAATTTTTAAGGGTGAATGTATGGGTTATATGATATTTATTACCTAAGGCATATTAGCGATTTCTATATTGATTATTTTGGGTTTTTATGAATTTAATTTTAATGGTTTTTCTATTTTTTCACATATCTGATGATTTTTTTCTTTATGTTCTTTATAGATCTTCTTTATTCTCATCCCATGGTTATAAATGTGTTTAGTGCGGTAATGTATTATTACATTAAAGTATGATTACAAGATAAAATCTATTAAGACATGTCTATAAGACATCATGTTTTGTTTAATAGGGTTTTCATTGGTAAAAGAGGGATACTGAGTATTTGTGTCCACTTTTAATCCAACAGGTGAAGGATCAAAGAGAGGCTTGTTACTTAAAAAATAGTAATAGATATTGAATTTTTCAGTAAAAGGGGTCTTATAAAGATGAAAATGAGAAAAACCACATGCATCCAAACCAAAAAATAATAAGAAAAGTATCAGAGTAATAAATGGTCATTTTGAGGATGTTGCTATATTTTCCCTTTTGTAGAGGGAACCCAGAACCAGATTGGACTCTATTAAAATATGTGTGACATCCAAATGTCTGTTCTCATATAGAGAATGTCACTCTATCCACATTGGAAGCCACATCCATGGAATACTCCAATATCTAATCTTCAAGAGATGGACTGATGCAGTAGAGTTTGATTCATCCTAGAGGAAATGAGATTCATATTGGATGGAATATCGGGTATGCATGAGGATTTATCATATTTCAGATTCAATGTAAGATCTATTCTCAATACAATGATAAATACTACCTTTAATGAATCCCTGATAGATACAGAATACAACACCATATCCGGAAGGTCCTGGTGCACTAGACGCTACCCCATCCATGTCCATTTTCAGAAAAGGCATAATAGGAGGAATCTATCTAATATACTAGATAGTGATAGGTATTTTATCTCATACTACTCACACAAGAATATTTCAAAATAATCAGATCATGCAATTCATTATTCATAGTACATGTGGTGATTTTCTAGGTTGTAATAACACCACTATAAATAAAGTTGAGACAAGCATGCAAGGAATGAATCTTATTCTAAAAGGCTAGTACATTTCATGATTTCTAGATTTAATAAAAAATACTTGTAGCCATTGTTATTATCATGGAATGAGTCTTTTCACTCAAGCATACATTAGAGATAGACAACATAATTTGATCAATGGTAATAAATTTTTACTGAATATTGAAAGCTTCATTAATATGAATCCATGTATTTTGTTCAATTCTGTAAAAAATCAAGATATGATCATGTGATTCAGCATCCTATAGATATTCATTGAAGTAAGAGTCTAGTTAATGACTATTTTTTAGATCATTTTATTAAGAGGAAGTAGAGCATTGAAGATTCTCTAAATTAATAAAAAATGATCACAAGAGAAAAAGGGATTTTTGAACCTCTCAATCAACATTGGAATATAGATAGACCCACCACATATATACCCGTAAAACATATTAGAGGTAAAAATTCATGTTGAAATCTTCATCCATATCAATTTATCATAATCAATATAAGAGTCAGTTTTTAATTCCATTCGGATTTGTGACGATAGTCAAACATGATAATAAATGTTGTGATAAGAATCAATAAAAGAAAATTTTAATAAAATTGGGGGAACCTCCATCCTTCGATTGAAATATTTCTTGATCCACAGTGCAGTTCAAATGTTAAGGTGATAATCCTTATAGATCATTTATTTTGATAAAAATATGAGCTCATCATATTAATGCTTAAATGATTTCCAAAAAGAATAAGATAAATATTTGGAATATCCATTAAACATCTTTGAATGAAATATATGAGAATTAAAATCCATAAATATATAAGTCATCAATTTCATGATAAATTTTCTATGGAAAGCATCATTAAAATTAGTAAATATTTAACTCCTATACCCCATTGTCAATGGGAATAACAAAATACTTCTAAGAAATAGTTATAATCTTATTATCAATAATGGATCCAGTCCAAATAATGTTCCTTATAATTAATTGAACCCCATAACGAAGATCCCTATACCATGTATAGAGAGAAAAATAATAATAAATAATATGATTAATCAATGAGTTAATAAGAAAAATTATCCATACTATAGACATTATTTTTCCATTCCATGTAGCCATATGAGCAATAATCCTATAAGAAATTCCTTCAAGGTGGATATTTTTATATTTACCCTAGAAAATTAGCATCCCCAATTAAGTGAAAGGGAGAACCTCTTTCTTAAAACTAATTAAACTTGAAATTCTATCATGTTTAAAGATAACCAATCGATTTCCCAAAATTACAAAAGATTCATTCTAGCTTATAACATCACTGGTGATCTCTCCATAATGATTGAATAGTTTTTGAATGCATGAAATAGTCACACTATCATATTTAAGTAAGAGAAGGATATTATAAACATAGAAATGGTAGGGGAAAAGAGGTCCCTTATAAACATTATTCTATTACATAAACCTGACAACACAATATCATTCAAACATGTATTCAAATAATCCTCGATAATAGAAAAATAAATCCTAGATGTAGGATCCCCTTATTTTACCCCTTTGATCATAAAAGTATCCTTAGGGGGATCGATTAATCATGATGGATAATATATTATGTAATGAATAGTATTAAATGAAATGATAAAATTGTTAGAGTAACCATCCAATCTATGAACAAAAAAATAAACCTCCACTTTTTGTATATATTGATTCAGACTATCATTTGAATACTTAAAAAGATGTTGTTATGCCTCATTTATGTCATTATCCAAATAATTAAAGGATGATTTAATCTATTAGTTGACCATGTTATTTACATTTTTCTACATGATGGAAAAACAGAAGAGGACTTGAAATGGAATCCAAATTCCAAACATTTGAGGAAACATCATGACATCCATATAAAATAATACGGGTGTTCTAAAATTTAAATGAAAAAATGGATGACCTTAATTTTCATCAAAATAGATCCATAACATTAAAATTATGTTCAATGTGGGATCTTGGAAGAATAAGACAAAATCTTTTGATAGTATCATTGAATTCATCAATTTGGAGAAGACATGTGTCTAATTTTCTTACATGCTTCCTTGTAATAGTGTAAATTCTTCATGTGTATTCTCCTCACAAAAGATGGACCTCAACTTAACATAATTTATCAATGAAAGAAAAAAAATTCAAAAGTAGCCAATTTATTGATGAAATTACATGATTTTTCATCTGACAGAATAATAGTGTTGAAATATCTCATAATAATCTTGTTTTGTGATACTTGATGAGAGGGTATTTCCACATTTTTTTATAATTTTTATTGTTTGGTCTTGAAATTTGTGGCATACACATAAGTTAATGAAATAGTAATCTGTTTATCTCCATTATTCATAGAAAAGTCTTGTTGTGACTAGAAAAATTAGTAGAGAAAAATACTTTCAAGCATGAGGACACAAAGATGCTCAACCACATCATCATATGAATTTTAGGTAATAAATGAGTAACATAGGGAATCCCAATTGAAGTGATTCCAATTTTTAAATTTCAAAATCTGTAGAAATCGAAATCATTAGTGGTTAATTACCAACATTAAAATGTCATAGAGTTGTGATATCGGGATAGTTACCTAGCCCAAGGTAGTTATAGATGAAGATCCTCATTTAAAAACTGATATTTCACCTCTGTTATGAGTCCCACCATTATTCTCCAAAGAAACATGGGTATTTTTACCACTTACTCTACCTCCAACTCTTATAATTGGGGTTCTTTGAAATGCTACAATAATGGAAGAATTATCATATTCCTCATAAAATGATATTTAAATCCTTAGCCCCAGTTTCCTAGAGTCTCTACCTTATTACATTTGGATATAAACAAGGAATATTCATCCCAAATGACCATGTAGTTTTGTATATTTTTGAAACAAGATACATAAACAATATCAATATTACATTTTGAATGGAAATAAAATAATAATAATTTATTCCATTAAAAACATTCATGCCTCATAGTTCATACATGCTACTCACTCAAAACATACTTCATCATATCCTGGTAAAATTAAATGTAAGAAATGGGTGAGATCAAATTCTCAGTGAGATTAAAAAATATAGTGTATGATAACATAAACATAAACATTAGGCTTGAAGAATAATTGAAAACACATGCCTTTACAAATAATAAACTTAAACACATTATGGGATGAATATGAGCTAATTAAATAATGCCATAATTAAACATAATCATGGGTACTCTACTAGAAAAATATCCACATGAAAAGTCATTTACTAGAATTATAATGAGGAGAGTGCATATTCTAGAAATTCTGAATCATATTGTCAAGGACTCAGCCAAGATGTCTAAAAACGATTAAGGCCTCTCACAAAACCATATCTCAAAATGGTCAATGCCACAACCAAGTCCACATAAATTTTTCTCTTGAGACCTACCAATGCATTGAGGATAAATAGTGGGCCCCACCCACCGCATAATAATCCCAATTCATTCCTCATCTGAGTGTGGATATACATAAACAACATATACATTCATATTAATACATTCATATTAAATGTAAATAACTTTCCCCATAAAATAACCTCAAACACTAATGATTTAGAGTAAATTTGTTAATGGAATTGGGTAGAAAATCCCTTGTAAAGACCCGGAATTTCTATGGAAAATGTTTTTCTTAAATACATGGGAATTTTAAAAGTATGATGTTTCTGATGGCACTTAATTTTGAGGCCCGGTGTGCCCGGAATCAATTTCTGACATTTTGTTCAGGTACGTTCAGTAAACATAAGTGCGGGTTTTTAAAAATTTTGAACCGGTGTGTGGAATTGAAATCTGAGGGCACTGTTGAACTCACAGAGCTGGTTTTTTCTTAAAAAGACTTTCACTTCGATGGTAGTGAGTTGATAACGAAAGTTAGTTTTGACTTTTTATAAAGGAAATAATAAAATAAAGTACAACACTTTATTTTATTTTTAAGCTGCCATGTGTGAGTACGGGAAGTTAGAACCTCCAATTGGGATTTTGAGGTAGGGGACACCACACCTTAACCTCCCATGAGAGGTTATGGTGGTGGGTCCCACCCTAATTCAAGCACCCAAGGGAGAATAAACATGGTGGTGACCACACGGGGTCTAACCCCCCCTAATAATGGGAGGAGAGGAAAACATCCCCAACTCCCATCATTAATGAGGGGAAGCCCTCTTATTTTCCTCCACTCCCCATTAAATGGGGAGAAACTCCCTAACCACTTTCCCCACCTTAATGTGCCAAATCCCCCCAATTAATTGTTGTGTCAACTCTTGTGTATTATTATGGAAGCCTCTTGACATCCTACTAAATTTAATATGACACCACTCATGTTTTAATTAAGGGTGTGAGTTATTAATTCATCTTTTTGAATTCTATGCCAATGTAATAATAGAAAAAACCACCTACTATTTTTATTGGAATAATTCACTTTTTTGTGGAGGCTTTGTGAGATAATCTAGGGAGAAAAACTCCCAACGAAGAATGCGAAGAACGTCGGCGACGTCTTCCTCCTTCAACTTCCTCACTCGGATCCTACCGACGTGGAGCATCGCCCCTCCTCATCGTAGTCATAAAACCGACGCATGGTCTTGTATTGGAACTGTGCAGCAGACGCATCGAATGACGGACTTCTTCGTCTCCTTCCGCGACGCCGTCAATGAACGTCGAACAACGCCCGACAATAAAAAGTTAGGCGGTTTAATTTTTCGTGTTGATATGGTACCCCTTTTTCTTACCTTTTTCAAAGGATATAAAGGGATTGATGTAGATGTTTTTAATGATCATCTTCTACTTATGTTGAGCCTTTTGATATCCTCCTAATCACGGAAGGTTCGGGCCAACCTCACACGGCCCGACACCCTCCGTCGAATTTTTCTTTTTGATGTTCTTCAAAGAGGCAACACAACATGTCAAAGTGGAAACAGTGAAGAAGACGGCGAACAAAGGTCGTGCTAACCGCAGCCACCATGAACTGCCCGACCCGCACCCCGCGCGCTACCCATGACCCACCGGCATGCTGCTGCGCACCGTTGGCGCCCTTTCTGCGCCTAGTCGGCGCCCTGCCCGTGGCCCCGGCACCCTGCACGCACCCCCAGTGTGCTGCTCGTGCCCCCAGCGCGCTACCCGGCCCCTTTCGGTGGCCTGCCCGGCTCACCCGCGCCCTGACGGCGGCCTGCCCGATGCCCACGCGCCCCACTGGCGGCCTGCCTGGCCCCTACCAGTGGCCTGCCCGGTGCACCCGCGCCCTGCCACGGCCTGGCCGGCACCCCTACGCCCTGATGCGCCCTGTCTGGTGCACCCACGACCTGCCCGGTCACCAGCTGGCCTACCCGCGCCCCGCGCGGCCGGCCTGCTGGTCTCCGCGTCGCGGGCCTTCCGAGCCACGGCCCTTGCGGCGCTGACCGAACCAGCTCCAGCCTTCGGGCCAAGCCGCCTGCATGGCGGTATCCTGGCTGAACCTCCCTTGCGGACCCTTGGGTTGGGCCCAGCGGACAGAGTCAAGACATAGCGGGTTGACCCACCCAACGGGCCGAGTCAGGATTAGCAAGTATGACTGGGTCGACCCAGACTATGTTGAACCAGACTGGGTTAGACCGAGTCTGTCCGACCTGGTCGGACTGGACCCGGGCCCACTAATGACTCATTGCTTACTTCGGCCTTATCTTTGGCACTGGGTGTCTGTTTGAAAAACTATCAGCAGCGCTGGAAAACTCGTTGATAAATGGTCCCCTTTGAGTTTACCCCATGGGATTTTGGGGTATAGTTAATATACAGTCAGGTTGGTTCGTACACAAAACCAACCGGGCCCCCATGACTAAAGGCTAATAACTCACAGACCGGGCGTCCGATTGACGCGTCGTCTGTTGTGTTCAGACCCATATGACCTGGAGTTCCTTGGTGATACTTCTATGGGAGACTTCATGACACTTGGAGTATCAACATGTGGCAAGAGGAGTGGACCCTTCCAGTGACAAGCGAGCAGATAGCAGAGACCTAGTAGCTGGCTGAGACTTGACTACTGCTGACCGATCGACATGGAGTGATTCAGATGGCCCAGTGGGGAGCTCTTAGTTTTAGCAGTAGACCCACAGGAGAGGATTTCTTGGTTGTAGCGGCAAACCTGTGGTACTCGACAGAAGGATTACCTCTGTAGTCTATGAGGGGGACCGCTTTGTTGTAGTGGCAGACCCATGGTGGGAAGTGCTTGGCTGTAGCAGTAGGCCAACAGTACTCAACAGGTGGATTAATTCAGCAGTTCAAGGTTATTGGGAAGTGCTCGGTTGTAGTGGTAGACCCAATGTACTCAATAGAGGAGGATTTCTCTAGCAGTCGTGGTTTCGGCATCGTGAATAAAAATCCTGGTTTGAACTGAGTCAATGACCTTTGTGTTTTCCTCATGATTGAGATGGGTTACTTAATAACTTACGTATATGTATGGGCATATACCTAAGTAATGGTTATCCATTGATTTCATAGTTTTTGTTTTATCCTTTTTGTATTTTCTGAGACCTTGAGGGTCTCGGGTCCCTATTGAGTATCGTTATAATCACCCCTGCACAGGCTATGCCCTCACCTCGTTGTGCTGGATGTAGATGATGAACAATGTTGACGGAGGCCCAGAGAGAGCCAGGACTGGATGGTACCCAGAGGTGGACCACTCGGCATGACGGTACACGGAGTAGACCAATAGATGTGGAGTACTGAGTAGGACATCTGTACCTACCCTTCAGGTAGGAACCCCATACGACGATCCTAGAGCTGCTTCTACCTTTCAGTTGTTTGTCCCTTTTTCTGTTTTACTTTCTTTTCAGTTGTACTTTCCTATTGGTCTTGTATTCTGGCCCCCCTTTACTTTTATTACACTTGTTATAATGTTTTTACTTGTGTTTTCTTCTACTTGTACTCTGGTTGTGTGAGTTTACGTTTTATAAAGGCAATTCCTCACCAGTTTTAGGGAATTACGTCTTTGGTTCTAGTCGCCAGCCCTTGGCCTATGGAAGGTGGGCTTAGGGTAGTAACAATACGGGCCCCGGGGGATGGGTCGTGTCAAATTGGTATCAGAGGAGCCGGTTCTACCACAGAACTCAGGACTCTGATCATTCTTTTATGTGAAGAAATAGTTTTAAGGGTACCGAGTGTGGTTTTAAATTCAGGGAGTCCAGTGTTGGTGTCGCAGTCGACCTATCCATACACCAGGACCGTGAATATTGATTTCTGACTTAGTGCACGAAAACATTGATTGCGTGTGTGTTTCAAAAGTTTTCTTTAAGTCAACTAAACCTGGTCGTCTCACTGGGTATAATCATTTGACCATGTCACATATGTTTCTTTCAAGATGCCTCCCCGTGGACGACCAGCTAGAGCCCCGAGAATTGTACGTACTGACAGCCCGCCGAGCGACGAGGACTCATTACAGGGCCCTCTTCCATTTGAGGCACTAGACGTACTACTTCCCGTTGGGCCACTGATGCCACCAGCCCCAATAGCAGAGAGTGTACATCGCTTGAGCGCACTACACAGGTTCCAGCGCCAGAGGCCACCCGGGATCAGGGGAGAGACGGACCTACAGGCGGCTGAGTATTGGATGGAGGTTGTGGTGAGAGTCTTCAGGCCAGTAGGGACACCAGCAGATTACATAGTGATCCTTACCACCAGCCTCCTTTAGGAAGCAGCAGGAAGATGGTGGAGCCTAATGCTCCTGGTGCATGACAAGGCGTCACTTCTCTGGACAGACTTCGAGAGCCTGTTCTTGGCATAGTTTGTTCTAGCCACCCTTCGAGCAGTGCGGATACAGGAGCTACTTCATCTGCAGCTGGGCAGCATGATAGTAGCGCAGTACTCAGCGAGTTTTACAAACCTCTCTCGCTACTCCACAGATATGGTGCGGGACCCATTATTCAAGGTCGGGACCTTTGAGTAGGGGCTCAGGCGAGATATCAGAGCTTCAGTTATCTCCCACAACATCCTGATGCAGACGGGGGAGTTGGAGAGAGCCCTCATAGTAGAGAGTTTCCTTGTTGAGTAGCCACCAGCAGTGAGACCCACTACTAGTCGACATGCAGTGTCGTCTTCTGGAGCTGGCAGTAGAAAGATGAAGTAGAGGTCCAAGAGGACCAGACCCCGAGGTGGTCGACTGCATGACTCAGGATCGTATGTGCGAGGCACCCGGGGTAGAGACAGACCTACCAGGAGCGGGCAGTGTTACTCATGCGGTGGACAGGGTCACATGGCACGTGACTATCTGACCCGCCGTATAGATGATTAGCAATCAGTTGAGGAACCTCACAGACATAGGCAGAGGTTCGATCGAAGAGGTCCACAGAGAGCTGGCTGATGTGTCAGAGGATCTGGTTGTGCAGCTAGTGGTGGACGACGTTTCAAGGTGTTGCCACCACCACCACCAGGAGGTCTACCCTGACCTCAATGAGTAGGTACACAAGGGAGAGATCAGCTCCCGACAGCATGAGGCATTAGATAATGGTGCTCCGGAGATGATATGAGGTATGATCTGTGTCTACTCCACCTTAGTTGCAGTTCTTAGAGACACAGGTTCCAGTCACTCTTTCATATCCACTGCCCTCGTTTGGAGATCAGAGTTTCTGATGGAGCCATTGGCTCGATCCTTACGGCAAGAGACTCCTACGAGAGCATACTCGACGATCACGCACTAGTTTTGGTAGTGTGAGCCTACTCTAGGAAGCGAGAGCTTTGGCTGGGATCTCCTAGTAGCGGCGTCTAGGCCTTACGATGTCATCTTGGTTATGGACTGGTTATCTACATTATATGCTCAGATCGACTATATTAGGCGCAAAGTGTGGTGTGTCTGCATGTATGGGAAAAAGTTCACATTCACCGACAAGAAGGGATTCTTTGCAGCATAGGACAGACTTACTCAGAGGAGGGTTCAGCTGATCACTCACCATTTGGCTTGTCTTACCCATGAATCAGTTGATGTAGAGAGTCTAACATATCCTATAGTGGTGGATTAGTATTCGGATTTTTTCCCTAACAATGTTCCCGGACTACCTCCTCGTAGAGAGGTGGGCTTCTACATTAACCTGTACCTGGGGATGGCACTGATATCTACTCCATCATATCAGATGGCTCCCACTGAGCTTCGCAAGCTACGGGTACCGTTAGAGGATTTGCAGGGGAAGGGATTTATCTGGACCAGTGTTTCTCCCTTGGAAGCCCCGATTCTGTTTTCCAAGAAGACATATGAGAGCTTGAGGCACTGTGTTGACTACCGTCGCCTAAACCAGGTGACCGTGAAGAACAAGTAACCACTTATGAGGATTGACGACCTCTTTGATCAGCTCAAGAGAGAACGATGGTTCTCGAAGAGAGACCTCGGATCAGGCTATCACCAGATCAGATTTCGAGATGAGGATGTGCAGAAGACGGGCTTCAGTTATTGGTATAGCCACTACGAGTTCTTGGTTATTCCCTTCAGCATAACCAATGATCTAGAAGTGTTCATGAGTCTCATGAATAGGATATTCTAGTCTTACCTCTATGGCTTTGTCGTGGTCTTCATCGTTGACATTTTGATCTACTCGACTTCTGGGGAGGAGCATGCCTACCATTTGCAGGTAGTGCTGGACACACTCCAAGAGAACCAGATTTATGGTAATCTCTCAAAGTGCCAGTTCTGGATTCGAGAGGTTCACTTCTTGGGACACATCATCTTGGAAGCTGGAGTTGTAGTGGATCCAGCAAAGATTGGGGTAGTGCTTTCTTGGGAGACACCCAGGAGTTTGATGGAGGTTAGGAGTTTCCTAGGCTTGGATGGGTACAACTAGAGATTCATTCCAGACTTCTCCAGAGTTACAGCACCACTATCATCCTTGACGAAGAAGTGGAAACCCTTCATGTGGTCAGGGAGATGCCAGCAGAGCTTTTAGGAGCTAAGGTGGAGGCTGACTAGTGCCCCCATCTTGAGGCTTCCTAAGGAGGGAATAGGATACGTAGTTTAATGCAATGAAATAAGGACCGAACTTGGGTGTGTCCTAATGCAGGAGTGAGCAGTGATCACTTATGGTTCTCGACAGCTGAGATAGCATGCACAAAACTATGCTACCCATGACCTGGATTTAGCAGTAGTGGTCTTCGCCTTGATGATGTGGCGATACTATCTGATGGGTGAATGTTTTACTGTGTACTCTGATCACAAGAGTCTCAGGTATATCTTCTCTCAGAAAGACCTAAACCTGAGACAACAACGATTGATTGAGTTCCTCCAGGATTATGACTTCGAGATAGTCTATACTCCTGGGAAGGGGAATGTTGTTGCGGATGTGATCAGTAGGAGGACTGGCATTCAGCTACTAGGATAGGTGATAGAGAAGTTGGCTGCCTTGCAGATATCCATTATGGATAGGGATGGAGCAGCCTATCTATAGTCTCTTACAGTCACACCTCCAATTCTTCAGTGAGTCAGGGAGGCATTGTGTGGGGACACTGACTGCAAGACACGACGTGCTCAGATATCCATAGGGCAGGCACATGATATATTTTATGATGGTGGGGAGCACGTCATCCTTTTCAGAGGATGTACCCTGGTACCAGTTGCACTTCAGAAGGACGTGTTGAGGGAATTCCATACTTTCCCTCTATCGGTACATCCAAGTGTGGCAAAGATGTACCAGGACCTTCGACGACAGCACTGGTGGCCAGGTATGAAGAAGGCGGTAGCGGAGTTTGTCTCACAATGCCTCACTTATCAGCAAGTGAAGGTGGAGCACCAGGTACCAACAGGCTTGGTTCAGCCCTTAGAGGTCCCGAAGTGGAAGTTGGATGGGATATCCATGGACTTCGTGACGGTTCTTACACATACATCCAGGGGTCATGACTCGATTTGGGTGATTGTCGACCGACACACAAAGTCGGCCCACTTCATACCAATTAGAGAGCAGGGCTTAGTACAGAGCTTGGGACGCCTCTACGTGTAGGAGACTATGAGATTACATGGAGTAACATCTTCTATTGTCTCCAAACATGACGCACAATTTAATTCCCGGCATTGGAAGGGGTTGCATGAAGATTTTGGGACAAAGCTTTGCTTGAGCACCTCCTTTCATCCTCAGACGGATGGTCAGACTGAGAGGACCATCCAAAACCTCGAGGACATGCTATGTGCATGCATCCTTGACTTCGTTTGTAGCTGGGAGGATAACTTTCCTTTGGTGGAGTTTTCCTACAACAATAGTTATCACTCCACCATCGGTATGGAACCTTTCGAGGCATTGTACGGACGACCTTGCAGATCACCACTATGCTGGACAGACCCAGGGGATTTAGCCCTAGTGGGAATAGATGGTACAGGATACCATGGAGAAGGTTTAGATCATCCAAGAGTAGATAAAGACTGCACAGAGTCGGTAAAAGTCTTATGCTGATAGAAGACGGAGACCTCTGGAGTTCGAGGATGGCGACCACGTCTTCCTACGTGTCTCACCTCGATGAGGTCTACAGAGATTTGGACAAGGTTTCAAGATATCTCTGCAATTCATCGGACCATTTCAGGTCCTCAGCAGAGTGGGAAAGGTGGATTACCGCTTAGATCTTCCACCTTAATTGCATCAGGTGCACGACGTCTTCCACATATCTCATCCGAGGAGATATGTGCATAACCCATCCCACATCATCGACCATGGAGAGCTAGACATTGATGATTGGGTGACTTTCATGGAGGTTCTAGAGGAGATTGACGATCAAAAGGAGTGGGTCCTATGTGGATGGTCGATAGCTATGGTGCGCGTGCGTTGGTAGCACGGGAACCTCCAAGAGAGCACATGGGAGCGGGAGGCTCAGATGCATGCTCAGTACCCCCATTTGTTCCCTTAGTGTGAGTTGTAGCTTACGGGGACGTAAATCCCGGAGGTGGAGAGAATGTAAAGACCCTAAATTTTTGTGGAAATTTTGTTTCCTAAATACATGGGAATTTTATGAGTCCATAGTTTCTGATGGCTCTTGATCCCGAGGCCCGGTGTTCCCGGAATCAATTTCTGATGTTTTGTTCGGGGACGTTCAGTAAACATACATGCAGGTTTTAATAACTTTTTAACCAGTGCTCGGAATTTAAATTTGAGGTCACCATTGAACTCACAGTGCTGGTTTTCGCTTAAGAAGACTTTCACTTCGACGGTAGTGAGTCAAGAATGAAAGTTAGTTTTTGATTTTTTATAAAGGAATTAATAAAAAAAAGTACAACACTTTATTTTATTTTTAAGCTGTCATGTGTGAGTGTGGGTAGTTAGAACCTCCACTTGGGAGTTGTATGTGGGGTCCACCACACCTTAACCCCCCATGAGAGGTTATGGTGGTGGGGCCCACCCGACTTCAACCACCCATTGGGAGAATAAATAAGGCGGCGACCACACGGGGCCTAACCCCCCTAATAATGGGAGGAGAGAAAAACTTCCCCAAATCCCCTCATTAATGAGGGAGAGCCATCTTTTTTTTTCCTCAACTCCCAATTAAATGGGAAGAAATTCCCTGACCACTTTCCCCACCTTAATGTTCCAAACCCAACCCCCCCCCCCCCCCCCCCGAATTAATTGTTGCACCAACTCTTGTGTTTTATTAAGGAAGCCTCTTGGCATCCTCCGAAATTGAATATGATACCTCTCATGTTTTAATTAGGGGTGTGAGTTATTAATTCTTATTTTTGAATTATGTGCCAATGTAATAATAGAGAGACCCACCTATTATTTTAGTTGGAATAATTCACTTTTTATTGGAGGCTTCGAGAGAAAAGATAGGGAGAAAAGATCCCAACGAAGAATGAGAAAAACGTCGGCGATGTCTTCCTCATTCGACTTCCTCATTTGGATCCTACCGACGTGGAGCATCTTCCTTCCTCATCGTCGTCATCGAACCGATGCACGAGCTTGGATTGGAAGTGTGCAGCGGACGTAATGAACGACGAACTTCTTCGTCTCCTTCCACAACACCGTCAATGAACGTCGAACGATGCCCGACAATCAAAAGGTACGGGGTTTATTATTCTGTGTTGATATAGTACCCCTTTTTCTTACCTTCTTCAAAGGATATAAAGGGATTGATGCAAACTTTTTCAATGATCATCTTCTACTTATGTTCATCCATTTGATATCATCCTAAACACAGAGGGTTCAGGCCAACCTCAAACGGCCCGACACCTCCGTCAAATTTTTATTTGTGATGTTCCTAGTAGCAGCAACACGACATGGAAAAGAGGCGATGGCGACAAAGACGGTGAGAAAAGTCGCGCTACCCGGGACCTTCGCAAACTGCTTGACACGTGCCCCGCGCGCTGCCCGCACCCCACCGGCACGCTGTCGCGCCCCGCCGGCACCCTGCATGTGGCCCCGGCGCCCTGCCCGCACCCTCAACGTGCTTCCCGGCCCCTGTCAGCGGCCTTCCCGGTGCATCAACGCCCTGCCGGCGGCCCGCCCGGTGCACCCGTGCCCTGTTGTGGCCTGGCCAGCACAACCGCGCCCTATCGCGCCCTACCCGGTGCACCTGCGACCTTTCCGGTGACCAGCCTACCTGCCTGCGCCCCACACAGCCTACCCGCTAGTCTCCCATCTGCCGACCTTCTAAGACATCCCCCTCACAATGCTAACAAAACCGTCCCTGGTCTTCAAGCTGAGCCACCTCCGTGGTGGCATCCGAGGTGAACTGCCCTCGCGGACCGCTGGGTCAGGCCCATCGGACCGGGTCAAAACATAGCGATCTGACCCACCCAACGGGCTGAGTCAGACCCAGTGAGTCTGACCGGATCGACCCATATCAGGTTGACCCAGACTGGGTTGGTCCGAGTCATTCTGATCGGGTCAGACCAGACACGGGCCCACTAATGACCCATTGCTTACTTTGGCCATATCTTTGGCACCAGACGTCCATTTGACGAACCGTTAGCGGCATTGGAAAACTCATTGAGAAACGGTCACCTTTGAGTATACCTCATGGGAGTTCGGTGTATAGGTGAGATACAGTCTGGTTGGTTCGTACACGAAACCAACCGAACCCATGGGACTAAAAGGCTAATAACTCACAGACCGGGTGTCCGATTGACACAACATCTGTTGCGTTGAGACCCCTATGACATGGCATTCCTTGGTGATACTTATAAGTGAGACTTCCTAACACTTGGAGTATTGACTTGTGGCTCATGGAGCGGACCCTTCTGGTGATGAGTGAGTAGATTGCAGAGACCTAGTAGCAGGCTGAGACTTGACGACTACTGGACAATTGACTTGGAGTGATTCTGATGGCCCACTGGGGAGAGCTTAGTTGTAGTAGCAGACCCACGGCGGATGATCACTTGGTTGTAGCAGCAGACCCACAGTACTCGATAGAAGGAGTACCTCTGTAGGCTATGAGGGGGAGCGCTTGGTTGTAGCAGCAGGCCCATAGTGGGAAGATCTTGTTTGTAGCAGTAGTCCCACAGTACTCGACAGGTGGAGTACTTAATCCGTCCATGGTTAGTGGGAAGCGCTTGGTTTTAGCAGTAGGCCCATTGTACTCGACAGAGGAGGAGTTCTCCAACTACTATGGTTTCAGCATCGTGAATAAAAATTCTGGTTTGAGTTGAGTCAATGACCTTGGTGTTTTCTTCGTGATTGAGATAGGTTACTTAATAACTTAGGTATATGTATGTGCATATACCTATGTAATGGTTATCTATTGATTTAATTCTTTGTAGTTTATCCTTGTTCGATTTTGTGGGTTCTTGAGGGTCTTAGGGTCCCTACTGAGTATTGTTAAACTCACCCGTACACTGGCTATGCCCGCACCTCATTGTGTTGGATGTAGATGACGGACAATGTTGACGGAGGCCGAGAGAGAGCCAGGACTGCACGGTACCCAGAGGTGGACCACTCGGCGTGATGGTACATAAAGCAGACCGATAGACGTGGAGTACTGAGGAGGACATCTGTACCTACCATTCAAGTAGGAACCCCGGATGATGATCCTGGAGCTGCTTCTACCTTTCAGTTGTTTTTTTCCTTTTTCAGTTGTACTTGATTTTCAGTTGTACTTTCTTGTTGGGCTTGTATTTTGGCCCCCATTTACTTTCTGTACACTTTTTATACAGTTTTTACTTGGGTTTGCTTCCGCTTATACTCTGGTTGTGAGAGTTTAGGTTTTATAAAGGCAATTCCATCTCAGTTTTAGGGAATTACACCTTTGGTTCTAGTCACCAGCCCCTGGCCTATGGAAGGCGGGCTTGGGGTAGTTACGATACAGGCCCTGGGGGACGGGTTGTGATATCCCTAATCAAACTAGTAATATAATATAAATGTTAATAAGTTATATGAAATCATACATAATTAATCCCAATAATACATAAGAATCAACAAATGTTTTTAAATAGACTAAAATTCTCTTATAAAATCATTAAGTAATTCATGGGATAAATGATCTATTATTTTGAAAAGAAGAGTTCTTTGGGAAAAGTAATTGAATAAAACCATAACATAAGTATGGTATAATTTTCGTAATAAAATGTGTGATTTTATTAATATAATTATTTATAATAACATATTATATATTAACCTTGAAATTATGTAAGAATATGAGAAATTCCCATGAATCTGGCTGGTATTTTGGAAATAATTTTGTTAGTTCCTTTTTAAACATGTTACCACCAATAAAATAATGGTTTTTTGGTAAACATATATAGTACACTAAAACAAAATTTATGATTAATACGAAATAATAAATAATAGTTTCATTAAGGTAATTAAGCAATAAGAGTGTCCCAAATTAAAATGGAGGTTCGGGTGGAAAACCCTTATCTTAAGTACAAACGTGATCCACTCATTGACATAAGGTCATGGGATATGAAATTAGACATATTAATCAAATAATTATAAATTTATTATAAATTTAAATATTTTATAAATATTTTTATTTAGTTAATTATGTGCTTATTTATTAGTTATATGATTGAATGTCGTCGTTCTGGAGTGTTCATTTTAATGGTTTTTATAATCAGCTCACTTGTTTTTATGTAATGGAGATCATGGGGAATGGTTGTAAAACACCTTAATTGAATTTATATATTATTTATGATCATCCATAGGTGTTTATAGTAACATATTTCATTCAGTTATAAGGCCTTAGGTTGAATCATTGGATTAAATATTGATGAAATTCACATATATTATTTTAGCGGAGTTTTTATTATTAGGAACTAGTTTTGTCATATGATTTAATAAGATGTAATTATACTGGTTAATGAATACTAAATAGGTTATAATATATATATTTTAGTATGTTTCAACAAATGAAATGGTATTGTGACAAGTAATTAAGATGAAATTGAAGTATGAAACATCATTGTCCATGCCGGTTGCAAATTGGAACTACACGGACAATAATTTTATTTATAACATAAGAGAAAGAGATATAAGAATATTGATGATGTTTCATCGATTAAACTGACATAATTCCTATATATAGATGATACTATAGTTATCATGGTAATTTGGAAAATGTATGTGAGGGGAAGATAATAATATAAAGGAACTTGATTTGAAAATTAACGAAATAAAATATAAATTTCTCCCTTGAATACACCTCTTTGAGAATCTCTATAAGGGAAGGGTTTTGGTATTTTGGACAGAAAAGGAGTGTATAAGATGTGGTATGTGACTAGGGAAAAGTATTTGGGAATATATTTAAGGATATTCAAGGATTATATGACTGAGGAGAAGAGAAAGTGAGGGGGTGTTTATAGTGGAGGAGAGGAGTGAATTTTAAAAAATTTATTTATTATTTAATTGATTCCCTCAAGACAACCAATAGTGTTGTTTCATGTGACCCATAATATTAATATGTCAACATGAGTTATAACCATGTGTCCTTACATCACTCATGATTTAATAAATAGTGTGTTTAACTGATAATTTGTATATATAGCATTTTAACATATTTCATTATTCATAAAAAATTCAAGTATTTCATAAAAATACCAAAAATTAAAACTAAACATTTTCTACATGTATAAATAGAAAATGATTTCCATTTTTGGAAAATAAGTTTCTAAAAATTAGTAATTTAATTTTTAATTAAATTCATTGTTTATTCGAAAAAATAAAAATTTTAAAACTATAATTCGTTTTATTTCACATTGAGAAATTAGTGAAGATCTAATTTTCTTGTAACCTTGCTAAAATAAAATAATATTATTATTTACTGATCGTAAGAATCATATAAATCTTCATATTAATATTAATAAGGTTATGTTACTATTGACCATAAATTATTTTATTTCTATCAGACTCTAAATTAAATACCAATCACAACTCTAGATGACCATTTTTTGAAATTCAAAACAAAGTAGAGGAAATGTTTTGTTTAACGACAATATTAAAAAATGTGTTTTTTGTAGGGTCTAAGTGTTTCATTCATTTAATATTTATTTTCAAAAAAAATTATTACATTATATATCATTATGCATGCTTAATATATTGGGAGAGTTCGTGAAACGAATGGACTCATCCTGAGCAGTCATCCTTTTGGAATATTTCCCACTTGAGGCATACGAAAAACGTTAATCCAAATACTACTGATGAAAAAATTTCTAATGCAGAGAAATAATAAAATTATCTAAGTTATTTTGGATATTATTTTATCCACCAACTAGTGTGTCACCATCAATATTAGATTTACCAAAAATCTAATCGTCGTTATCAATTAGCAAAACCCATTGTTATTTTCAATAGAAGCATGTAAAATCCTTCCATAATGCATCACTTGTTCACTATTTTCATGAAAATACATTATAGTAATTCCCATTCCAATGGAATCATTAACTAGATTTAAAAATTCATGTTGAGGTAAAACTAGGGCCTAGTTATGATCACATATGATTCCAAGTAGAAACTCATCATTTTCAGCAGATAAATATTGTATCTGACTTTTGACCTCCTCATATTCCATAATTAGTGAATATTGAGAATCACTAAGAATTAGTGGATGTAGTTGTAAGATATTTTCATTTTCCATATATTACCTTTAAATATAAATAATAACATTTAATCTCTGTAAATTATCAGAAACAATAGAAGTTATATTCCCATCAACCAGATCATCAGACATAATGTGACATTGATCAATATAATAATTTTTGAAGGAATACACATATTTCAGAATAAATGAATCATATTATGATTTTATATGATTCTATCTGGACACTAGAACATGATTCTCTAATTTAGAATTTCCAAATTGACTATCTTCCATTCCATCCTCCAACTCATCACAAGCCAAATTTATGTCAACCATATAAAAAGAATCAGTAAATTATGAAAGATTCAGTTCTCTAGCATCCATATCAACATTAATAATTCAAATAATGTCAAAAAAAATTAGAATACAATGACGGGGAATCATCAAGAGTACATACACTATCATGTTCTATCGTAGAGTGACAATTTGAATCATTCATATTAAAGGGTCTTGTAGTGGAATTAATAGTAGGAATGTTGAGGTTATCAATTCCATCTTCATGAGCCTTCAAAATGGACGATTCATAATGGCTCTTGATACAACAATGTCTAAAAAATATTAATCTATTAAATTATAATTCTATAATTCCAAAGACAAAAATCCCTACAGAACATTGGCTTCCTTTGAAAAAAAATTCAATATTCATACTATCATATCACGTAGTGAGGTCCACCACCTCCACCAATCTAGTAGACATTTCAACAAATAGTAATACCATAGAAAATTTTAAAAATTTTGTATAATCAATTTATCAATCAACTTGAATAGGTTTTCATATGAAATAATCAATATCCAACAATATTAGTGGGTGACAATATAACCAGTTGACCCTACGAATTCCAATCCAAATCTATGTGTGGTAGTTCATCAAATTGTGGAGATTAAAATTTTGATCCCATTTCTATATACTCATAATATCATTTTTTAATGGAATAGAACCAAATATCCATGAACAAATCTTCATATCATTATAGGGGAAAATTTTGAAAATATCATATTTTCATAGACATCATACACTAATATCCAAAACATAAAACAACAACAATTCTAGATATTAGATAATTAAAAACCAACATCTTTTCCTATTTCAAATTCATTACACATGATATAATTTATAATATTAAAATTATGAACCTCTCTTCAAAGGCACTTGGTTGGAAGAAACATGTGCAACAAATCCTTTTTAATGATATTCCCCAGGGAAGGATCATAAAAGTTAGGTAATGAAGGAGTCACAACAGCTTTTAAAATTTTAGAGAAAATAGTTTTAGATCCAACTGAATTCAAAAGAACCACATCAATAAATGAGGAAATTTAAATATTTTCACACTGATAAAAAATACTTGTGCCCAATAATATAATATTTTGTAGAAGTTCGCTCAATATTAATCATTGTAGAACAAATCTTTGTTCTGATATGAATACAGTCACCATTCTCATGTGTAAGTGACCCATGTTCATCTATCTAAATATCAAGTGTCCATTATTAATGTATGGGTTTAAATTTTATGAGTTTATCCTAATTATCTAAATATCTATAATAAAAAAATGGAAGGTGATAATGTGAATTATAGTTTTAGTTCACTAGAATACATAATGATTAAAGTTATCTCCTTATTGTTGACATTAGATGTAGGGTTTGACAGAATTGGATAATAGGATGTTTCCTTAAATAGTTTTTCAAAGAGATATTAATAAAATTTTCTATATAATATTTTAATGATATCCATAAGTTCATATTTATATAAACAACATTAAAAGTTTAATGTAATGGATTTATAGGAGTTTAATGATTTTTTTGTGATTGTATTTATAATGGTGTTTGATTAAGTTATAAATTATTTGAAGGTAAAATTATAAGAGTTTATATGTGTATAATATTTGAAATGTGAAATTTAATTTTAATATATAGAAATTAATATCATGTTTAAAAAATGATAATTTCTATAGATTATATATCGTTTATCAATATGTATGGAAGGTGTTAATTCAAAAAAATATTACTCATTTCAGATGATTTGACTACAATTATTATTGAAAATGATTGTTAAAATGAGTTTTAGTGATTTTAAAATATTCACATCTACTTTATGAAAATATTTTAATTTCTAAAGCCATTTCATTTCAAAAAAATTATTTTCCATTATATCTTTTTCATTTTATTTCCAATACAGAACATTAAAATATAAGATTAATATTAAAATTCCCAAAATGAAATGATCACATAATTTCCAGATGGTTCCCATCATTTCATCAGATAAAGGGTAAATCAAACAAATCATTATTTCTACATTATGTATTTTTTTTTAATTTATTTTTTTCTATATATGAAATTTTTTTATTGACATTGATGAATTAGAAGGATATAATTAGTATCATTGAATGTTGGATTGACGTATCAAGGGATAATATGATGAATCATGGTTAATGGTTTAAGAAGGATGTTTAATGAATTATATATGTATGAATTGTGTTTTAATATTTATGATGTTTTTTTATTTAATAAACATTAAAATAATGCTATAATTCCTAGATATTTATCTATAATTAGGTTTTAAAAAAATTGGAAAAATGTTTTGGACAGAATTCATACATTTGTATATTGATAAAAAGGTTGTAGTTTTCAACGTACAAGTGAACCTTAATTTAATAATAAGAAAATGATTATTTGAGGAAAAAATATCTAAATTTGGTGGATATTCATTTAATGATATTTTTTATCTTTTTTGTAAGATCATTGAATTGGAAGTAATTATGCGTTAATAATTTTTGGATTGTAGTATGAAAGGTACGAGATAAAAATTGAAGTTAATTTCAATTAACATTAATTTTGAGGTTGAAATTTATATAATTTATAATGATTGTGATGATAAGGTATTATAAAAGGGATAACATATAGGATGGGTGAGAACCCATGGCATCCATCAAGGTCACGAATCTCAATCCCATGACAAAAGGGAGACAAGGTGGCATCGTCAACCATTAGCCTAAATAATGTCCTAGATCGTATAAAATTGCATTTAATTATTAAAATATATGATGGATAAATGTTATGTTAAATTTGGGGACATATTAATATCATATTTATAACCTTTCTATTAGAAAATGCATTTGTAATTCTATAATTAATGTTCCTTCAGAATATATTCACTATTTTTGGAACCTTAGGGGATTACGTTAAAACTGGTGGAAGTTGAGGCCATTCCAGCAGTTTGAAACCATTTAGATAGGATGGAAAATCATTGGTGTATCATATAATAATGATTTTCCAAACCATAATTTAGAAGCCCAATGTGGAATGCATATACGAATGGTTCTTACTAAACCATTGGTATAGGGTCATCATAATTTTTATTTAGCCAATGGTACATTTCTTAATGTGGGGATATGTAAATCAATAAATTTCATAGTGATCCATCATTTTAATGATAGAAAATTGTTTTTAAAAAATTATAATATTCCTCCACCAAATCCATTTGAAAAACCTCCATAAACTACCCACATAACCTATAGGAAACAATGAACTATTGTAACTACACACACATCCCAATAAACCAGCAGCAAAAAAACAACAGAAACTGAATTCACTAGTATGCATTTCTTGTATATCCAATAGAAAACAAAAAACTTATAGAATCTTGATTACACTACCATAAAAAACAAACAAATCATGTTGAAAACAAAAACCAACAGAACTTACAAACAAACAACAGAATGAAACTTCTCAAATAGCCATGAGAAGCCACAATATTCCCTACATTAGTCAATTACATAGAAATATACATCACCGAAAAAATATAAAAATAATTATAAGAAAAGAAAGAAATTAATGAAATAAACTTGTTAGTGCACACAAATATTAATTTAGAAAAAATAATTAGACATCAAATGTCATAAATTTCCAAAAAATGAAAAGGATTAATATGTGCCTCATTACAATCAC
Source organism: Viscum album (assembly GCA_963277665.1). Lineage (NCBI taxonomy): Eukaryota > Viridiplantae > Streptophyta > Magnoliopsida > Santalales > Viscaceae > Viscum > Viscum album. Next base: position 148,515 of record CAUJRU010000740.1, read on the forward strand.
TATTTTCACAATCATCCTCGCCATCATCTTGAAATTTATTATAATAGTTCATATCCCATTAGTCTATTATATTTATGGTTATAGGTTTTTGGATTGTTCAGAAGAAGCTTATAGGGGGTTTTGAGATGTCTGTATGATAAAATCTAGATGAATGTGTATTACACATTGTGTTACAAGGATACATGATGTGAAACCCTATTTCAATGAATGTCTTAGGGATTTTGAAACTTGTAAATATTTTAGGTCTTAAAAAATAATATAAATAATGGGATGATGTTTTATTTAGTAGAAACTTAGCTACATGTATTAATAAACATGAAATTGTATTTCACGTCATGTATTAATTTGATTTGGTTCAATTATTAAAAATCATTTCTGCAAAAATTTTATTAATTCAGATGTTAACTCCACATCCTATCATTATAGATGAACACTAGGAACCCAGGGGATTCCATTTATATTTCTCCCTTCCTATTTTATTTTTTGATCTATGTTATTACTAGTTGAAGATCTGTGGGGATCCATGGTGCGTTCTCTTTCTTCATCTAGTAATTCTTCTTGTTTTTATATCATTTTTTCAAATCATCTCTCAAATCCATGGAGTTTATTTACACATATTTCTAAGGGGGCTTCCTTTCAATTGTTGTCAGTGCGGTGATGTCACACCACCCTTGGATGGATGAAGATATTTTATAATAGGTAATCAATCACTACAAGAAACTGTTGAGTTTAGAAGGGGTTGTTTTTGACATTAGAAGGTTTTATAACCCCTTCTAAAGGCATTAGCGGCGGTTGTGGTGAACCGCCGCTAATGTGGCCACCTACTGTTAGTAGGGGTGGTTTTGAGGAACCGCTGGTAAAATCATTGTGACTATAGTAGTAGTTACATTAGAGGGGGTTTAAACCCCCTCTAATGTTAACATAAATTCACAAGAAAACCTTGCATTAGTGGCAGTTCGAAAGGAATCGGGACTGGTTCCGGGCTTTAGGGGCGGCTTAAACCGCCCCTAATGTGGTTACTGTAGAGGTGATTATGGAAACCGCCCCTAAAGCCTCTCGTTTTTTTAATTGGACCTGACGCGCCTCCTGTCCTCGTGTCTACCAGGTGTGCCCCATCTCTCTATCCCCATCCATGTCCCATGTGCCCCCAGACACCCACCGCCACCCCCCTTTATATCCCATCGTCTCTCCTCCATGTCCTCTTGTGCCCCCGACACCCGGTTCCCCTGTTCCCCTGTTCCCCTGTGCCCCAGACACTCAGTTCCCCAGCTCCCCTATTCCCATGTGCCCCAGACACTCTGTTCCCCATCACCCTCCCCCGCCGCCCCCTTTTCTCCCCATCACCCACCCCCTGTGTCTCCGCATCGCCTCCCTAAGGGCCCCCGTCACTGGTAATTTTTATAAAAATAAGGTGTTATCTGGATTCGAACCACGGACTTCATTACATCGTAATGAACCTACCACTAGTTTTACCACTATATAATTTCATTTTAAATGTCTATTAATTCATATTATCCTCTATTTATGTATATTTTCTTCATTATTTTAATAAATTTTATTTATATCATATATTTTAACACATTTAAACATATAAACTATATATACATTTATATAAACTATATATTTTAATGTATATACGCATATGTTTATATATATATAAATATATTCATTTAAATCATTTATATACTTAAATACAAATTTATATTATATATATATACATGTTTATTTGTATAATTTATATAAATAATTATATTTACATATATATAGAGTGAGATATATATATATTTAAGTATATAAATAATTTAAATGAATATATTTATAAATAAATTTATATGTTTGCATGTTTTTGTATTTACATAATATTTATATAATCGATGCAAAATTTTGTGGACTTCATTTTGCTATATTTTTAATTTGAATCAATACTTTTTTCTGTAATTTTGATAGTATTTTCAAAGATTATTTACATTTTAAAAATCAAATAATTGCATGTAGATATAATATGATTGTAATATATATTTGTTTAATTATTTTTATATACTTATATGTGTGTGTGTGTTTGATAATAATGTTATTATTATTATTGTTATTGTTATTACACTTATTTTTTAAGCTATAAAATTTATCTATCAATTTTATAAATACCATACGTTTATTTTATGATTTATATCATTCATATATTATATTAAATACATTTATATTATATATTTATGTAAATTATTTATATATTTAAATACATATTTATATATTATGTACATGTTTATTTTAATAATATATATATAAATATTTACTTAATATATTTATAAAATGTTTCTAAAAAATATTTATATAATATATTTCAATACATATATTTATTATTAAGTACATTATTATATATTTATTTGTAGAAATTGTATAATAATGTATATAATTAATATATAATTAATATTATATGAAATACATATACATTAAATACAATTTATACAAATATTTATGTTGTATATAATTAATATTAAATGAAATGAAATTTATACGAATATTATATATGAAATAAAATTTATACAAAAATTTATATAATTTTATATGAAATACAATTTATACAAATATTTATATAATGTATTTCAATACATATATTTATTATTATACACATTAATATATATGTTTTCAATAAATATAATTGTATAATATTATGTACAATAATATATATGTATTTCCATAAATATCATTGTTTAATATTGTGTACATTAATATACTTTTATTTATATAAATTGTATATCATATAATATTGATTATATATAATATTAAAGCAGGAACATATTATTTGAAAATATATTAATTATTATTATATTATAAATTATAAAAACTACAAGCTTGGGTTTTTATATGATATAATTTTTAAATAAATTATATTTATGTATATATTTATATAATATGTTTATACTTTTATATTATATATAATTAATATTATATGAAATACAATTTATAAAAGTAAATTTATATTAATATAAATAAAATTATAAAATTATATTTATGTATATATATAAATACAATTAAATACAATCATATAAATATTCTATATGATATTCATATATATAATTCATTTAAATACTTTTATATATTGTGTTTTAATTATATATATAGTATGGAAGTTTCTTTTAAAAAAAATAGTGGGGGTTCACAAAACCCTCTAATTTATAGACATTAGAGGGGGTTTTGAACCCCCTCTAATTTAAAGACATTAGAGGGGGTTTTGAACCCCCTCTAATTTAAAGACATTAGAGGGGTTTTAAGACCCCTCTAATTTAAATAAATTAGAGTGGGGTTTTGAACCCCTCTAATTTAAGACATTAGAGGGGGGGTTTCAACCCCTTCTGATTTAAAGGCATTGGAGGGGGTTTTGAACCCCCTCTAGAATCCAACTCGAAATTAAAAAAAATGGTAATCTTTTTTGAGGGGGTTCAAAATCCCCTCGAAATTCGATGATTAGCAGGGGTTCTACATAATCTCTCACTAATTTTTATAGAAAATGAATTTAGAGGGGGTTGTGCAGAACCCCCTCTAATTATACAGAAAATGAATTTAGAGGGGGTTGTGAATAACCCCCTCTAAATAACCCCCTCTAATGTACTATTTTTTTTGTAGTGAATGATCCATCGTATGATCTGTTCTTGTGCAAGGAATGTCTATATCCCTTCAACATAGTATTTCCTTCATTTATCCTTGTTTTGAATCATGCCGAATGTATTTTTACATTATTTCCAACAGATCATGGGTATTCAATCACAATAAGAGATTATGAAATATATAATTTAATTTTTGTAGTAATGGGGGTTTTTGGCATAGTTTTTACAACATTGATATTATTTTGAATCCTTGATTGTTCGGTCTTGTTGCCCTGTTGAAAATTACAGTAAATGGTGGATTTGTTTTCACAGTAATAAATGTTGGAATACATGTGTTTGATTTCAGAAGGGCACTTAATTGTGGATATAATTTAATTACATAGACTTATATAATGAATGGATGCCTCAAAATTATGTAGTTTCTATGATAACCCTTGAATTAAAAGGTTGAATTAATTATGGGATGCCTTGTTAAATCTAGAAGTGTGTTTTGTTTTATTTTTGTTATGTTGTTGTTGTGATCATGATTGTGTGTTGTGATATGGCTTTTAAGAAGAAATGGAATATTTGGTTGAGATATTTATTAAAAGTTAGATTAATGATAAGTTTTCTGTAGCAGGGATACAATCTCATTATGTGGTGATGTGTTATGAGTTGTTGTTTTTTGTAGACCATTATGGAGGGATGACTTTGAAGAAGGATGGTGATGGTTGGTATGGGTACTTTTCCCAGATTTTATCAACGAGTATCATGGGAAAATATTCACCATGTATATATGTATTGATGAATCTTATATGATAAATGGAGGTTAAACATAGAGGAAAAGTTAATTGGGATAATATTCCATTATTATACTTCCTCTATGTGGCTATTATTGTGTTGATTGTTGAGTGATGTGCTTTGTAGTTTACTTAGAAATAATGGAGTGATTTGTTTTGTATAGATTCATGGAATGTATCAATTGGATTGATTAACAAAATGAATGAATGGATTATTAAATAAATAATGGAATTGTTAAATATATATTTTTGGGTTTTTGTCTCATTTTGGGGTTTTGTAAATATAGAGGTAGTAGTGAAGGTGGTACAGTTGGGAGGTGGTTATCATTTGAAAACCCCTAGGATGGGTTGAGTGCTTGTACCTTATATGTGTATACTTTTATTTTCCTTGTTATTTCTATTTACACCACAAAATTGTTTTGAACCATATGTTGATCACCCCCATTATAACGAGGGAGTCTGTCTTTTCCAAAAAATCTTTGTGGGAGGATGGTTGGCTAACCGCCTGCACTTCCCTACCCCTCCTAGATGGTGATAGCCCGTGTCTCTTCAAGTAGTTTTTGGTTTGTGAGGACCATGTTTTTTTGGGCGAGTTGTGCTTCCTAGGGGTCTTTGGGATGATATTTGGTGTGCTGTAATAGTTGTTTTAGTGATGATATGTGTTTTAAAAACTATGTTCCTACATGAGGGATGTGATGTGATTTGTGGCCTAGGTGATTGCGGGTGGGATGTGATGTGGTTTGAGGCCTTGGTGACTATGGGTGTGATGTGATCTGTTCTATGTCCCATGTGTGTGTGGGTGGGATGTGATTTGGTTTGTGGATGAGGTGTTTGTTGGTAGTATGTGATGTTGTTTGTGGCCCAGGAGTCTATTGGTAAAATGTGTTGGGGTTGTGAGTAATATGTGTGTATGGTCAGGATGCGATGTTGTATGTTCGAAAGAGGTTGGATCACTAAAATATTTTCAATTTGGGTGTGATATCATCTAATCTATGGGTAAGTGGTGTGGGGTACCCTGTTATCATTTTGATTTATATTATATTACTTGACAAGCATTATTTTGTGATCTTTCCTTTGTGAGGATGGGGTTGTTATTCTATATTCATATGTACAATTTTTGTTCTACTATTTGATTATAGGAGAATTAGTATTATTCTATTACAGTTTCATCAGAGACCTTGGTCTTACTAATGAGTATATATCTATACTAACCCTACATATATAAAATACTTTCAGTTTTCTAGGAGGATTTCACATACCATGATGGACCTTATTATTCCATATCTTGATAATTTTTGGGTTCCTGCATATCATTATATTTGATATTTACATTGGATACTTATGTATTTGTATCCATTTATTTTACACATGATTATGGGATGGATTTTGGTTTTATTATTTATTTATATAGAGACTCTTTTCGGATTATCTGTCATATCTTTTAATCTTCCATTTCTTAAAAAGTTCAATGTCGCCCATAATGTGTGATTTGTACACCCTTAATGATAGTCGTCGACCTAGGTCCTACTGGAGGTAGGACTCATCGAACATTATCTCCCTTTAATAATTTCCAGCCATGTTGGGGCATCTTTAGAGGGAGGGGGTTGTAAAATAGTTGTATCAGATATGATTTTTGAGGGATTGGATGGAGTTTGGAGAAAGGTACTATGATGAATTCGTGGGATTGTATGTAAAAATTTACATTTGACCTTGGTGCATGACATAGGCTTGGGAAATCAATTAAGACAGATTATTATAGGGACTAACATGATCCAGTGAACTAATTCTGATCTTATCAAACAAACAAGAGAGAAGAACCTTATTACATGGTATAGGCCTAGTAAAGGTAAATGTATCATAATGATTTGTGTTCATTTTTTGAATTGGGATGTTTTAGGTTGGTTAAAATTAACTAATATAATTAAAATATTTTTTTTGGGTAAAAAATCATACTACATGGGCATAGAAAAACCTTTTTTACAATTTAGATATGCATTTTGGATGTCATCCTTATGTGGTATAGGTAGTGGATATTTAGAAGGATGATTTTTTTGATCACTGTATGGTTGATCCATCATAGGAGGAGAGTCAATTGAAGAGGGTGTTCATTCTTTCAAGTGAAATAATTCGAGAATGTAAAAGGGAATTGTTTCTACCGATGATATAAATTTTTTTAGAGGATCTATAGATTATGTTTGGTCGGATTTGGGCCCCAAAAATGTATAGGATCCCATTGGAATTCATTCAGTTACAGGGAGCCGCTCGTCAGTGGTAGATATTGTATCTGGGAGAGAAAAAAGAGACATACATGTTGTGGGTCTACTTTCAAAAGGATTTCTATCCAGGGTACCTTTCATATATTATGATGGGTGATAATATGAAGGAGGTAATCTCCCTTGAATAAAGGAGTATGTCTGCGCAGGACCATGAGATTGTGTTCAATGATTTTCTTTTCTTTTCCACCAATTTTTTCATATGAGGTGTTTTGTTCAAGATATCTCAATGAATCTCAAAACCATTCTATTTAGTATACATTTACTTCATTCAAATTACCAACATATTTGACGTTTTAGAAGAATATGTAAGTGATCTAGAAGATGAACTCATCGGAAGGTCTACCATGATTGGGGAGACAACATATTTCTTAGAGAGGAAGAGTTGTAAATGGCATGTATCATGTGGTAGGACCTCCAAGATTATGACATGTGGGGAGACAACCTTAGCATATTCCTTGTTGTACATCTAGTTATAGAAGTATCCATGCCTTTCTTATGGTATGGAGTCCAATGTGTTTCTTTTATGGGGGTTGAAGACATCTATATAAGCAGTGACCAATGGATTTCTATGAAAATTACATTGGAGGGGGATATTTGTATGTCAAACTCAGCAACATTTGCTTATGAGATTGTTTCGGAAGTAGGAGATTTGTGAAAATTCTACACTAAGTGAAGATAGATTATGTAGAATACCACATAAATGTGTTTCTCATTTTTAGGTATCTCGACCCGGGAATGGTCATGGAAGCAGTGATCAACAAAGTGGAAGAGGAGTCGAGGTTGGTTAGATTCATGTAGAAGAGGTGGAAGATTCATCAAGACCATTGAACGTTAGAGGTATAATCCATTTTTTCAGTACTCTTTATTTTAATTTGTTTTATTGAGGAAATTTTAACTCCTTTTTTACACCCTCTCTTGCCCATTATTTGGGGCTAGAAATTGTGAAGATTATCATTCCCTTAGAGTTGAGTACTTCATTTGGAGACCCGAACTATTTATTTGATGTATTCTGGGGGTGAAGACTAATGATGGGTCCATATAAGTCCAATGAGGATCTCTTATTACTATAAATGAAACCATATTATTTAATCATAAGCATTAAATGGTTATATTTTGTACATTTCTTTATCAACATATTAAATAAGATATATCTATTTTTAGATGAAGATGGCCATTGTGTGGTTTTCATTTGAGACCAGAGTTATCAGGTTGGGAGATGGAGCTGAGAACCCATTATTTACTTATTGACTTAGCTATTAGTGGATTTATTGGAAACTAAGATATTGGAGTTTCACAGATCTATTGGAGAGTTTCAAGATTTTTTCCATGAGAAGATTGTAAAGATACATCCTCAAGGTGATGTTCTTTTCGAGATAGACATGGAATCCAGTGCTTAATTGGTTTCAAATGATCCTTATATAATGCCACCTTATGAGTTTTTTGAATTAAGGATTCAGATTGATGGCCTAATGCATATGAATTTTATCTGGCCTAGTGTGTCACTCTGAAAATCACCAGTGTTGTTTTCATAGAAGGTATTTTGGGTTTTGAGCATGTGTATAGACTAATGGAGGTTGAACAAGGAAATAATCATGATCTACTACACTCTTTAGAGTATATATTATTATTTCATCCATATGAGAGATTCTATTTGGTTTGTTTTGATCCATATATTGTATAGATATCACAAGTAATTGTTGAAGGATGACGATATCGTAAAGATTACTTTTAGATGAAGGTATGAGAATATCGAGTTCATAGTCAAGTCCTTCTATATTAAAAACACACTAGATGTGTTCATGGACCTCGTGTACTTCAAATATTGTGATTTCTGCAACCAGTTCATGATCATATTCATCAATTCCATCTTTATCTTCTTATAGATAGTGTATGAGCTCTTCAGGCACCTCATAACATTATTAATGGTTCATCGATGCCACCATCTCTATGGAATGTTACCCAAGTGTATTTTATGGACATGGGATGTAAATTTACAAGTAAATGTGGTCACTCATCAGGGTTTATTATTTGAATCATTAAAATTTTAAGTATTTTTTTCTTGGTTGCACAATGAATTTAGTATAATTTCATAGCATTCTTTTTCATAAGAGAAATTACTGGAGGATTGTACCTGATTTTTTTTTGAGTTACATCCCTACTTATAGATATGACTATAAAGGATAATAATAATTTTTTTGGTGGTCTGGTCTAGAAATATTCATTTTTTGAAGGGGAAATTTTAATTTCACCAATACTCCTATTTCTAGAAGATTTGGGAATGTTTGTGGTGTTTTATAATAAATCTTGTTCTGGCATGGTTTGCATCTATATGAAACAGCAGTGGGTGATATCTTAGAGGTATATGTAGTTACATTTTCAAGAGCATAAATATTCCACCCATGATCTAGGGTGGGCAGAAGTGGTATTTTTACAGATGTTTTGGTGGCACTACCTCATCTGGGGAATTATTTGTTGTATTTATGTATCAAAACAACATGGGGTATATATTTTCCATCCAATATTTGAACATTAATATTTGTGGATGGTTAGAGATTCTCCCAAAAAATGAATTTCATATTTCCTACAACTTAGAAATGTGAAATGGCATGGTCGATGCTCCTAGTTGGAAGTTGTAGAGGGAGGTTGTTTTGGAATTCGCAGATTCTTAGAAGGAGATGGGGGAGTTGGAATCCTTGCATGTGGATGAATGAGTGGATGTTTGTAGATAATTATTGTTCCAGATTACAGTGTATTCCTCTCCAATTTAGAATGTGTAAGAGTCTTAGTGTGGAGACTCAAATTTAGAGGTGGTTCACTATCATGATGGGCATGGTGAATTTATGGAATGATGGTAAGCTAATGGTCACAATTATAAGGTATTCTATGGGATGATCTTTGTTCTTGTGAAGATGTGTAGTAGAGTCCTTTGTGAGTTCCATAGTTCAACTTTAAAGGTGTATCCAGGAGTTTCCAATATGTAATTTCCTATAAGGATATAGTTTTTTAAGCTTGGGATGAACCATGATGTGGTGGAGTGTGTGGAAAGGTTCTTGTTTTCTAGAAGGTTGATGTCGAGAACCAAATCCCTTAGGGTTTATTTCATCCCCTGGGTGTCCTTAAGATGAAACGGGATGACATATCAATATATTTCATCATAGTTTTACCTAGATCTCAAGGAGGTTATGATGTTATCTATGTTATAGGGGATCAGTTGATGAAATCATCACACCTCTTAATGATCAAGGAGTTGAGCATAGTGGATACCATAGAAAATAGGTATGTGGATTAGGTGGTGTGATTTTATGGAGTTAGGAGTTCAATAATCTCATATTGAGACTCATGTTTTACCTCAAGAGTCTAGATGGGATTGAAACATGCTTCTAGAACCCAGTTACGCCTTAGCATAGCTTTCCACCATCAGACTAATTGGCAGAAAGAGTGAAAAATATAGAAATTGTCAAATATGTTGCAAGCTAGCATCTTGGACATTTGTGTAACTTGGGTATAGAACATTTCATTTGTATAATTCTATTATAATTAAACATACCTCTCAAATATTGGAATTGATTCATTTTAGGCATTGTATAGAGGGATATTTTGTTCCCTACTGTCATGGATGAAGATTGGGGAGGTAGCAATTATTGGTATGAATATGGGGCAGTGCACAATCAAGAATTCATCTTGTTTGGGAGAGCTTGAATGTAGTGCAGTACTGATAGAATCCTTATGTAAATCCTAGGAGGAGTACATTATAGTTTTAGATTGGGGGAAAATGTTCTATAAGATTTCCCCTCGATGTGGGAAGTGAATGTTTCGAGGAGCGATTATCCTTTCTCATAGGTTTGTTGGACCCTTTGAGTTTGTTGGGTGATTTTGACATGGCACACCAGTTTTTGTCGCCACCTTGGATACAGAGAATCCATGATGTTTTCCACTAATAAAAAGATTGTAAATATTTACATGATTACACCCATGCCATTGACTGGGGAGATTTGTACATCATGGTTTATGTGACATTTTTAGAATGGCATGTGGAAATTCCATATTGATGGGAGAAGGTGCTATGTGGATAGACCATTCCTTTGGTTCGTGCAAGTTGGAGGAATGGTGGCTAGAAAGATAGTACATGAGAGATATAGACATAGATTAATTCCTAGTGCACAAAGTTATTTTATGTTTTTATTTTCTATAAATTTCCTTATTTTCCTTGTGATGTAATGTCAGATCAGTACTGTTTTTAATGAAATGTGTCATTTTCTATCAAGGATTCTGAATTGTGTAGTGTAGTGTGTGACAATGTTCTGATTTGTGTGAAGGGGGTGACCTAATTTATACTAAAGAAACATTAATTTTGATGCATCGAAACCTGTGCGGGTAATTTAGTGACACCCAGAGTAATAGTATTTGGACATGGAGGGCAAGACTTTCTAATTTATATGTTCGAATGGAGTGGTTTTTATTCATGTGATGTGTGTTTTTATTTTATTGAGTTGGCACGATAATTCATGGTCACAAATGTATAATGTGGTGATATTGGATGTATATGTTCTTACTCAAACCATCAAACAAGATAGGGTGGTCCATCATTGAATTTTTATGTGTCTTTCTGTTTGTGGGGTTCTATGTATAGTAGGATTATTGAGAGGAATCTCACGAGGTGGTTGTTAGATAACATATTTCTCCCTTTAGAATGTGGTTCTTTATTTTTTGAGGGAGAAAATCATTTCATAGGAAATTGATGTAATAGTATGGGTCCTCTTGGTCTCTTATGTTGATATTTTTTGTTCTCAGAGTGTTTGGAAGAGGCTCATAGGGAGTTGGGATAAGTAAAATTTCAAAAATCCAGATGAAGGGGGATTACTTATCATGTAACTATTTATATGACGTGAAAACATAATCCACATAATTTCCATGAAATTTAAATGTTTTTAATATTTAAGGATATGAAAAATAAAATAAATCTAGAGGCAAAATATTTTTTGGTGTAAACAAAACCCCATGTATTACCTGACATGTATGTGTATTACACATCATGTAATACCCCAATTCAGTTCTGTTTTTAAAAAACATTAGTCAAATTTTAATTATTTAATCAATTATATATACTTTCTCTCATACCAGTGAAACCCTAGTCACCATGAAGAGTTTTTTTAACCATCTCCCTCCATCATTGACATGTTGATCCTGATGATTACTCATTATAAATCCCTACTGATAGAAGGTTTTTTCTTCCATCATCTTCTAGTAATTATTCTATGTCTAATATTTTTTCCTCCAATAATTATCACCATGGTATGGAGATTCTATACCCATATTATTACTGGGTTTTTACATTCATTTATTCTAGTTCAATGTTACCTTAGCAATATTAGATGTGTGTAGATCTCTAGGAATAGTTAATCGATGGTCCAACACATGATTAGTTATCAGGCATGGAATATTGAAATCCATTCAAGATAGGATTCCATTTTTTTATATTTTTTTCATTATAGGGTGTTGGTTTTAGTTTTTAGTTACATGTGCATCATCGTTGAAAAAATTAATTTAATATAAGAAATAATTTAATTTTAATTGAGGGTAATTAGGGTTTGTTCTTAGGATTTTTATATCTTTGATATTATTGTGATCATATGATTGCTCAGGATTGATGCACTGCTAAAAATTATGGCTCTTGGTGGATTTTTTTGTGCATTAATAAATTATGGAATACATGTGCAGATTTTTTTTATGGGAACATACATGTGGAGATTAGTTAATTATGTACACACAACTAAAAAAGGATTCCTCATGATAATACATTTTCTGTGATAACCCCTGAATGAAAAAGTGGATTTAAATATGGGATGCCTTATTAATCTAAATTTTTTTTTTTGTGTTGTGGTGTAGTTTTTAGTATGGGCATGTGTTGTGATATGACATTAGTGGTGAAATGGAATCTTAGGATGATAAAATGATTGATTGTGGGATGGATGCTAATTTTTTTGATTTAGGTATGTGATTGGGTTATGTAGTGATGTGTTGTGGGTTATGGCTGGGTGTGGATGGTTTTCCACGGATGAATATGAAGAAGGACGGTGATGGTTGTTTTCAGTACTACACCCCAAGTTTCTCAATGAGTTTCAAGTAGAATAATGTACCTAGTATTTAGAGATCAATGTTTTTTATACAATGAATGGTTGATAAATGGCGATAAAAAGTTGAAGTGGGGTAATTTACCATGGTTCCCCTTTCCCTCTTTGAATTTTTTTTTTCATTTATTATAGTGTAATGTGTTATGTAGATTCACATGTAGTATTGAAATCAATAAGTTTTTACTAATGATGTTTGTAATGGATCAGTATTATTGGTTAATTGAATGAATAGATGAATTATTAAAGGATTAATTGATTTGATTAAAGTAATTAGTTGGTTTGGTGGAACATTTATGGAATTGTTCATATATAGGTAGCAACAAATGTGGTAGTGTTGGGAGTTGGTCTTTATTCGATAACCCATATGATGGGCTAAGTGTTGGAACCTTATATATATATACTTGTATTTTCAATGAGATTTTTATACTCTCCCCACCATATTTGAGCATAATTTTATGAACAGTCCCATCATCAAGGGGAAGGTGTCTTTCCCAAACATCATGATTGGAGGATGGATTGATGTACGCATACTCTTCATTGCCGCTTATTCTAGGTAAGGTAGCAAAAATCTATTTGTGAATGTTCTGGTTTGTGAGGCCCATGTTTGTGAAGGTGAGTTGTGCTTCCCATATGTCTTTGGGATAAGATGTTTTGTTCTTTTCTAAAAGATTTCTGGATGAGATGTGGTTTTAGACTAGGTTTCTACGGGAAGGATTTGATTTAGTTTGTGGCCCATGTGTCTGTGGGGGAAGTACGTGATGTGGTTTGTGGCCTAGTTGTTTGTAGGTGGGATGTGATGTTTTTGTAAGACCTAAGTGTGTACAGTTGAGATGTGATGTTGTATCTATAGAAGACATGGAGGATACATGATGTTTTCCAGAAGGGTGATATGGTGTCTTATCAGAGGGATTGTGGCACAAGGTCCCCTATCATTAATGTTCTTTATATTATATTACATTATGTGAATTATTGGGTGAACATTCCTCGGTGAGGTTGTGGTGGTTAGAATACCTTATTTTGTGTTTTCTTAGTTCTATGATTTTTTTGTAATGGAATTATTATTCTTCGTTCACATGGGAATGATAGAAATTGAATTTCATTATGAGTATACTTGTATTCTCAACCAACATATATAACTATCTTTCAGGTTTCCTTGAGTTTTTCACAGACCACGTTGGACCTTTATAACAATGAACATGAAACATTTTGGGTCGCTTCTTAGCTTTACATTCGGTATTTACGTTGGAATTTTTTTTACTTGTATCCATTTATTTTACACCATCATATGTGATGGATTTTGGATTTATTTAATATATGTCTTAGAGTTTTATTGTGTATGATACATCATATATCACCATTTTAATTTATAAAAAAGTGTAAGGCCTCCCATATTGTGATATCTGTGCACCCTTCATACATGTCACCAACCTAGGGCCTACTGGAGGTGGGAATCAAGGTCATTATATCACCTTCATCATTTCTAGACCTGTAGGGGTATCATTTGAGGGAGGTTGTACTTGAGGTCATTATCTCCCTTTCTTAACTGCCAACCCATGGGTGGTGTCTTTGGATGGATGGGTCATGATAATTATCCTCGGCATCATCCTCTACCCACTTCCTCATCATCATCCTTACACACTTCCTTATTGTAAACCTCTCCATCACCATCACTAAGAATATCATCATCCACAACACCACTAAGACTACTTCTCAATTTAGTACATAACAAATGTTTCAATGAAATATATACACTACAAGACACAATGTTCTCATGTTTTTATGATATAAATTAATTCTATAGAAATTCCAAAAAATTAGTGTTCGCCATTGGTTTCCACTCATGATCCTTTACAACCAATTTTTAATCCCTTTATACTTTGGCCTCAGACTTTTGTTTTTGTTCATTACCATATTCCAACTCGGTGCTACGAGAAATGGAACATTAGGTGGGAAAATATATAACAAAACTACACATTATTTCTCATTAATATATGATTTATTACATAAAAATACAGTAAATACAATCATATGATCGAGAAGCGTACTATATTTTGGAAATAGGTATATTTAATAACAATATTAAGCATATAATACACCATCATTATTAAAAACATCATAAACATGATCAAAATACTCCATCAAACATATAACTACATGGGATAACCTGGGGACATAAATAACAAAGCGGTAAGATATAAATACCATTATGACAATATACATGAAATATTTGATACACGTTATAAAACATGTATATCAATGAGGAATCAAAGTAACATGAATAATAAGTCATGATAAAACATGATAATCATAACAAGGATAATTTGGAAATAACATAAAACATTGAATCATAAATTTAGGTGAAGGATAAAATTACTAAGACATCATGGTTGAAAATGTTCCATAAAAGAGTCGGGTTCACTCTCTATCCCAACATGATACATCTTGATACTAAACATTTTGTAATCCAATGAAGCACTATTTGAGTGATTTCATCATATTCATTTCATTTTCATCCATATGTGTACCACATAGATCATAAAACATGGATTCATTCATCATAATAATTTATTCCACAATCACATAATGTATAATGAATCCATGTATGTTCCCAATAAATAGATATATATTAATAAAGTTGAATAACACAGATAAAAAATGGATATGATATTCACTGCATATTTTTTTCTTATAATATCATAGTTAAATTTCAACAACATAACAGAGTTACATAAAAATTTATAAAAGGGATGGATGAGAGTAAAAAGGTTCCTTAATCACATGGATATATAATTTACTATAAATAGTATGTATAATAAAATATCTAATCAAAATTTTATAAAGGTAAATACATAATGTAATGAATATACATGAATAAAATTAATAATGGAAAAATTCCCATTACAATTGTGTTCATGGTATTGAGTGTAAGTAAAGGATCATGAGAGGATTAATGTGGGTGAAAAAGAGGATCTCATCATATATATATTAAATTTATGTAAGGAAAATATTTAAGAACATAGTGAAAAAATAAAATGTAATTTAATATACATAACATATAATGAGTTCTAGAATGTAAATTAGAAGAGAGATGCCCCTTATAGAATTTCATCTTACTAACAACATAGGTGAAGGTAAAAATGAGAGAGCGTAAATGTTCCCAAATTAAAATAATACCCATGGGACTGTTGGGAATTTTTATAAATTAATGTAATAAAAAACAATTGTAATTAATAACATAAATTCCAAAATAAGGTGCTTCAATTGAATGTAGGAGTAGAATGTGAGGATCCAATACTTGAGTGTATGACAATAAAATATAATTAAGGGATAATTTTTATCTTGGGTGTCACGACCCGTTCTCGGGGCCCATGCCGTGACTACCCCAAGCTCGCCTTCCATAGGCCAGGGGCTGGCGACTAGCACCAAAGGCGTAAATCCCAATAACTGGGAAGTCATGCCTTTATAAAAGTAACAAAACACCACAGAGTACAAGCGGAAGTAAAACACTAAGTACAAAGAGAAGTGTTGAAAGGTAAATGGGCCAGAATACCAACCCAAATGAAAGTACAACTACAACTGAACAAAGTACAACAGCTGGAAGGACGGAAGCGGCTCCTGGGTCGTCCTCCTCGGATCCTAACTGAAGGGTAGGTACAGATGGCGCAGCTCCTAGATCATCCACCACGGATCCTACCTAAATGGTAGGTACAGATAGCCGCCACAATGCTCTCGCTCATCAACCTCCTCCGAGTGTCGTCTCACCGTGAAGTCCACCTCTGGATACTGACTCGTCGTGTAGTCCACCTTTGGGTACTGACTCATCGTGTACTCCACCTCCGGGTACCGTCCAGTCCTCGAACACTCGGCCTCCATCAGCACTGCTCGTCGTCTGCAACCAACACAATGAGGTGCGAGCATAGCCCGTGCAGGGGTGAGTATAACAATACTCAGTAGGGACCCCGAGACCCTCATGGTCTCACTAAAACCAAAAAGGATAACCACAATGAAGATCTCAACAGATAACCTCTACTTAGGTATATGCTCATGCATATACCTAAGTTATCAAGTAACTCATCTCAATCATGAGGAAAACACCAAGATCATGAAATCAACGGATAACCACTACCCATGTATATGCCCATACATATACCTAAGTTATCAAGTGACCCATCTCAATCAAGAGGTAAACACAAAGGTCAAAAGTCTCAGCTCAAACCAGGATTTTCATTATCGAAACCGTAACTGCTGAAGAGCTCCATCTCTAGAGTGTACAGTGGTCCTGTCACAACTCCGAGGTACTGCTCACTAACCTAAGATTACTGAGGTATTCCTCCTGTCGAGTACCGCGGGTCAGCCACCCAAACATAGTAGTGCTTCTCGTCGGGGTATGCCACCCAAACACAGTAGTGCACACCCCCTAGTAGCCTGCAGAGGTACTCTCCGGATGAGTACCATGGGTCTGCACTGTCACACAGGTAGTGCTCCGTCCTCCATGGGTCTGCACCTCACAAAGTAGTGCTCCGTCCACTGGGCTAGTCGACTCACACCAAGTCGAGTCGGTCAAGCAGTCGTCAAGTCTCAGTCGGCTACACGGTCTCCGTACTCCGCACGCTCGTCTCTGGGAGGGTCCGCTCCACGAGCTATAGGTCGATACTCCAAGTATAACATGTCCCACGAAGAAGTATCTCAAAGGACCGCCTCGTCACAGGGGTCTCAACGCAACAGACGGCGCGTCAATCGGATGCTCGGTCTGTGTGTTACTAGCCTTTTCATCCCCAGGGCCCGGTTGGTTTCGTGTGCGAACCAACCCGGCCGTATCTCAACTGTACCCTGAACTCTCATAGGGAATACTCATAGGGACCGTTTCTCAACGAGATCACCAACGCCACTGACGGTTCGTCAAACGGACATCCGGTCTGAAAGATATCAGCTTTTCCGTTCCAGGGGCCCGGTTGGATTTCGGGTACAATCCAACCTGGCCTCTATCCAACTACATCAAAAACTCAGGCGAATTATGCCAAAATTTCCATCTCATCAAGAGAAATTCAACGAGACAGACGGCGCGTCAATCGGACGCCCGGTCTGTGAGTTATTGGCTTTTTCGTTCCAGGGGCCCGGTTGGTTTCATGAGCGAACCAACCCGACCGCACTCCTATGGAATCCAAACCTCGAGCGGAGTAATTCAAAAGATCCTTCTCACTTAGAGGAATCCATCAAAGTCAACGGCACGTCAATCGGACGTCCGGAGCTCAAGATATAAGCGTTTCCGCTCTGAGGGCCCGGTTGGTTTCGTATTCGAACCAACCCGGCTGAACCCAAAGTATTCTGAAACCTTGAGTGTAATATGCCAAAACGACCGTCTCGATCAAAGGATCGCATCGCCACTGACAATGCGTCGATTGGAGGTCTACAGCTCAAGATATGGGCGAAAGACTGAAAATGGTCCGAAACGGGGGGTCTGGGCCCGGACCGACTCGGCCCAACCCCCCTGGGTCGGCCCGAACCGGGTCGGCCCGACCCGGGTCCGGGTCCGACCCGGCTGGCGCGACCCGGCCCGGCCGGGGTGGCCTGGCCCAGCCTGGGTGCGACCCGACCCGGCCGGTGGGTCGGCTCGGCCGGTTACGGTCGAGCGGAGAAGAGCGGGGCGCTGCCCCCGTGTGAAGAACTGTGGCCCCGTGTGGGGCCGCCCGCAGTTTCGTTCGGCCCCAATGGCGCGGCGCAACGGCGCCACGCTTCTTTGTCGCGTTTGTTCTTCTCGTGTCTGCACGGTGCCGTTGCACTGTGCCACCTTTGTTCGTGCCGCAACGAATCAAAACAACAAAGGGGGAGGAGAGTCGGCCGTGTTCGTGCGGTCCGACCTCCTCCCGTTAAGTCGTTAACAAGCGGCCCAAAACACGAAGAACAACAAGGAAAACTTCACGAACAAAAGAGAAACAACCCAAACAGTTTTTCCCCGCAATAGATTATTCCCAACCCGCAAGGAAAACGTTCACGGATCAACTAGGTAATATGTTGATCTGTGTTCTTTGTTTTCTTTAGAAAGAAAGAAACAAGGGAATAAAATCATTCTCAAACATAATTCCCTACCTCAAGCGTTGTCGTCGAACACGAGTTCGTCGGGAAATTAACCATCGCAGAAGAAGAGGATCGTCGTAGAAGAGAAGGATCATCGTGGAAGGAGCGTCGTGGAAGAAACATCATTGACGTCGCGGTACACGGCGTCGCGTCGTCGATCACCGAGGGTTTGGCGTTCTTTGTCGGAGGTCGGAGCGTTCTTTGCGTTCTTCACGTTCTTCGTCGAAGAAGAACGCTTTCCTCCAAATCCTCTCCACGCCACAAGTTCCAACAGAAATAAAATAAGAGTTATCTTATTTTATTAACGCACATGACACGTTTGAATTTCAAAAGAAAAGAAACGAACAATTAATTCAATGAATTAATTGTAATGATTTAACTGCCCAATTAATGAGGTGTTTCTTAACCAGAAAAACGCACGGTTAACATTCATTAAAGAGGGGGGTTGCGGGTGCGTTACTTAGAGGAAAAGAAACGGTGGGCCATGTGCGGGCCCCACCTCACAAATATCCTACCAAGTGGGTAGGATATTTTGGGTTCCACCCTATCCTCTTAACTTAGCTTAAGTGGCTTCTAAGTGGCTTTAAGTGAAATAAAATAAAGTTGTCGCACCACTTTATTTTATTTCTTAACTTAACCCCAAAAATTAAAAACCACACCCGAGCAAACGCAACTCCGGAAAAGGTGTTTCTATTCAAATACCGGCGTTGTGATTCCATCGGTGCCCTCAGAATTTGATTCTGAGCACCGGTTCAAAAGTTAGGAAAACCCGCTCGTTCGTTCACTGAACGTACCCGAGCTAAACTTCAGAAAATGATTCCAGGCACACCGAGCCTCGGAATCAGGCGCCGTCAGAAACTGCGTTCTTGTAAAATCCCAAAGAAAATTAGAAAAAAATTTCCCTTGAATTTTATGGGTCTTTACACTACTCCCACCTCAGGCATTTACGTCCTCGTAAAGCTTTAAACACAAACTAGGGATACAAAAGTGGTACTGATCACGAATCTGAGCCTCCCGCTCTCATGTGCTCACCTGGAGGTTCCCGTACTACTAGTGAATGCGCACCCGAGGAAGATACCGTCTTCTTAGGATCTGTCCCTGTCGATCCTCGATCCCCACTAGAACCTACATGAAAGACACCCCATCGCCATCGTCCAGCTCCCCATGGTCGATGATATGCGAAGGGTCGAGCACGTATCTCCTCAGTTGAGATACGTGGAAGTCGTTGTGCACCTGGTGCAACTGAAGTGGATGGGTCGAGCAGTAAACCACCCCGCCTACCCAGCTGAGGACCTATGAAGGTCCGTTGAACCTCGGAGATAACTTGCCGCATTGGTCACATCTCCGTAAACCTCGTCGAGGTGAGACCTGTATAAGGATGTGATCGACATCCTCGAACTCCAGAGGTCTCCAATTCTTGTTTAGAACTGGAACTCAAAACGACTGGTGCCACGAGGTTAAGGTTGGCCGACTCAAGATTGATCGGTCGCACCCTCCTGTGCATGAGTTACCCCATGCTGCCTGGGGTTTCCATTTTTTTCACCAACCAAGGAAAACACATTCCGACGTCGTAGTTAAACCACAACCTTTTTGCCTAAAACTGTCAATTTGTGTACGAACTGTGATTTCCCAGTCCATACTCAAACCAACGTCATAAGGCCTCGATGCTGCCACCAAGAGATTCCAACCGAAACTCTCGCCTCGAGGGTCTTACCACACTGTCGGCGTAAGTGTGATTATCGAGTCTTCTCCCAAGGTATCTCCAGACGTGAGGGTCAAGTCTACAACTTAACGGAAACTCAAGGTTTGGGACAATATTTGTGGAAGGAAGGAATGATTTGTATCCACACCTGTTACTACGGAAGCTAGTAGTGGACATAGACGGTCCCTTGAATCATTTTTAGAGCCATTGGGTCACACTCCATGACCGCATGCAGCCGCACTCTTCCTCCACCCTCCAGCTCCCTGATCCTGGTGGGGATAACTAAGGCGGGTGGTTGTAGAATGTTAAGATGTACACCAACTCATACTGCTCTCATAGCTCTGCCTCCACGTCTGCTGCTTTGCAGACTCGTCTCTCCTTAAAGCTTCCACTTCTTGAAACATTTAACATGCCCGAGTCTCTAATACGGGTGCCAGTTTCCTGTTTCTTACTGCACTTTGCAGTCTTCATCCACTCCTGGATGATCTTCACCTTCTTTTCCTACGATCTGAAAGAGCTGCTAAAATTTCTCCTTTGCTGAAAATAGAAACTTGGTCTCACCCCCTGGATGAACCATGCCCATTGCCTAATACAGTCAATCCCGACATAAATGATGAATTCATGCCATGGATGACGTCGTAAGGCCTCGACGTAACTACCAAGAGATCCAACTGTCACTCTCGCCTCCAAGGGTCGAGTCACACTGTCGGCATTAGTGCGAGGTCACTGGGTCTCCTCCAGTAGAAATCTTGAAAGTGAGGGTCAAGTCAATATTTTTAACCGGGACCACTCAGTATCAACCAAACAAAAGGACAGGAAAGCAAACATCACAAAGATAAGTGTCTTTTTATTTTTGTAGCTCATAGTACAAAGACACTAATACAACAACAACATGGAACTAGAAGTACAAGGGACGTATCCCCTAGTTCCTCTTCTGTCCACTTGCTCCCGGAGCTCTACTACCTTGTCCACTGCTCGGCTGTTGCTCAAGCACCAGCCGCTGCTTCTGTCTCGGTGGCTCCTCCAACACCCGCTAATCAACTGTGCGGGGGGTCGTACAGTCATGTGCCAGGTGACCCTTCCTACCGCAGGAGAAACACTGTCTATTTCTGGCACGCCTGGCTCTGACCCCACCCCAGGTGCCCCGCACCACTGATCCTAAAACCCGATATCGCCCAACTGCTAGTCTGGTCCTCCTCGACCTTTGCATCATCTGTCTACTGCCCACAGATGACTCGGCTACTAATCAAAAACCCTGTAGAAAAGGCATAAGCTCGTGTACACGCTTGGGGTGTAGAGATACTGGCACAAACTCCACCCTGAAGAAGGTCTGTAAGTCTTCCCATGTGAAGGTCATCCCATCGCAAAACTAGAACAAGTGGCTCCACCACCTGCCTATTGTTGCCTGAAGAAGGCTGGCAGTAAATATCACCATGAAGTCTGTCGGCATCCCCACTAGCCTAAAGACTCTCACCACAGCCTCCAGCCAATCCTCAGCAGCCTGCGGGTCCGTCTCTCCCCGGCACCTGGGTGGCCTCTGGCGCTGGAACTCATGCAGCGCGCTCAAGTGGCGTGCATCGCCTACTGCTGGGGCTGGTGGCATCGGTGGCCCAACGTATGGTAGTACCACTGGTGCCTCCACTGGTGCCTCAACTGCAAGAGGGCCCTGTACCAAAGCCTCGTCGTTTGACAGGCTTTCAGTACGCACATCCCTCTGGGATCTAGCTGGTCGTCCGAGAAAAGGCATCCTGAAAGAAACAAAGTGACACGGTCAAACGATTATACCTGGTGAGCTGACCTGGTTTGAGCTGTTTTAAGGGAAAACCTTTGAAAACACACACGCAATCAGTGTTTTTGTGCCCAAAGTCGGAAATCAGTTGTCAGGGTCCTGGTGTATGGATACGTCGGCCGCGCGCACCAACACTGGACTCCCTGAACTGAAGACCACACGCGGTACCCTTAACACTATTGCTTCACAGAAAGAAAATATCAGAGTTATAAGTTCTGTGGTAGAACCGACTCCTCTGATACCAATTTGTCACGACCCGTCCTCGGGGCCCATGTCGTGACTACCCCAAGCCCGCCTTCCATATACCAGGGGCTGGCGACTAGCACCAAAGGCGTAAATCCCGATAACTGGGAAGGCATGCCTTTATAAAAGTAACAAAACACCACAGAGTACAAGCGGAAGTAAAACACTAAGTACAAAGAGAAGTGTTGAAAGGTAAATGGGCCAGAATACAAACCCAAATGAAAGTACAACTACAACTGAACAAAGTACAACAGCTGTAAGGACGGAAGCGGCTCCTGGGTCGTCCTCCTCGGATCCTACCTGAAGGGTAGGTACAGATGGCGCAGCTCCAAGATCATCCACCATGGATGCTACCTGAAGGGTAGGTACAGATAGCCTCCACAATGATCTTGCTCGTCCACCTCCTCTGAGTGTCGTCTCGCCGTGAAGTCCACCTCTGGATACTGACTCACCGTGTAATCCACCTCCGGGAACTGACTCGTCATGTAGTCCACCTCCGGGTACCGTCCAGTCCTCGAACACTCGGCCTCCATCAGCACTGCCCGTCGTCTGCAACCAACACAACGAGGTGCCGGAATAGCCCGTGCAGGGGTGAGTATAAATATACTCAGTAGGGACCCTGAGACCCTCAAGGTATCACTAAAACCAACAAGGATAACCACAATGAATATCTCAACAGATAACCTCCACTTAGGTATATGCTCATGCATATACCTAAGTTATCAAGTAACTCATCTCAATCATGAGGAAAACACCAAGATCATGAAATCAACGGATAACCACTACCCAGGTATATGCCCATACATATACCTAAGTTATCAAGTGACACATATCAATCAAGAGGTAAACACAAAGGTCAAAAGTCTCAGCTCAAACCAGGATTTTCATTATCGAAATTGTAACTACTGAAGAGCTCCGTCTCTGTAGTGTACAGTGGTCCTGTCACGACTCTGAGGTACTGCTCACTAACCTAAGACTGCTGAGGTACTCCTCCTATCGAGTACCGTGGGTCAGCCACCCAAACACGGTAGTGCTTCCCACCGGGGTATGCCACACAAACACAGTAGTGCACACCCCCTAGTAGCCTGCAGAGGTACTCTCCGGACGAGTATCGTGGGTCTGCACTGTCACACAGGAAGTGCTCCGTCTGCAATGGGTCTGCACCTCACAAAGTAGTGCTCCGTACACTGGGCTAGTCGACTCACTCCAAGTCGAGTCGGTCAAGCAGTCGTCAGGTCTCAGTCGGCTACACAGTCTCCGTACTCCTCACGCTCGTCTCTGGGAGGGTCCTCTCCATGAGCTACAGGTCGATACTCCAAGTATCACAAGTCCCACGAAGAATTATCTCAAAGGACCGCCTTGTCACAGGGGTCTCAACGCAACAGACGGCGCGTCAATCGGATGCCCGGTCTGTGTGTTACTAGCCTTTTCGTCCCCAGGGCCCGGTTGGTTTCGTGTGCAAACCAACCTACCCATATCTTAACTGTACCCTGAACTCTCATAGGGAATACTCATAGGGACCGTTTCTCAACGAGATCACCAACGCCACTGACGGTTCGTCAAACGGATGTCTGGTCTGAAAGATATCAGCTTTTCCGTTCCAGGGGCCCGGTTGGATTTTGGGTACAATCCAACCTAGCCTCTATCCAACTGCATCAAAAACTCAGGCGAAGTATGCCAAAAGTTTCATCTCATCAAGAGGAATTCAATGAGACAGATGGCGCATCAATCGAACGCCCAGTCTGTGAGTTATTGGCTTTTTCGTTCCAGGGGCCCGGTTGGTTTCGTGAGCGAACCAACCCGACCGCACTCCAATGGCATCCAAACCTCGAGAGGAGTAATACAAAATATCTATGTCACTTAGTGGAATCCATCAAAGTTGACGGCACGTCAATCGGACGTCCGGAGCTCAAGATATAAGTGTTTCCGCTCTGAGGGCCCGGTTGGTTTCGTATTCGAACCAACCGGGCCGAACCCAAAGTATTCCAAAACCTTGAGTGTAATATACCGAAACGACCGTCTCGATCCAAGAATCGCATCGCCGCTAATGGTGCATCGATCGGTGTTCTACATCTCATGATATGGGAGAAAGACCGAAAAGGATCCGAAACAGGGGGTCTGGGCCCGGACCGACTCGGCCCAACCCCCCTGGGTCGGCCCGAACCGGGTCGACCCGACCTGGGTCCGGGTCCGACCCAGTTGGCGGGACCCGGCCCGGCCGGGGTGGCCCGGCCCAGCCTGGGCGTGACCCAGCCCGGCCGGTTACGGTCGAGCGGAGCAGAGCGCGGCGCTGCCCCCGCGTGAAGAACTGTGGCCCCACGTGGGGCCGCCCGCGATTTCGTTCGGCCCCAACGGCGCGGCGCGACGGTGCCGTGTTCGTTCTTCTCGTGTCCGCACGGTGTCGTTGCACTGTTTCGTCTTTGTTCGTGCCGCAACGACTCAAAACAACAAAGGGGGAGGAGAGTCGGCCGTGTTTGTGTGGTCCGACCTTCTCTCGTTAAGTCGGTAACAAGCGGCCCAAAAGACGAAGAACAATAAGTAAAACTTCACGAACAAAAGAGAAACAACCAAAACAGTTTTTCTCCGCAACAGATTATTCCCAACCCGCAAGGAAAACGTTTTCGGATCAACTAGGAAATAAGTTGATCGATGTTCTTTGTTTATTTTAGAAAGAAATAAACAAGGGAATAAAATCATTCTCAAACATAATTCCCTACCTCAAGCGTTGTCGTCGAACGCGAGTTCGTCGCAGAATTAACCATCGCGGAAGAAGAGGATCGTCGCAGAAGAGAAGGATCGTCGCGGAAGGAGCGTCGCGGAAGAAACGTCGTTGACGTCGCGGTACACGGCATCACATCATCGATCACCGAGGGTTTGGCGTTCTTTTTCGGAGGTCGGAGCGTTCTTCGCGTTCTTCGCGTTCTTCGTCGAAGAAGAACGCTTTCCTCCAAATCCTCTCCACGCCACAAGTTCCAACAGAAATAAAATAAGAGTTATCTTACTTTATTAACGCACATGACACGTTTGAATTTCAAAAGAAAAGAAACGAACAATTAATTCAATGAATTAATTGTAATGATTTAACTGCCCAATTAATGAGGCATTTCTTATCCAGAAAAACGCACGGTTGACTTTCATTAAAGAGGGGGGTTGCAGGTGCGTTACTTAGAGGAAAAGAAACGGTGGGGCATGTGCGCGCCCCACCTCAAAAATATCCTACCAAGTGGGTAGGATATTTTGGGTTCCACCCTATCCGCTTAACTTAGCTTAAGTGGCTTTTAAGTGGCTTTAAGTGAAATAAAATAAAGTTGTCGCACCACTTTATTTTATTTCTTAACATAACCCCAAAAATTAAAAACCAGACCCGAGCAAACGCAACTCCGGAAAAGGCGTTTCTAAGTAAATATTGGCGCTTCGATTCCATCGGTGCCCTCGGAATTCGATTCCGAGCACCGGTTCAAATGTTAGGAAAACCCGCTCGTTCGTTCACTGAACGTACCCGAGCTAAACTCCGGAAAATGATTCCAGGCACATCGGGCCTCAGAATCAGGCGCCGTTAGAAACTGCATTCTTTTAAAATCCCAAAGAAAATTAGAAAAAAAATTCCCTTGATTTTTATGGGTCTTTACATTGGGGAAGACATCTAAGGACTCTAGAGAGTGGTTATAAGAGTTTACCCATTCTCAATGGAATTTCAGTGATGTGAAAAGAGATCTTTGGTGGGATTATATAGGAAAAGATGGTGATTTCCTTATTAGTTTTTGGAAACTTCATAATAAAATAATCAAAACCCCAAAACATCCCATGATTATTTCAAATGGTTTCCAAAGAAAGGGTTTTGTTTAAATTATTATATATTTTAAATGGAATAACATGATAAAATAATTTTATTTCTTATGTGGAGGTGATTTATACTCTTTTGGGAAATATTTTAAAAAATAATATATATTTCATGTTTTTTAGGATTCATAAAGCATTTAAAAAATAAATAACAAAATTATAATACCATTACATTAAATTGAATATATATAAATGGTCATCTATATCTTTTATATTATTTATTAGATAACTGTTGTGTAATTATGATGTCATAATACAATATGTATATTTATATGGTATTTCATTTTAACCCAGAAATTCGATTGACTATGAAATTATGAAAAATCACTATTTTATAATTATAACATTCAATTTCCAAAAATAATATTCATTTTCTCCAAATAATTTTATAAATATGTTAATGTTTAGTTTAAAAATATTAACTGTAATTTATTGAGAAATTATGGGTTTCGTATAATAATAATTTATTAAAAGATTAAAATAAAATATATTTTATATCCTAAAGATTATATAAACATTTAAATTTAATAATAATTATTTAACAATAATATTTTATGAAAAACTTATTTATTTAAAAAATCCCTTGTTTCTTCAAAATTAATTATTTATTTGAATATCATACCAAAATACTCTTTGTGTTATATTACAACAAAATAAAAATCATTGTTAATTTAACAATAATTGGATGAAAATATATTCTTCATTCTAGAAATTGTAATGTACATATTCATAAAGTTAGGGTCTTGATAATTATCTGTTTAATACCCTAAATTACTCGTTATGACTATGGTGTGCGATGGTGGGACTTTCATGGTGTGGTTTGGGGAACATGGTTTGGGATGTGATAACGATGAACATGAACTACTAACATAAATTATATATCTCATAATTAATATATTTTATATCATTATTTTCATGTTCATGGGAAAATCTTAGAAATGATATCTCCCTCTAATGCTCTAAAAAATTGGATTTATAGGGTACGATCTATATTATCGAGTTCATTATTCCCTTTGTGTAAATTGGATTAGTTAAAAACCAATATTTATAATAACCATGATATCTATGTTGAAGGACTATATTATAAATGTATAAATATATATAATGGAATTTTAAATACAATAGTATAATAAAATAAAATATGTGCATGTGTTTTCTATAACTTTATATAATAATGCATTCAATTAAATAAAAAGGGTAATTTTATTTCAAATAGTTTGAGTCATTGCATTAATCCCACATTTGGATTATTTATCCCCAAATTTTTCATTTCCCGCACTAATACAGAGGATGATAACTCTACTTCATTACTTCCTATGTTCCCACATTTCAACATCAAGCTTTTGGTTTCTCCACATTAAATTGATAGGGAGTATTGTCTTATTTTGAATTACTTTTTATCTATGATGTAATATCTACACTGTCTATTCATCATTGGAATGTTAATTTTCAAATTTAGCCACCTCTAGATTGAGTACATGTGAGGGCTTTGGTATGCTCATAAACAAATAGATACATGGAAGACATCATGTATATGATATAGGTTTGGTGGGAGCTACAATCGATATTCCACCAATCCAATGCAATAAATGATCTCAAATGGGATGATGTATCTTGGACTAAGCTTCCCCTTCTTAAAAATCGCACAAATTTATTCACCACATTATGTATAGAAATACAATGTCCCCAATTCAAAAATATGGGCCTCATCAAAGATTTTCAGCAAATATCACCTGTCAACTCTGAACAGAATTGATGTATAGCTGAATGATATTAACATTTTACAACATTTCCTTGACCATTTCAAGAAATATTTATTCTTTTTTCCTAACATTTTTGGTTTTTTCCACTCTTCACTTAAAAGGTTTCATAGGGAGCCATTTGGATACTCATGTAGAAATTGTCTTCTTAAAGGTAACTCAACCAAAGGAAAATGTCGGTACCATCCTCCTTTGATGTTTATTGAACATGCTTATAACATGTCTTAAAATTTCTGAATAGTATGCTAAAATTGGTTATCAATTTCGAAATGATAGGCCATAAAAATTTCCATATAATTATTTAGATAATGTTGGATAATTTTCCAGAACATAGTGGTTTTTCATGTATCTTGATCATATATAACCGATAGTGGTACACTATACCTCATTATCACTTCTCTGATGTATATATTTTCAAGATGATCCAATTATAAGTCTTCATGAATTGTGAAAATTTGAGAAGTAATTCTATGACAATCAATAATGAGACACATTTCATTAATTCCCCAGGATGACTTTGGACGTCAATTGACAAATTCCATTGTGATGTTCTAAAATTTCTATATTGGTATAGGTAATTATTGCATAATCCAATTTTAATTATTCCATTCATCTATATTATACTATAATATCAGGAAAATTGATGTGTATTCAGTGATCACCTTCTTCATATTGTCCCACCAATAGTATTGATGGACATCTTGATACATATTTTTTTTCCTGGGCTAATATAGAATGTAGAACTATGTTCATCATCAAATGGATATTTCAATAACATAGTATTTTTTGGAAGTCATAGTCTTGACCCAAATCTCACAATTCCCTAGTCATCAATTTATAAACTCTATGGACATCCTATTTCTCATGGATTCCTCCATCATCTAAATTTCCACATCATTTATTTGAACATCCTATACCCTATCCAAAAGAAAATGTTGAGAAATAATTTGTAGAATGATTGATGATGTTCATTCAACTATGATTCCAACTTCCTTCCTTTTACAATTTATAAAGATTGGATCCCTCTTAATTCTCAATGATGATAAAATTATCAGATCATTTATACATAGAAAAGCAACCACATATTTAACATTACAAGTATCGTAGTCAATTGATTAGGGATTAACCTTGCTCAGCTCTGACCATATTTATTAAAACATATTTAACTCATTCCATGTGAATTGATTTTATAGTATTTTATGATCTATATTTATATTTCACAATTCCACCCAAGTGATAATTTCACCATTATATTATAGTGAATATCACAACATCCAACTATAGATCATGCTTTGGATAGTTTAATTCTTGAAATTTCAACTACCTTGAATCAGAGGCTATGACACTATCATTTTTTTATCAACACACTACCTAATCCCTTTTTCAAAGCGTCACTGAACATTATAAAAAGATATCCACTTAAGGTTAGTGAGATAACAAGGGAAGTGAAAATGAATCTTTTTAACTCAATGAATCATTATTCACATTCATCATTCCAAGAAAAAATGAACCACTTCCGAGTTTACTAGGTAAGAGGTTTGAGAATCTTTGTATATTTTATAAAAACATTGGAGATAATATTAAGCTAAACCAAGGAATCCATGAGTGTATATCATTGATGTTTTCCTCATCCATCCTTCATTTTTAGTTAACTATTATGGATCCAGAAATATCATATTTTTTGGGATTATATGCCCCATGAATGAGACTTCCTTCAACCCAAACTATCATTTATTGTTCTTTTCATTAATATTTTATAACCTCAATGTCTTTATCAAAAAGCTTATAGGATCCTCATTCTATTACATGGTTTTAGATTATATTATAATTTCATCCATAAATACTACTATATTTTTTATAGGAAATCTATAAATAAATTATTCATCAATTCCATTAATATTTATGTAGTATTAATGAGTCTTATTGCAATTAGTAAGAACTGATATTGCCCATCACTTGTATGAAAATCAACCTTGGGTGTATCCTCCTTCTTTATCCAAACATTGTAATATCCCAACCATAGATCCACCATTGAGAAGTATTATTCTCCATGTTTCAAATTGAACGTGTCCTTAATCCAAAGTAGGGGATATATGTTCTTTATTTTGATCATGTCAAGAACTCAATAATCATTAAAAATGAACATTGGATCATTAGTCTTATAGATGATGAGGACAGGTTCACCCCATGGTGAAGCTCATGGGCATATAAACCCTTTATGTTGATTCAAAAATAGTTGTTTCTTAAGCTCATAATGTTCCACAGCAGACACTATATATGAAATATGGGATATTTGAAGCACCCCAGGTATGATCTTGATTTAAAATTCAACCTATTGTATATGATGAAGACAAGGAAATTATTTATGATACACATCAATGTGTTCCCTAAAAATAGGCAAGTATTCAATGATGGTTCAATAATTAGACTCAATCATTTGATCTAGAAACACATTCTCAAAAAAAATACCCACACATGAGAATATAGTGATAACACAAATCCCCCTACTCCATGTGCATTTATGGAATCAGGGTTTGATTCTCAATACATAGATTGAATTACATCTCAAGGAAATTTATATAGAATTTATACAGGGAAAGATAATCCAAGACCATAATTGAATAAAATTACACCAAAGGTATTATGAAACGTTTTTTTGGGATGTTCAACAAACATGGGAGGTGTTATAAACATGTGATGCTATAATATCTCCTTATTACATGTTCATCTACATATATACCTCCAAGATTTGTGATGGTGTTTTAATAGTTCTAAAAAATTATTATTATATAAAATATTGTGTATAAAAATACTATAAAATCACTATTCTTGAATGAATAACCAGCATACCCATCAATACTTCATTTTCCGGATCCGTCAAAGTAATTTTCATGGAAAAATATCTCCCTTTCTACCAAGGAGGTTGTTGGTTGTCTCTAAAAACCCTTTTCTAAGGAAATTGGTTGTCAAAGTTCCATGGCATATTAACATTGAATAAATGGACATTGTGGTGATGGTTGACTAGAGACATCCATTACAAATCGCATTAGTGGGTTTCCCCTTCATAAAATATTAGCTAGGTTCCCTTCCTTAATACACCTAAATCTTTTATTCACACCCCATATTCAATTTCTAGGGTGATTATTTTCACACCATTGATAAGCGTGATGTTGATATTTTATATCTCTATTAGATTTACCCATTGTACTGCCAAAAATTAAAAACTACACTTTTTTATTCTTATCCACATCATACCCTTGGTATTTACTGATCTCAATTTCAACATTGTGAGAATATTTGAAAACATCCTCACAGATATCATGTCATTGATATGTATTTAATTTCACAGACTATGCTTCAGTCCACCAAACAAGTGAGAATCCATGCATTTGAGGGTAAAAACTAAGATAGAGGAATATTGTTCAATTATTGTTTTATTCCTTGTACAACCCGATTGATTAATACTAATTTTTCATGAGGGAAATTAAGTCCTTTTACACTTTACAACAAATAAATCAATTAAAATTTATAGGAAAATATTTTCCATTTAAGTCCTTCCATTCCATTTATATGATCTCTTTTTGAGGGTTCATATTTTTTTTATCAATTTATACCACTATTCATACTTTCCCTCTATATTATAAACATCAGGAATAACCTACACTTTCACAAATCATTGAATAATGGAAAATATCTTATTAATGGGGTTTTCCATTATTTCTGAATTAATTTATCATATGATCAATTGAATGTGGGAGGCATTCGTCACATAAATTACTCAATCACATCATGTTATCCCGTGGGGGTGTTGGATGCTCTTCTTAATTTTGTTTTTTGTTAATAATTTTATTTATATGAGGTTGTATAATCATAAAGTTCATGATTAATACTCACAATGGATTACAATCTCATTGGGATTGGGATCACATTACATGTTGCATCGATTGTGTACATGATTCGTCCAATATTCATACATTAACAATAATAAATATAAAACAAAGGATTACAAGTTTAAACTATTAAAAAAAATATGGGATTATAATTAAATTTAAGGGGTATCTTATAAATTAAATTTATCTCCCTAACTTATGAAAATATTTTGTTCAATTTAGGTTATCCATAATCTATATTCTAACATATATTCTTATTTATTTCATCCCCTTAACAATGTTTTGAAATGAATTTTTGAATTTATGAAATCATATACCATGTGCGTTTCAATCCTAGTGTGTAGTGAGTCCCATTTTTGTGTACATATTAACCCCGATTCATGCCTGAAACACCTTTTCAGAGTTATTACTCCTAGTTTAATATGATCTAGAATCATATTCAGTTGTAGTATCAATATATTGAAGAATTTTCATGATTATACAGTTACTCTATAATAAAAAAAATTGCGATGTTTTCATAGAATAATTCTTATAACTATGATTTTTTAGAGTTTTCTAATACTATTCCAAATAGTAAATAACATTTTCCATTAATAAAAAATATAATAACCTTACACTTTATTTCACATTAATTCTTAATCAATTGCCTATTAAACACTTAATACAATTTTTATGATCAATATGTCTAGATCCTTTGGTAATTATGTACATTACATGGAAACATATAATATATAATAAAATATCTTTATTTAAAAAATCTTTAACATGATCAATATACTCCTTAGAACAAAAATATTTATGGGATAACATGACAAAATACATAATAATGTGATCAGATATAAATCCCATAAATGGAATTAAAATGTAATAACAGATAAATGTTCAAAAATAGTAATTTAACTGAGGAATTAAAAGAACATGAACAATAAGGTATGACATTTCATGTTAATCATAACATTAAAAATGTTTCAATAACATAAAACCCTAAATCATAAACATATTTCTATTTTAAACCCTCCGATAATTTATTGATGAAAAATACACATAAAGGAACTAGGTTCGTTCCATGTCCCATCATGAGGTATCATGATTCAAAAAATTCTCCAATTAATTGAACCACTATATTGGGGAATCCATCATATTCATCTCATTATCATGCATAAATGTACCACATAAATCATTCAACATGGAATAAATCATCATAATAATTAATTACATGATCAATGAATGTCAAATAAAAACATTTAATCCCCCAATAAATAAATATATGGGAATTAATGTTATTAACATTGATTTAAAAATGGGTATAGAATTTTCTACACAATTGTTTTATCTTGGAAAATCATTTTGAATTTGGGAACATGAGTGTCGAGTACCCAATGTTGTTTTCAGTTTTTTTTCATTTACTTACACTGTTTTTTATGAAGTAAAGGTAGATCCTTGTTGTTTTTAATGCGATGAGTCATTTATTCCCTTGACTTGTGATGTATGTGGTGTAGTGTGTAGTAAATTTTTTATGTAGGGAAATGGTAGGACCTAATTCTTAATCAAGAAACGTTATTTTTAATGCAATTAAAACCATTATGGTGAGTTAGTTCCACCAGGAAAATATAGTTTCTTGACATGGAGGGCATAACATCCTTATTTGTAAGTGAAAAATGTGTTTTTATCATTCTTGTGTGGTGAGTTTTATGGTAATTGAGTTGACATAAAACGTTTTGTTCATAGTTGTTAGAGGATTTGTTTGTATATGTGGATGTTCCGGCTCTATCCTTTGAAAAAACATGATTTCTTATCATTGAATCATGATGTGTTTTGTTGTTATCAGTTTTCAATGTGTAGTATGATTCATGAGTGGTATATCATGAGGTGGTTGATTAGACCCCTCTTCTCCCTTCTAGATATGGTTTTATATTATCAAGGGAATTAATAATTTAAGAAGTATTTGATTTAATAGTCTATTTCATCTTTGTCTATTAATTTATCCGTGTTTGGTTGTTGGAGTGTTCAATAAAAGCTTGAGGGGGTTTGGAGAAGTTCAACAGCTAACTGAAAAATAAAGGAGGATTAAACATCGTGGAACTAGGTTACATTACAAGAAACCATTTTTCATTGCTTTTTCTAGAGATTTCAAATCATAGAATATATTTGAATTTGAAAAAACATCAAGAGGTGCTATATTTTTAGAAAATTGATCCCTGATTATTACACGATGCGGAAAGGTATTACACATCGTTTAATACCACAATTTAGTTATATTTTTGAAATTATTTTCTGTCGAAAATTCATTAATATAGACATGGTATCAAAATTTTATCATTCCTGATGAACAATAGGGACTGTAATTTTTTCATTGATCCCCACCCTCACTTTTCGATATGTTGATATTGAGGATTATATGTTGGTGATCCATGTAAATACAAGGTTTTTTCCACTTATTCTTCTAATAATTCTATGTTACAAAATATCATTTTCATCCAAATATTATTTTTTGGGTAAGGTGTTTGATTACCCATATTCATAATTGGGTTTCCATTTAGTTTATGTTGTTGTGGTTCTTCCACAATATCAACAGATTGATGTAGATTTCGTGGAATAGGTAATCAATGATATATCACATGATTTTTTCTTTTTCATGGGACAATTACATCCCTTCGTGGTAGGATTTCCTCTGTTTCTCCATAATTTGAATTATGAGGGATGTGTTTTTACAAATTTTTCCCTATTAATCATGGTTGTGCAAATGAAATTGATCATAATGAAATTTAAATTTAGTGAAAATATTTTTTTTCAAATGTTAATAATGATTTGATATTATTATGATCTTGTGATTGTCCAGACATGACACCCTACTAAAAATTGTGACCATTGGTGGCATTGTTTGTAAAAATAACAAATTATGGAATACATGGGTTTAATTGGATTGGAACATACATGTGTAAATTTTTTAATTACATATATTCAACTAAATAATTTATTTATTGTGATTCATCAATTTCTACGTTAACCCCTTAATTTAGAAGCGTAATTAAATATTGGATTCCTTATTAAATCTATAATTGTGTTTTGATTTGGTTTTCAATGGTGAAGTTGTGAGAACAGTATTATGTTGTGAGATGGATGGGGTGGTGAAATGAAATCACATGTTGATAGATTGTTTTATTATGGGACAGATGAGATGTGTTTTGCAATAGGGCTATGATCGGGTTTTGTGGTGATGTGGTGTGGATTGTGTTTGTGCATTGGTGGTTTTAGATGGGTGAATTTTAGTACATATAGAGATGAATGGTATGAGAAATTCACCTGAATTCTCCCCATAAGTATCATGAAGAAGGATTCTCCACATATTTTGGTATTGATGTATGTTATAACATTAATGTGTGATTAAATGAGAGGAAATGTGATGTGGGTTAATTTTCCAAGGTCCTTCATCCTCTATGTGACTTTTTCGTGTTTCTTCCTGTGTTAAGTACATATTAGTTGCCCAAGTAATAATGGAATAAATAAAAGATTTCTAATGATGGTTGGAATGGGTTGGTTTTCTTGATTAATTGAATGAATATATGAATTATTAAATAAAGAATGGAATTCTTTGAGTTTTTGTCATGTTTTGTGGTTTTGTGCAGATAGAGGTAGATGAAAAGTTTGTAGTCTTGTGAGATGGTTATTCATTGATAAAAAATATTTTTAGAAATGTTGTTGTAACTTATCTGTATATACTTTTATATTCTTTATAATTTATATACGGATCCCTCATTATTTGAGAACCATGTGCTAAACACCCACATCATCATGGGGGAGGGTGTCTTTCCCAAACCTCTTAGTGGGAGGATGGATGGATGGTCACCCACTCTTCCCTACTCCTTGTAGGTGGTCATAACCCATGTTTATTTGTGATGTGTTTCGGTTGGGGATTCCCATTTTATTGTTTGTGAGTTGTGATTACCAGGTGTCTTTGGGATAAGATGTGTTTCTCATTCCCGGGTGGCCAAGGTGTATGAATTTGGGTTGTCATGTGTTTCTTCACCCTGGGGTCTTCGGGTTGTATGGGATGTTGATTATAGAAATGGTTTATATGAGTGGGATGTTATGTGGTTGTGAGGCCTACGTTTGAGAAATAATGATGTGATGTGGAATGTTCGGAAGAGTGGGTGCACCATGATTTCTTCTGTTAGGGTGTGAGAGCAGCTAATTAGTGGGAAAGAGGTGTGGCGAATCCTATAATAAATTTTATTTATTTTATATAAATTTAATTTCTTTATTTGGTGAGCATGCCTTTTTATATTTTGGGTGGTTATTATACCTCTTTTAGTGCCGATTTGGATCGACTATTTTATCATAGTGGCATTAGTATGCTAATTTAAAATTGTAATGAGAATCCATGGTTTTCCTATTAATTATACTTGTAGGCTCACTATACATTTATAAAATTATTTCTGGTTTCATGTAGAATTTCATGGACCATCCTGGACCCTACTAGCCTAGATATTGACAGACGTCTGGTCTCTAAATTTTTTTACTTTTGGTATTTACTTTCTAGGCATTTGTATTTTTTTCAATTTATTTCCCATATGAATATCAGGTCGATTAAAGAATTATTTTATATATGTATTGGATTTTCATTGTGGAAGATCTATAATATCATTCGATATTGTATTCCTGAAAATTTTAATGCCTCCCATATTGTGAGAATTGTACCCCCTTGGAGCTAGTCATAATCCCATGTCCTACTGGAGGAGGGACTCAAGGTCATTGTCTCCCATTCTTCATTTAAATCCTAGTAGGTGTATCTTTTGAGTTAGGGGTTGTGACAATTATCCTCAGCCCCATCCCCATATTTTTCTCTTCCTTATTCATCACCACCATCATCAAACACCACCTTTCCATAGTCATCTCTTTTGCAATCACCAATAATATGATCATACAGTCCACCATTTGGACTACTTCCTGATTCACTATATAACATAGGCATCATACAAATATATTCACCACAAGTCATGATGTTCGATTGATAATTTTTTGGAAATAAAATATCTATAAATTTTTTAAAATTAGATTTCACCTTTTTATTCCACTCATGATCATGTATGGACATTTTTCATCCCTTTCTAACATGTCCTTAGACTATGTTTTCTTTGAATTATCATTGTTCAACTGGGTGATACTTGAACTAGCATATGATGTTGGAAAATATATAAAAACTCTACTAATTATTTCTAATTAGTTCTTGATTTATTAACTAAAACTGCACATAATACACCCATATGATCAAGAATTATATTGTCTTGGTAATTAGGAATATTAAATAACAAAAAACAATAAGGAATACAATAACTTCATTTAAAAAATCAACAATCTCAAAACACTCCATCAAACATTATAATACTTGGGATAACCAGAGGAAAAAATAAGAATGGGGTTGGCTTTAAATCCCATTATAGTTATATATATATAATAAGTGATACATGTTATAAAACAAGCATATAAATGAAGAATAAAAGTAATATGAAAAATAATGCACGGTATAGCATGATAACTATAAAATGGGAAATATGGAAACATAATAAAACATAAAATAATAATTTTCAGTAAAGGATAAAACTACCAAGACGTCATGGTGTACAATGTCTGATAAAATAATATGGTTTAATCATTATAACAACATGCTATATCATGATAATAAACATTACACAATGCATTAAAGCGCTATTTTGTTGCATCCATAGTATTCATTTAATTATCAAACATAAGTGTGCCCATATATCATACAGTATAGATTAATTCATCTTATTAATTTATTACAAAATCAAAAAATGTTGATTGAATACATCTATATTCCCAATAAATAAGTATATGTTATTATAGGTGAATACCTTTGATGGAAAATTTGTGTAATATTAACTACAAAATTGGTTTTCTTGGAAAACATTGGTGAAATTTTGGAACCATAAAAAGGTAACATAAAATATCATAAAAAGGATATGTGAGAGTAAAAGGGTCATAGAGTCAGTGAAAATCATTTTTAAATTTTAGGGGATGTGGAAAAAAATATCCCATCATAATTATATGAAGATAAAGACATAATTTAATGAATATACATGAATAAATAGAATAAAGGAAAAGATCACCTATGAAATTTATGTATAGTAACTGTTGTACATAAATGAACATAGACACATAATGGGGGGGATGGGACTTCATCAGTTATAGATTAAATTTATGCAAGGGAGATATAGAATAAAATACCGCAACAAATTAAAATGAAATTTAATAGTCATTTTATCTAAATAATTTAAAAATATGTTAGTTTTGTATTCTAAAATATGAACTGTAATTTATTGGTAAATGATGGGTTTTTAACAATAATTTTTTTTAAACCTTATAGGACATTATATATTTCTTCATAAAAAATTTCAAATAATTTATAATTAATAATAATTTTTTAATATCAATAATTTATAAAAATTTTATTTATTTCAAAATATCCAAAATTCATCAAAATGAATTCCTTATTAAGATATTAACTATAAATAATCATTTTTTTATTGTTAAGAAATAAAAAAATCAAAATGTCTCAATAATATTAGGAATTATATTCATCATTATTGACCCTAAAATGTGAATACTCATAATTATAGGCACTTGATATGTATCCCTTCATAACCCCATAAAACAATTTAATTGTAAGGTCTATGATGGTGGGACATTCATGTGGTGGTTCGGCGAACATGGTTTGGGTTGAGATCTTGATGAGGTTGAACATCTTTCGTAAATGATTTCTGACCTGAACTGTCGTTGAAGTTGGAAAAAGTTTAAAATTTATATTCCTACTAACTACTGTATATTTGGCAAGCAGGGTCGATCCCATGGGGAAGGTAAATTTGGCCACTACTAAACTAAAAACTTGGAAAACTCCACTATTGTCAGCAGTGGAGTGGTTTTTCAAATTTCCACTTTTTATATTTTTATATCTTTTAATTTTTTTATGATTTTTTGCACTGTAAAGTTATACTACACATCTATTGTAAAAAATTTTGACCAATACTAAAACAGAGTACAACTGGAAGCAAGGTGCAACAAAGGATATAAAATGCCGATAAAAGACAACAATAAAGAATTCTCGGGGTTCATTCTAGTCTACTGGTTTGAATTGATTTTCCTTTTCATGTAAAGTACTGATTCGTACCACTTGGATAAAAGCAACTTACTTCCCTCGCCATGAGTTAAGTCGCAGAAATTGTGCAACTCAGAGTTTGCCACTCCAAGACGTACAACTTCATAAAAATTATTTTAAAATTCGACAGTACACACTCACCGTGAGTACTGAAGTTTTCAATTTGAGTTTAATGTTTTTAGAAATAGGTTCTACAATCAAACTTGCCGAAAGATTGTAGGTGCATGAAATTCAGTATTGTGGTGCAAAACAGATGTATGTATTTAGAACTGGTCCCACCGATCAATTCTAAACACATTAAAATAATAAGTGAAAAGGATGAAAAAGATACCAGTAGAGCTAG
Source organism: Viscum album (assembly GCA_963277665.1). Classification (NCBI taxonomy): domain Eukaryota; kingdom Viridiplantae; phylum Streptophyta; class Magnoliopsida; order Santalales; family Viscaceae; genus Viscum; species Viscum album. Next base: position 188,119 of record CAUJRU010000740.1, read on the forward strand.
AACTCTCCCCAAACTAGAAATTTAGTTAACTAATATATTGATCATTATCACTATAGAAAAGAAGCACATTTCAAAGGAACATAGTACAATAATTAAAACAAAAGGGGAAAAGGACTCCCCAAAAATGCTCTGCTCCTCTGCTCGTTCGACTCCAGGACTACAACGCTCCGTATGAGAGCGAAGCTCCCAAATCTTCAATTAGTCAGCAGTTGTCCGAATCCGAATCCGCGTCCTCAAATGAGGGTCCCCATAAATTTTACTTCTTGATCTTCTAAAATACCTTGTTGTCATCTGCTGCACATCACCACTTTCCTTCCACCGACATCAAGTTTCCTTTATGAGCACACCACACACGTGCGTTTCTTTCGTGACAGGCAGGTCACACTAGAATTTCCCTTGTAACTAACTCCCGCTGGGTTAGTTGAATATACCTCGACATGTTTTTGTCTTTTGAATGAACCAGCACATGTATAAACAAAATGAAACAATTAAAACTCAACAAAAGTTAATTAAGATTTTATAGTTTTTATTTTAAGATTACCATTATAATCCTTATTAAAAAGTCATCTAAAGTTAATTAATTAATAATTTAAATGGTAATTGTTATTTCATATTAATAAATTATAAGTATTATATATATGTAGATATATTTTTTTTGATTTATTATTTACTCTTTAATTAAATGAAATTATTATGTTCTTAATTTATTATAATGCATATTTATTTTATTAATATAAGTATTAACAATACTTATATAACATACATTAATTGAATTCTTAAATTAAACTAAAATTAAACACTTTATTTATTAAATTAGAACTTAGTTTAATTAGTTATTTTAATTATTTTAGTATTTTCGTTAATTAATTAAAAGTTATTAATTTATTATAACCATTTTTATAATTAAACTTCTTATTAGTTTATTTTTTTTAAAGTTAAATAATTTATTACTTCTGTTTTATAATTCAATTATACTATATTGATTATTTAATTATAATTAAAAAAAATTTACATTTAAATTTTAGTTATTTATAATCTATGTTTTTAGTTTAGCTTTTCTTAAATTAGTTTTTAGTATTATTATTATTGTTGTTGTTTACTATCTTTTTCTGCCCCCCAATCACGCTGCAAGTTGGGGGAGGGTTTCGATCTCTTCTCCAGGAAGTCGTCGCTGATCCCTTCTCCTAAGCTTCCTTCAAACAGCGACATCGCACCAGCTCGGAAGGCCTCCTTCTTCTTCTTCACCATCATGGCGGCTCGAGGTCATCTCCTGCTTCAGTCTCCAACGCAGCGCGGCCTCGTCTTGAACTCGGCCAGCCCTTCTCCAACCACAACGCTCAGATCCTCCTCCTTACCCTTCGACTACAAGCGGTTCCCCCTTGCACCGAATCGTTTCTTCTCATAGCGGCGCGGCCCCAGCCTTGGCTCAGAATCATCCTCTGTGGCGTCGGACTCCTACTCAGATTCCACAGCGGCGGTTTTATTCAGATCCAATTTTTTGATAAAATTCATGATCTTGTGATGTTGAATCTATGTGTGTGGAGTTTGTGGTTTGAGTAAGATGGAGAATAAATAGAGAGAAATGGTTTGGGGAGTCGGACCAGTGCAGATCTGTGAAGAGATATTTTCAGATTGATGTTCGTAGATTGATTGAATCAGTCTGTGAAAAGTGATGTTGTGTTATTGGATAGATTTGCACGAGACGGTATGAAGGTTGTGGCACCGGATTTTGAAGGTTACAGTGGATGGAGAATGGTGTGTGAAAATGTTGAAGGAGAGGTGAGAATAGGTATTGATGCAGGGGTGACACCGATAGTTAGGGAATGGATCAGTGAGTGAAATAATGGTGAGACTGTTGAGGATCGGTAGCAGAAAAGGAAAAGGGGGATGGGATTGGTGTGTCTCAAGGGTGAAGGATCAGTGAGTTACAACTCACCGATAGTAAAAATAGATGAGATACCAAAAGATAAAATAATAAACTAACAGTGAGTGCGTGGGGAAAAAATGAGAGACCGATGGGGAAAAATGAAGATTGTGAAACTGATAGTTAAAAAGAGATTTGGTAGCAGCGAAACAAAATAAAATAAATAGAATGGTGATTGAAGACTCACCAATAATTAAAATAAATGAGAAACTGATAGATAAAATATAGAGTAATTGGTATGACGTGAAACCAATGGAAGTTAATGGATCGGTGAGTCGCAACAACGGTTCCAAAAAACATCGGTGTGTGACAACAACGGTGCATCACGAGAGACCGATGGTGTTTCAAAGTAATCAGTGAGTCATGACTCACCGATAGTTATAAAAAGCTTCGGTGTGACAAAACATCGGTGCGACACTCACCGATAGTTAAAAATTAAAAACAAAAACAAAAAAAATTAATTTACAACAGAAACAAAAATAACAACACTAATTAATAAACACAAAAGATAATTTAACTATGTTGTATAAGATTAAATAATTAACTGCAACTAAAAACCAACTTAATTAACTAACAAACTAAAATTAAAAGTAGCTTAATTATTAACTAAGTCTAACTATTAAGATTAATTTAAGATATGTCTAAACAAATGAAAATCACCTACAATTAAATACAATAATTAGAATTAACTAGAGTTAGTAAACAAAAAAGTTAATTAAATAGATGCTAAAATGAAACTTAAAATTAAAAACATATTATTTTATTAAACATTAACTTAAACTTACTTAGAAGGATAATTGAACCGGTTAAAAAGTAAGGTAAATAATTCAGAATTAAATAGTAAAGTCTTAAATTAAAAACTGAATTAAATTAATGAAAATAAAAAATAATAATTAATTAATTAATAGAAAATTAAAATTATTAAGCAGATTAAGATTATTAAACTAAAAAGTAATTTAATATATTTAGAAAAATTAGAAAGACTATAAAAAAGGACCAAAACACATGTTTAATTATAAAAAAAGGTTAATTAACAAATGTAGTGATAGAGTTACAAAAGTTCCATAATTAATTAAAAAGTGTCAAAATAATTAATTAAATTGATAAAAATTAAATAAAATATGTGGAAAAACTATGTAAAAATAGAGCCACATCAATTTCTATCATTATTAAGATGGTGGATATAATTTTTTCATAGTGAAGGTAAAATCCTCTAAATTATATCTACCTAGGAAGGTCAAATAAATCATCTTTATAGTGTATGATCCTTCAAGATGAGGCCATCAATTCAATGGTTTATGTCAATTGGATTAGTTAAAACCCAATATTTATAATAATTATGAAATGAATGTTAAATTATTTTATTAACAATTGAAAAAATACTTAATGAAATTTTAAATCCAAATTTTAAATAAAATAACATAAATGAATGTATTATATATAACAATATATAATAAGACATTTAATAAAACCAAAAGTGGAATATTATTTATAATAGTTTGAGTCATTAAAATCGTCCCCCATTTGAAAATTTTATCCTCCAATTTTCATTTCCCAAATAAAATAGAGGAAAATAACTCTATTTCATCCCTTCCTTTAGTTCCCATATATATTTATCAAAAATTTTGTTTCCCCATTGTATTATGACATGTCGTATTATCTTATTTTGTATAAAATTTTCTCGATGATCTACGATCTTCACCAGCTATTCATAATAGGAATGATCATTCTCGAATGATACCAGATCTAGATTGAGTACATATATTGGTTCTAGAGTTTACCTAAACTAAAGGATTAAATGGAATATAACTTCTTTATTTGATAGGTTCGGTGGGAGGTCTAGTAGATAGGTCACCTCGCCGATGAAATCAATGATATAAAAGAGATAAATGTATCTTTAACTAATATTTTCTTTCTTCAAAAATCTCATGATTTTATTAAATTTAGAGGTGTAGAGGCATACAATATCTCAAAAATCCAAATATGTGTCTCATTGATGATTTTCATCAAATATTTGTTGTTGACTCTAAACAGCCTTGATGTTCTACAGAATGGGTTATTATTTTACCCCATTTTCTTTACCATTTTAAAAACTAGTAGTTCTCAATTAAAAAATGTAGGTTTTTTCCTTCATCCCATTAAGGGATTCATAGGGAGCCATATGGATGTTCGAGTGGGAACCGTGGTTTTAATAGAAACTGACCAATGGAAAATGTTTATACCATCCCCATTTGATTTCTGTAAAACATGTTCACAACTGTCTTTTGGTTTCTAAATATTATGAATAGATTGGCTATCTATTTTGGGATGATAGGCCATACTCATGTTTATCGTTGTCTTTGGATTTTGATAGAAACATTTCTAGAACATAGATGTGAATCTTGTATGTCTATATGGTACAATCGATAATGGTACTCAATGAAAATATTCCTCTTCTCTGATTAATATCAATGAATTTTTATATATTGATTAGTCTTCAAGAATTGTGTTAAGGTCATATGTCTTTATAATAGGATACACATCAACCCATATTTCCTTCTTACACCAAGATGTATTTGGAAGTCTAGTGACAATGTCCACGGTTAATTTATCGTATTTCCTTGTTGGTATAGGTTATTTTTGTATCATCCCCTTAAATTTATTCTATTCAACCATCAATTTCTATTATACGAAGAATATTTATGTATATTTAGCGATCTCCTTCTTCAAATTCTCCCACAAATAGTTCTCTTTATGATCTTCATACATATTTTTTGTTTATTGTGTGAATGGAGAATGTTGAGCTATGTGCATTCACAAATAGTTTCTTTGTCAACTCATGATTTGTTGGAACACATAATCTTCACCCAAATCACAAAATTCCTTTTTCATCAATTTTAAACTCTAAGGGATTCCCCTTTTACATTTATTCCTCCATTTGAATTTCAACATCTTTTCTATGAGTATTATTACCATATGCTATAGACATGGTTGATAAATCATTTGTGGGAAGTTTGATAATGTTCCTCCTTTTATTATTCCAATTTCTATCCCTTTTAAATATAAGAAGACAAAATAACTCTTAATTACCATTGATGATATAATTTCCAGATCCATTATAAATATTGAATATGTCATTTCATGCACATTTCTATGATGGTAGTGAAACGTTATGTGATATAACTTGATCAACTTTATCCATATTTATTGGAAGATATTCTTATCTTTCCATGTTAATAAATATTTGAGACTTTTGGGATTTGTATATATTTCACCAATATACAGAAATAGATAATTCCACAATATTTATAGATTGAGTATCACTAAATCCAACTCCAGATCTTGCGATGGATAATTCAATTCATGATATTTAAACTTATTTTAAGCATAGGATATAAAATTTTCAATTTTCTATCAATGCAAAACCTATTACCTTCTTCAAAGAATCAGTGGAAATTACAAAATTTTCTCCACATGGGGTAGTGTTAGCACATGGGTAGTGACATTCCTCATTTGAAACACAGTTAATATTTCTTAAAATTCATCATTCGAAGGGTACTTGACCCCTCCCATGTTTTCATGGTAAGAGTGTTTGAGAATCATTATAAATTTATCACCAATTATAAATAATATCTAGCTAAACAATGAAATAATTAATGTGTACCATGGATGTTGGCCTCCCCCATCCATAATTTTATATTATCTTTGAGGGATTCACAAATATTTTATTTCTTGTGAACATATTCGCCAATAATGATACATCCTTAAACCAGAACTATCACTTATTATATTTTTCATTAAACTTTTCTATCTTCATGTTCTTTACCACAGTGATCAGAGGAACTTAGTTCACATCTATGGTTTTGGAGAATATTTTAATATCATATATAAATAATATAAAAAAATTTGTTGAAGTAATATCTAAAGAAATTATCTATCAATTCCTTGAAAATTTACTGAGCATTAATGGGTATGAATGGGATTACTATAAACTCATAGTGCTCATAACTTATACAAAAATAATTCTTGGGATATCATTCTCCATCACCATAATGTAGTAATACCTCGTCCACAAATCCACTATGGAGATGTATTTTTCTCCATATAGTTAATAAAAAAAGTCATCAATCCATAGTAGAAGACGGATGTTCTTTATTTTAATCTTTTTGATCAAACTATAACAAATGAAAAGGTACATTGACCCAATATTTATCTTGACTAAGTGGACTAGTTCACCCCATGGTGAAGCACTAGGCTGTATAAACACTTTACCTATATTATCATTTAGTTGTTTCCTAAGAACTTAGTGTTCGAAAAAACATTATATATGCACTCTCGGATATTGGAAACACTCAAAGTTTGATCTCGATCGAAAATTCAACCACTTGGATTGGTGGATGATAGAATGATTCCATTGGAAACACATTCTGTGTATTCCCTCTCAATATTCATGTGTTCAAGGATGGTTCATTCCATATACTCAATCAGTTGATCTACATACTATTTCCCAGAGGAAAATAATATCCACAGATGAAACAATGGTTATAAATATGATTCATACTTCTCCGTGAAATTGTATTGAAAAGGGTTTGATTCACAATACTGAGAGTAATTTCTATCTCACAAAAATGTATGTTGGCTATATATATGGAATTCGAAAACATACCCATATTTTAAAAAATATAACCAAAGAGAGTATGACAAGGTTCATTTAGAAGTCCAAATAATTGGGAAGCACTTATAAAGTAGGGATTCAATAATTTCAATGAATTCCATTTTCACTGCCATTTCTTCTAAGATTATTTATTGTCGGTTTTTAATAGTTATAATAAACTTTTGTAAAATGAAAGACTTAGTATAACTTGAATTAAAAATATATTCATGATTCATGGATGAATAACCATCATAATTTTCACCAGTTCATTTTCAGGGTCTAACTCAATGGTTTTCATGAAAAAATCACCCCATTGTTACCTTATATGTTGTTGGTTGCCTCAAAAACCCTTTATTTGAATGAATTGGTTTGCAATGTTCTGTGGTTCCTTTCCATTTAATAAATGAACAATGTGTTGATGGTTGTCTAAATCATCCCATTACTTCATTGAATTAGTGTGTTTCTCCTAACATGAAACATTATCTTGGTTCCCTCCCATTCTATGCCTAAATCAGTTCTGCATCACACATATTCAATTTTTGGGGTACTTCTTTCCACACCTTTGATAAGGGGGATGATGAAATATCATGGTAATGTTATATTTCTGCATTAGACCACTAGAATAAAAATCCACATTTCTCTTCTTATCCAAATGATACCCTTGGGATTTTCTAATCTCCATTTCAAATTTTTGGCCATATTAAAAAAAATTATCATAGATATCAATGTCACAGATCCCCTTGTATTTTCAAAGACTAGGATTTAGACCACCAAAGATGTGTTAATCCTAGTATATGAGGGTAATGAAAAATATATAGTATAGTGAAATTATTGTGATAATAGCATTGTACTCCCCAATAAATCCATCTTATTTTTTCTTGAGGGAATGAAAATCTCTTTCCACCTTATGAAAAAGAGTGTAAGGAAAATATTTAATGAAATATTTGTTCTTGAAATCATTTTACTCTATTACTTTGATCTAATCCTCAACATTCATATTTTATTATCAATGTCTACAACATATCATGTTCTCCCTCTATCTGATAAATTTCCAAAAGAACAATATCTTGATCATAACATTCAAGGATGTACAAGATCTTATCATTGGGTCTTCTCATTGTTCCAAAAGATAGAGATAATATGATCATTTGAAATTAGAATGAAATTGTCTCATAAATCTCTTAATAACATCATGGTATCTCATTGGGTTTTTTAGATTCTCCACAATATCAAGTATTCTATTCATAATCATTGAATGTTGAGAGTGTTTCATTAAAAATTTCATGATTCCAACTCCCATCGAGTTTGGAATCTCGTTGGGTCAATCATCACATTTCTCACCACATTGATTTTTTACCAAATTCATCATAATTAAAAACATGGACTATAATAAAAGAAAAATAATGGCTTACAATTTTAAACTATTAAGTACATAATGGGGTGTCTAATAACATTAATGTTGTAAATTTTAAATTACATTTTTCTCCATAACTTATGAATTTCTAGGATCAATTTTTTTTATCGATGATCTATTTCCTAACAAATATTTTTATTGGATCTAGTTTTTTTATCCATTAATAGTGGGTTATAAGTAGTTTTTTAATTTACCAAATAATATCACATGGGAGTGTCAAACTAGGTGCATAGTGCGACCCATGGTCATGTACCATTTTTCCTTAAGTCATGCCCAAAAAAACATGTCAGTGTTATTACTCCTAGGTAGATATATGTTGGAACTATGTCAACATATAGTATATAAACATGGATGTATTTTCTTGATAAAAAATTTATTATGTAATAATACAAATCAACATATGATTTCTTATACTTAATCATATCCCTAATAATTCTTATGGAGTTTTTAATTATAATACCAAATATAACTAAACTATTTCTCTGATATAAACTATAATAGAACTACAATTTATTTCACCTTAATGATAGATTTATTATAGAATAATACATATAATATAACCCTTATGATTGATAAGTATTGTGTATTTGGGAATTTGATACATTACATAACAAAATAGAATATGGAATATAATATCTTTATTGAATAATTCATTAACATGTTCAAAATAATCTTTTATACATTTAATTATGTGGGGTTTTCTAGGGATATATTGATAATTCAGTTTTCGATAAATAAAAGTAATGGAATAAAAATAGAATAAGTGATAAATGTTAGACAATAGTCCTATCATTGAGGATTTAAAGTATAGTTAATACTAAGTTATGATATTTTATGATAGTCATAACAAGGAAAATGTGGTAATAATTTAAAACACTAAATCATAAAAATAGGTTGAGGATAAACACAATAATACATCAGGGTGGGAAAATTCACATAAAGGAATCTGATTATTCCTTCTACCAATAGGATTCTTCATGATACTAAAAATTTCCCAATGAATTAAAGCACTATTTTGGAACACCCATTATATTCATTTCAATAACATGACTATATGTTCCACATAGATCATACAACATGGATTCATTTATCATAATAATTTATTCCATGATAATTTAATATAAAATAACTATATGTAAGACCCATATAAATAATTATATGTTCATGATGGTGAATACCATTGATAGAAAAATGGGTATGTTGTTCTCTACAAAACTATTTTGTCTTAGAAAATCACGTTGAATTTTGATAGCAAAACAAGCATACATAAATATTCATAAAACCGATTGATGGGAGTGAAATATGTCTCCTATAATATTGTAATAAATATGATAATAAGGTGTATATATAATAAAATATCCCATCTGAAGGAAATAAACACAATTATATAAGGTGAAGAAGATACTTGAATTAAGTGGATAAAAGAAAATATCACTTACGAAATTTGGGCATGGTAGCATTTGTACATAAAGTAACACGGAAGGATTAATGAGAGTGAAAAATAGTATATCATAACTTATAAATTAAATGGAATGTATGGGTAATATGGTGGAATATATACTAATACTATCAAATGGAATTTAAAAGACATAACATAAAATTATTTCTAAAATGTAAATGAGAAGACTGAAATCCCATACAGAATTTCGGTAAAGAAACAACTTATTTGAAAGTCAAAATGAGAGACAATAAATGATTACTCATTAAAATATAATCTATCAGATAATATGGGATGTTTTTAATAAATTAAATCAAAATATATTACAATTAGGAATACAAATTCCAATAATGGTTCTTGAATTGAAAGACAAAAAGGAAGGTGTAGATCCCCTACTTGAGTGTGTGACATCCAAAGAATGGGATGTTCTTTTTGAAATCATTTAGGTGACTTGGTATGATTTTGGAGAGTAGGTATAAGAGTATGGTCATGATAAATGATGTTTTAGTGATGATAAATAGTATCATGGGTTGGTTTATATTCTAAATGGGTGGGGGTGTTTGTTAATTTGTTTTTGGACTCTATATAATAAAATGACCAAATTCACAATCCTTCCCAAATTTTTTCTATGGTATCATCAAAACAGAATTGGTTTAGATTATTTAATATTTGAAATGTATTAAACTAATAAAATCGTGAATTTTATTATGTATAGGTGAGTAATACTTCTATGAAAATAATTTTAAAATCAGAAAATATATTACATGTTTTCGTAGATTCATAGTGGATTTATAAAATAAATGAAATAATCTCAATATAACATTATATTAATTTTAAAACATATATTTGGTAGTGGATACCATAAATTTTATTTATCACCTCACTTTTTTTAATTATGATGTAATCGAAGACAATATATATTTATATTGTGTTTAATTTTTATGCTTGAATTCGACTGTGTAAAAAAATTATGAAAAATTTACTATTGTTATATTTTAACATTCAAATAAAAAAATAATTTTCATTAAATCTAAATAATTTTCTAAAAATATTAATATTCAAATTTAATATAATAACTTACATTTGATTAGAATTAATGGGTTTTAGACAATGATATATTTTGGAAACATTATAAACAATGATATTAGACATCATAAAAAATATTATCATTTATATTTAATAAAACTAATTTAATATTAATAATTTATAAAAATATTTTTTAATTTAAATTCAATTTATTTAGAATAACAATTTTTTATTTTAGTATTAATAATAAATATTGTTTGTGTTTTATTGGATCAAAATAAAAAAATCATTTATAATGTAATAATAATAAGATGAAAAATATTCATCATTCAATAAAAAATAATGCACATACTCATAATATTAGGGTATTTAATCATATCCATTAAATACATGAGGAATTTTATTTTTTTAGGCGTGTGATGGTGGGACATTCATGGGGTGGTTCAATAAAAATTGGTTTGGGTAGTGATCTCGATAAACTTGAACTTCTATAGTAAACAATTTATCTCGCGATAAAGATTTTGGATATCATATTGTGCTTGGTCAAAGGAAAATTACTAATATTCTATCTCCCTAAGATGCACCAATAATTGGTATTCATAGTGTATGATCCCTGTGGTTGAGGATGTCAATTCCTTTATTTGTGTCTAATGGATTTTTTGAAAAGATATATTAAAATTACTCCTCATATCACTATTTGATGGATATTTTACTATCGGTATAGATACATAATGGTCTTCTAAATCCAATTGAATAGTAAAATAAAATAATTTCATGTTTTTTTTAAAAATATTTTATAAAACATTTATGTAAATCTAATTTTAAATTTTAATTATAATATTTCAGCTCCTTACATAATACCTCGTTAAGACAATAATATTTCTTAGTCAACAATGAACACTACAATTGTGATCATATCCCACAACTAGAAGTAAGTGATTATTCAGACAAATTTTTTAAGTTTTAGAGTCATAATTGGATGTTAAAGAACATTGTTTCATATAATAATGGATTATTATGTTAAAAAATGTATATTTAAATTTGAAATCAACAAATTAAAAAAAACAATATTAATTTGTGGAGGTCCATCTATTATGCTTCCATATTATTTCATTCTTCTCAAGAAAAAAACTTTTTTTAAAGGCACGTGTCCGTCATTACTAAAAACTTACCCATGTAATACAAATAAATATATAAAACCATTATAGAAAATATTTTATTAACAATTAATTTTATAACCAAAATCAATTGCATATTAATTCTAAATGAATTGAAAAATAAAATCACATGGTACATGAATTTTAACTGCATATCACTGAATGGGTTATATATATATAACTTATATATAAGGGTATTGAGAATAAAAATAATTCAAATTGAATTCCATAAATTATAATTTTTAGATGTTGAGTTGTTTTGATTTATTAATACAAGTGAAATTTTTTTCTCCATCTCACGAAGTCCTAATGTTCATTAAAACCGTGCATTATATTATATTAAATTGGTTCATGAAAAAAATGTTGTTGTCATCATTTTCCTATAATTTTTTTATTATATGGATATAAAGGAGTATTTATATCATGTTCATCCTCCAACAAATAATTATATCAAACCATATAATTACATAATAATAATGAACTAAATAAGATATGTATAATGTTTTCTTGTGATGGTATATAAATAATCATAATCCAATTTATATAATCCTAAAATGATTAATAGTGTTTGTGATGAGTGTTCCTATACCATTGGTATTTTTTATCATGGATTGTTATAATGGGAAATTATTTCTAAACATATTGGGTGTGAGGATGCTGACATAACATAACTATGTAAAATGATAGCATCCAATTGATGGTTGGTATTTCTATTGTATTTTTTTAACACATGTTGAATGAATAGTGTTGAATCTATATAAAATAATAGTTATTTATTATATTTATAGTTAAATATGATTTTATGTGTATTTTTCAAAATCACATGTAGTTTAAAAGAAGATAATAATATATTTTGGAAGATAAATTTTTATGTATGATTATGTGTCCCAAAAAATGGTGTGTATGGGGGGTCTCAAAGTAGAATTATTGATGTGGAAAAACTCACTTTAGGAAGATGTATTTTTAAGTATTATTATGTGTCCCATAGAATGGAATGTATGGAGGTCTAAAAGAAGAATTCCTGATGTGGAAAAACTCACTTTAGTTACATGGATAGCCCATTCTTTGATCACATATGTGGTTTTCTCTTATTTTTTATTTGGATTACATTATGATGAATGGATTCAAGGAATATGTATGTTAGTGTTTGGATGAATTTCAAATTTATGATTTAAAATAACATTACAATAACTCTATGATAATATTAACCACGTTATAAAGTAGACAAGTCAAAATGTTTTTTTATTTATAATATATTTTCTTTTACGAGTGAATAATTGAATTAAATGGGTGGAAATTAAAAGTATTTTAGGGATAGTATTGGAAAAATAGATCCTTGAGAATCATAGTAAATTATTGATATTTTGGGATGGAAATAGAATTTTTATCAAATAATAGAAACACCAAAATTCCAAAAAATATAAATATCGATATATATTTTACACTGTTTGTAATGGTTATTTATAATAACATTAATTAGATGTGATAATGATATCCGAATTAGATATCATATAGAATAGTAATTCTTGAAAATATATATGAAGATGGTTTATGTAAAAAGTTGAACACCTTGGTGTTCATTCCATAGATGAATAGGGCACTTTCCATAATGGCTCATGGAAGGTGGTGAAAATATTACAGTAATTTTCACACCTAATATATATTGGATAAGCACATGAATATCAGTTAGAGATGATCTATATTCAATAAACAATGTAATATTCTTATATTATTGTGTATTCTATTCCATTCCCATGAAGTGTCCTTTTCATTTTGTAATGAGTTTCATAACTTCTTCCTTTTTATGGTCCGACATTGTAGTTCGCCCAAGAGTGTGGACGTATTTCCTTCAATCCTTGTTTTTTAATTTATTCTTATAAATTAATTTTCAATAGTATTGAAATAATGTATTAGTTAATATCATGGTAATTATTACTTTAAACCACAATTTTTTTTCCTTAAACTAGGTACATTTCTAATAAGAAATATTTTCACGATAATATTCTACCATAATATCATTCATGATAGGTGTGGACACAAAATATTCAAAAATTGTTGCATGATAGCCACAATTCATCTCTTTCTTATAGCCTCTCTATATCTCACCTCATTCCATGAGTTGTATTGGCCTCATAGCCTCAAAATTGATAATAATAAATAAAATCTTGCACCAAAATAATAATTTATATAATTAAAATAATATTATAACATTAATACCAAAGAATGTTTTTACGCATATCTGTACCCAATAGTTATCCTCTACATAATTTGTTTAGTGTCTCTAAGAGAGTGGTATTTCATGAATGGTGTCAGAGTATTTGGAAAATTTCCTTAAAAAACTCATTCTTTACTGATATTTTTTCATTATTATTTAGATTTAATTTTTATACTCCAGCATTAGATGTGTGTAGAGGATCCACAATAGACACATTACTATATATCCACACCACTCATTAGATGATCCCTCTAGTAAAGAATATAAAATATTACATCAATAAATATTATACATAAAATAAATTATGTTATAAAAAATTAATCAGTTTCTATATATATAGTAGTGATAGTCTGATCAGTAGGCGTTGTTGGATCCCCATGCTCTGAAGGAACATCAACTTGTAAATACATAGTGGGACCTGGTGTACTCTCCATAGGCTCAGAATGTGTTTGAGTTTCGGTCAATGATAAAGGAAACTATAAGTTTGGGGAGAATGAATTATAATGAAATGATGATGGCATAGATGGTTGTGGAAATGCATAATATAGATGGGGAGTAAAAATAATCGTGGGATAAGGGACATATATGGAGGGATTATCATATGAAATGAGTGAGGAATACATTGGTATACTAATTATTCTGGTTGTCTATAATGACATTGTGGGATCATAAGTTGTGGTAGATGATACATAAATGGTGTGGATGGTGTGTGATCAGTTATTCCAACTATAACACCTAACTCTAGTACCAATGACTCATATCAACAACATAAGCATTGGATAAACAGGGCTGGTTAGAGAATTAATAGACCCTAGGTGGTGGATACTAATTAAAAGTGGAAAACTATATTAATGATATGAAATTATATGTTAATGACATATATATATATATTAAATAAAATACTCACAGTGGGAACTACAATAGGGACACCAATATCAATGATTCATTGAATGTTGTATGTTATCATTTTTCTTCATATTTTATCAATTTTTTTCATTTCCATCTTTTGAAAAAATGGAATTAATTAAAAATCCATATCTAATTTATAACCCATACAATAAATAATTTGAAACATGATTTAATTAATGATTCAACTTTTCAAACCCAATACATGATATATAGTGGTATATCAAAATCATTTTATATTTAGATGGAAGAATTTTAAAGCATAATACATGTCTGAAAGAAAATAATTCTTGCATATTATCATGATTATCTTGGGTATGATATTGTTATATTATATTTTAAATTCAATCCAATTTAGTTATTGTTATGTAATTCGGTTCATTATGGTTAATTGATTTGGTCATTTTTCTATTTTTATTTTTCATAGATAATTTGGTTATTTTTTCAATTTATTAGGTATTTTTTTAGATGTATATTTCCTTTTCATTCATATTTTGGGTTATGCCAATTTTCAATTTTTTGGTCACACCATTAATATAATTGGTTTTGATTTTCATATAAATTAGTTCAATATGTACAATTCAATTCATTGTGATTTTTTAGAAATTTAAATTTATCCATTTTGTATGAAGTGGTATATTTTAATATAGTTGAATTAAAAATTAGAAAATTCAAATCATAGAAAAAATTTACCATTAAATATTTAAATTCAGTTGAAGGTCTTGTTGGATAAAAAATATTTGTAAAATATAGAAAAGCAAATTTTATACCCCCATCCTCAACAACCCGGGTTGAGATGATCCAAAATTACACAAAACAAAAATGAATGATTCTATATATCCCCCACTATAACACCAGGTTCACAATCAACTCTAAAATTTCATGTATTTGAGTAATCATAATTTAGAAGAGGATTATGGCCAATGGGATACAGGATGGTGTAAATTCCATTATCTATATCATCATAAATATGCATTGGGTATAATTTAATAATGACACCAAATTTTGGTAAAAAGTTATCATTCATACAAAAAATATGTTTCACAATTGATGCCAATACATTAAAAAGACTTAAGTTATTGTAAATTAATAGAAATCCACAAAAATCAATAAATGTTCCACACCTAATCATCGAATCAAAAAGGTTAAATATCATCATAGTGACTCAACCATGAGATTAATAATACAATATAAGTATTTCCTCAAGGAATAAATAATGAGATATATTTTAAAATCAAGGTATACAATCTGATGCACTGGTATAATAGTATGTTGTGGGAGTTACCATAACTCTATCATGTTGTGCTCTTATGATCTTTTCTCATTCAGACATAATAAATATAAACCCATTAATTTCAATTGATTTACATTCACGAACCATGGAATTATTTCCAAAACCAAAAGCTCTCATTTCATCTAAGATAGAGTTAGCAGGAAAACACCATACCAAAAATATAAATGAATAATAAACATAAGTAAATATATAATTTATTAATTTATTTTAGTAATGTTACTAACATTTATTTAAACCAAGCAGAAAAAAAATTTATATGAAATGTCTATCACCTTGTCAAAGAAAATGAATGATGGTTTCTTTTTATAATTTGTTAATGTTCCCTAGAAAAAAATAGAAATAGTTTAATAGACATGTAAAATTACACAATATTAGATAAGATATAATTGTTCAATTTATTAACATGATGTAGTCATTAAAAATTCATGGTTAAAAAACTGTGTGAGGTGACATCCCCCACTCTTCAAGGATTATTGTGGTTAATGTATATAATAATGAAATTCCCCCTATTTCAGAACATGATTTAAAACCATGTTATATTTTCTCATTATATTATTCTTCACATTCTATTGGTCTGTTTTGTCTTGTAGTCGGATCATAAAAATACATTTAACATAAATCTATATATTCATGAAAAACGAAACATTTCATTATATATCCTTCAAGATCATATCTATTCCACATATAAGAAATCAAGGTGTCAATGTTTCAATCAATTTGATACCCCAAAAAATTAAGTATTCTATCTGAGATGTATTTATGTTTGAATATGTACATTTAGATGCTACATGCACATTAAAAATAATGGAGGAATTATTATCTCCAGTTCACAAAAAATTATTGGTTCCTCTACAATGATTTTCATCAAAAATTACATAAAAAATTCATATCACAATGATCATTATTGAAATAGAAAAACATGAATATCTAACACCCTTACATTATTGTATAAAAGATGAAAAATTTCAATCAGAATCAACTCATTTATATGGATGTGAAAATAATGAGTGTTCAAAAATCCCAACCTCAACTCTATTCAATTGACCCATTTTGATATGTTTCTCGATTAACCATGAAGAACATTTATTTATTATTTTATATAAAAATATTTAACTTTTACTAATGGAGTTATCAAATAAGTGAAACACAAAACATTAAATTATATAAATTTATACACACAAATGCAATTCTAGTTTGATTCTTAAATATGTCTCCTCATGTCGAGATCGTAAATCATCATTTGTCATTGCCTTAACTTTTAGAAAAATTTAATGCAACATATTGCATATATTCTTTTCATTATGAATTACAACTATTAAATGGCATATAAAATTGTTTGACCAATAATAAAACTCAATTAAGATACTTCTCTTCTTATAATTTTTTCATTTGTTAGTAAAAACATTCATCCTCTTCCATGATTTCATCATACCCATCAATAATGAAAACTGAAAACATTCAATTCCCCAATAACACTAGTTCTCAACATACACTGAGGTGATTGTTCGGTCCCCATGGTATTCTTGAATCTTCAGTGATTAATCAAATATGGATGGTCGATATTCTATAATATTTGATGACCAATAAAATATAAACTGTGTTTATTTTTTAGTATTATGGATCATTTATTATTCATAAAATTTGTAAATGAATGTTTTACTTTTATGATTCATCCAGACATAATTTCATAAGTTGTAAAATCATTGATCATTCACATCAGTGAGACATACATCTCAAATATGTATTACAAACCTATATTTTATTTGTGAACACCTATATTTTAAATATTTTTCAAATAATTTATTGATTCTTTCATATGTAAAACTATATCATTGTGAAGATAATAATTATTATATAAGAATAAAAAATTAATTTGATAGTTTCTTAATACACGATAATGGATGAATGCAATAGATGTGTCTGAAAATTGGTTATGTATAGTGAGAAGTAATCATGTTCCCAAATAGGTTAAAATTGTTAGTTGAATGACCCAAACCCCAATTGTCTATACCAGTTTTATAATCAATATACTGAGTACTAAATATTTTCCATAAAAATAAATTTATATATTGAACCATCTTATCATTATTCATCTTTCTCTCTGTATCATTCCATCATTTGTTTTTATATTTTATCATGCATGAAAAAAAATTTGAGTCTGGAGATCAATTTTATGTTCAACATTACATTTTGTGTAATACGATATAGTATTACATTAGTATCTAGATTCCATTTAGATGTGACACATTTTATATAATCACATTATTTATTTGTTTCCTCCCATAATTAGCTACAATATTTTAGTCAAGCGTGAAATATGCTTTTTGAAAATCATGATTGCTCAACTAACATCAAATCCATATATGGGGTTTCAGAAATATCTACATCATCTTGGAATGATTCAATAAAAAAGATAAGAATGTAATTTATAAAAATATTATACAACTCATACATGGTTTTCCATTTAAAAATTTATATTAAAAATTACATCCTTTTAATTTTACCATATTTTCCAATTTACTGAAGTTATGGTAGCACCATTTGAATTGTTCGCCCTATAAACACCATCAATTTTACTTTAGGAATCATGTGTGATTGTATATATTTTATCATGGGTAATAATTTATTGAACTCATGATGTTGAATAAATTGATACAAAAAATCTGTAAAAATCTCCAATCTAGTGATATCATTTGGATCATCAATATTTTGATACCTTATTTTCTCCCTATTGCAATGCCACACATTGTACTTTTTTGAATAGAATATTTTTTTATACAGTATCTATCTTTGTGATGTCTCAACCAAGGGCTTCCATCACATTTATATCATGGGTAGTGTATGCGACCACTATAAAAAAACATTTTGAAATAAACAATCTAAAAATATCTCCAAATTGTTATGAAAATAGCTTGAGATATAATCAGTTTGATTCAACCCAAGTCTATACATTCTATAAAAAATTATTTTATAACATTTACTAAATGATATTTTATAGGATTGAAGTTTAATATAAAATATATTTAAAGAAAACAGAGTAGTTCACTTCATATAAAACCACAACTGAAACAAAAGTCTATAGGATAATCATAACATAAAAGGAAAAAATATATATATCTAAAAGATATAAATACAATACCCTTATATTGAGTTAAATAATTTTTATCAGTAATAACTCTATATAATGATTCATAAATTTGTTTTTATAATTTTTTAATAATTTTCTATTTTATTCTATTTACTTTTTAACAAAGGTATACTTTTTTAATAAATTTATGTATAATAGTTTACAAACACTAGGTATCCCTCCTATAATTGATTTAGATATGTTTTTTTTGTTATTAATGCTTATAAATTTTTTATTTTTTGGTCTATTTAGTTTTATTATGTTTTATTTATTATATATGGTTTGTGTTGGTACATGCAAGTTAGGTTTTTATTAAATATTGTACAAGTCAGTTAATTTTTTATCATTAATATAGAATTTCTTTTAGTTAGGATCAATTTTTGTTAAATTCTATTTATTAGTTAATTTTGAAGAATTTTATTGTAGTTCAGGGCCACTAATTTCCACTTGGTTTAGATCATGACTTTTTAATTCAATTTAGTTGGTTGTTCGCATCTTTTTTGTTCATATATTGGTATGATTTAATCTTTTTGATAGGATTAATTTTGTAATGATTTGATAGGTTAAATTCATTTATTTTCAATCCTTGTTAGGTCGGTTTGTTATAATTAATCTTTGTAGCGTATAACCAATTCAATAAAATTTAGTTTATTTAGTGGGTCATTATAACGAGGAATAAAATGGGTGATTATGTAAAACATAGTGGAAGTGATGGATAATCATTTTGGAAATAATAATATCTATAGGATAATAAAGAGAAAATGGGTAGGATTAAATTTAATTCTATAGAGATAATTATATTTAATTATTAATGATATGTCTAATAAATGGTGACCCTCAAGTAGTTATATTTGTTTAGTAAATGGAATCAAAATTTTATTTATTTTTATGAATTATTTCATAGTAAGGCATTTTTATTATTAAAATATAATAACAATAAGGTCTATATTTTATATAGTTTATACAACATTGATGATGAATTTTTTACACGGTGTGTTCTTTTAATGTATCTATTTTTTTAAAATTCATTTTTTATTGATTTTTAATTTTTAATTTTTATTATATTTCTTGTTAATGGCATGGGACCTGTAAAGACCCGGAAATTTCAAGGAAAATTTTTTCTTAATTTTCTTTGGAATTTTACAAGAATGCAGTTTCTAACGGCGCCTGATTCCGAGGCCCGGTGTGCCCGGAATTAATTTCTGAAGTTTGGATCAGGTACGTTCAGTGAACGAGCGAGCGGGAATTTCTATCTTTTGAACCGTTTCCCGGAATCGAATTCCGAGGGCACCGATGGAACCGCAGTGCCGGTAATTACTTAGGAACTCCTGTTCCGGAGATGCGTTTACACGAGTGTTGATAATAAAAATTGTGGAAGTTTATTTTATAACTACACTACAATTTTTTTAACTTACTCTAAGTGTTAGCTCATGGTGGAAGTTTGGTAACCACCCAACCTCCCTTGGGAGGTTATGAGGGTGGTGGGGCCCACACGAACCCCACCTCTTCATATCCTCTAAAACCCCTCAACTCCCACTTAAATGATTTTAACTTAGTTATAACTTATGTCTTAAATGAGTTGATTTTAATGTGGTGAGTTATGTGAGTCTTTTGAATTTCAAACACTTGAATTTCAAAAGCCATGGGAAGTTAATTAAATAAGTATAGAACTTATTTCTTTTGATTGGGTTGTGATGTTTGAGAGCTTTTGGAAAGAAGGCTTATAAGTCTTGAAGTTTCTTCATCCTCTTAACAAAGAACGCGAAGAACAATCGGACATCGACGAAGAACGCCACGTTCTCGGGAACCGTCTTCCGCGACGCCATACCCGCAATACCGACGACGTCTTCTTCCGCGACATCTCTTTTCGCGATGCCGAATCACGTCACCTCTTAAATCAAGGTAGGGGTTTTAACTTTTTAAAGTTATGTGGATCTCTCCTTCGAACTTAAAGGTTTATATTTTTCGGGCCTTGATTCCAAATCTTTTTATTTAATTTAAAAGACTGTGAAAGTTTATCATTCATTAAAGGTCGATTGTTAGCAAATAACGCGAGGGGGCCGGACCGCACGAACACGGCCGACCCTCCTCCTATTCATGTTGATTTTGTTGTGGATTGAAACGGGTGTGGCGCGGTGCCGTCGCACTGCGCAGGATCATGCGGCAAGAAACGTGCGGCGCCGTCGCGTCGCGTCGTTAAATAATGCAAGGACGCGACGCCGTCGCGCCGTGTCGAAGAAATTTGAAGGCGCCACGGCCGGAGCGGGGTCGCGGTGGAGGGGCGCGGTGCCGTCGCACCGCGCCAGACAACGAAGGTCGCGGCCGGTTCCGGGCCGCGGCGGAACGAGAAGATCGGCGGCCAGCCGGGCCGCCGGTATCGGAAGCCGGAAGGGGGGGGGGGTTCGGCCCGGGCCCAGACCCCCAGTTTCAGACCACTTTCGGTCAAATGCCCGTATCTTGGGCTACGGGCCTCCAAACGACTCGCCGTCAGCGGCAACGCGATCGTTGGATCGAGACGGTCATTTCGGTATACTATACTCAAGGTGCACCATCCTTTTCAGGAGCCTACGTGGTTAAAACTCCATAGTTAAGCGTGCTTGGCCTAGAGTAGTGATCATGATGGGTGACCTCCTAGGAAGTTTCCCAGGGTGGGTGTGAGACGGAAAGGCCAATAACTAACAGACCGGGTGTCCGATTGACACGCCGTCTGTTTCGTTGAATTCCTCTAAGTGAGACGAATCTTTTGGAGTACTCCGCTCGAGGCTTGGATGCAGACGGAGTGCGGTCGGGTTGGTTCGCTCACAAAATCAACCGGGCCCCTGGAACGAAAAAGCCAATAACTCTCAGACCCGGCGTCCGATTGACGTGCCGTCTGTTGCGTTGAGTTCCTGTTGATGATACAGAACTTTTGGCATCCTCCGCCCGAGATTTGGATGCAGATGGATAGTGGCTGGGTTGGATCGCACCGAAATCCAACCGGGCCCCTGGAACGGAAAAGATGATACTTTTCTGACAGAACGTCCGTTTGACAAATCGTCAACGGCGTTGGTGATATCGTTGAGAAACGGTCCATATGAGTATACCCTACGAGAGTTAGGGGTACAGTTGAGATACGGCCGGGTTTGGTTCGCCCACGAAACCAACCGGGCCCCTGGGACGAAAAGGCTAATAACTCACAGACCGGGCGTCCGATTGACGCGCCGTCTGTTGCGTTGAGACCCCTATGACGAGGCGGTCCTGTGAGATACTTCTTCGTGGGACTTTTAGATACTTGGAGTATCGACCTGTAGCTCGTAGAGCGGACCCTCCTAGTGACGAGCGTGCGGAGTACGGAGACCGTGTAACTGGCTGAGACCTGACGACTGCTTGACCGACTCGACATGGAGTGAGTCGACTAGCCCAGTGGACGGAGCACTACTTTCTGAGGTGCAGACCCATGGTGGACTGAGCACTACCTGTGTGATAGTGCAGACCCGCGGTACTCGTCCGGAGAGTACCTCAGCAGGCTACTAGGGGGTGTGCACTACTGTGTTTGGGTGACATACCTCGGCGGGAAGCACTACTGTGTCTGGGTGGCTGACCCGCGGTACTCGACAGGAGGAGTACTTCAGCAGTCTTAGGTTAGTGAGCAGTACCTCGGAGTCGTGATAGGACCATTGTACACTCTAGATACGGAGCTCTTCAGCAGTTACGGTTTCGATAATGAAAATCCTGGTTTGAGCTGAGACTTTTGACCATGTTTTTACTTCATGATTGAGATGGGTCACTTGCTAACTTAGGTATATGTATGGGCATATACCCGGGTAGTGGTTATCCGTTGATTTCACAATCCTTGTGTTTCCTCATGATTGAGATGGGTTACTTGATAACTTAGGTATATGTATGGGCATATACCTAAGTAGAGGTTATCTGTTGAGATCTTCTTTGTGGTTATCCTTGTTGGTTTAGTGAGACCTTGAGGGTCTCGGGGTCCCTACTGAGTATCGTTATACTCACCCATGCACGGGCTATGCCCGCACCTCGTTGTGTTGGTTGCAGACGACGAGAAGTGCTGACGGAGGTCGAGTGTTCGAGGACTGGACGGTACATAGAGGTGGACTATACGACGAGATGGTACCCGGAGGAGGACCTCACGACGAGACGGTACCCAGAGGTGGACGTGACAACGAGGCGGTACCCGGAGGTGGACCACTGGGCGGGACATACTCGGAGCGGACGGCGGGACCCGAGGAGCAGAGAAGCTATCTCTACCCACCCTTCTGGTGAGATTTCCAGTGGACAGCTCGGCGTAGCAGCTTTACTTTTCAGTTTTTGTTTTCCCTTTCGAGTTGTACTTTACAGTTGGGCTTGTATTTCCGGCCCATTTTTACTTTCCACACTTACTGTTGTACTCAGTTTTTACTTAGTGTTTACTTCTTCCGCTTGTACTCTATGTGATTGTTTACTTTACAAAGGCAATGCCTTCCCTTTATATCGAGATTTACGCCTTGGTGCTAGTCGCCAGCCCCTGGCCTATGGAAGGCGGGCTTGGGCTAGTCACGGCACGGGCCCCGAGGACGGGTCGTGACAAATTGGTATCAGAGGAGTTCGGTTCTACCGCAGAACTTATAACTCTGATGTTTCTTTCTGTGAAGCAATAGTGTTGAGAGTACCGAGTGTGGTTTTCAGTTCAGGGAGTCCACTGTTGGTGCGGGCGGCCGACGTATCCATACACCAGGACCCTGACAACTGATTTCCTACTTTGTGCACGAAAACACTAATTGCGTGTGTGTTTTCAAAGGTTTTCCCTTAAAACAGCTCAAACCAGGTCAGCTCACCAGGTATAAACGTTTGACCGTGTCACGATGTTTCTTTCAGAATGCCTTTTCACGGACGACCAGCTAGAGCCCCAAGAGTGCTACGTACTGACAGCCCGCCGAGCGACGAGGCCTCAGTACAGGGCCCTATTCCAGCGGAGGCACCAGTGGTACTGCTACCTGTTGGGCCACCGATGCCACCAGCCCTAGCAGTAGGCGATGCACGACGCTTGAGCGCGCTGCACGAGTTCCAGCGCCAGAGGCCACCCAGGTTCCGGGGAGAGACGGACCCGCAGGCGGCTGAGGTTTGGCTGGAGGCTATGGTGAGAGTCTTCAGGCTAGTGGGGACGCCGGAAGACTTCATGGTGATCTTTGCTACCAGCCTCCTTCAGGCAGCAGCAGGCAGGTGGTGGAGCCACTTGTTCCAGTTTTGCGATGAGATGAACTTCACATAGGAAGACTTCGAGACCTTCTTCAGGGTGGAGTTTGTGCCAGTAGCTCTACACCCCGAGCATGTACAGGAGCTTCTGCCTTTGCCACGTGCTTTTCGATCAGTAGCTGAGTCATCTGTGGGCAGTAGACAGATGATGCAGAGGTCCAGGAGGACCAGACTAGAAGTTAGACGATCTCGGGTTTTAGGACCGGTGGTGCGGGGCACCCGAGGTGGGGTCAGAGCCAGGCGTGCCAGAAACGGACAATGTTACTCATGCGGCGAAAAGGGTCACCTGGCACGTGACTGTCCGAATCCTCGTACGGTTGATCAGTGGGTGTTGGAGGAGCCACCGAGACAGAAGCAGCGACTAGTGCTTGACCAACAGCCGAGCAGTGGACAAGGCAGTAGAGCTCCGAGAGCAGGTGGGCAGGAGAGAAACTAGTGGATACGTCCTTTGTACTTTTAGTTCCATGTTTCTTTTGTATTCGTGTCTTTGTAATATGAGATGCAATAATAAAAAGACACTTATCTTTGTTTTCTTTCCTGTCCTTTTGTTTGGTTGATACTGAGTGGTCCCGGTTAAACTGTTGACTTGACCCTCACTTTCGAGATTTCTACTAGAGGGGACCCAGTGACCTCATACTGATGCCGATAGTGTGACTCGACCCTTGGAGGCGAGAGTGACAGTTGGATCTCTTAGTAGATACGTCGAGGCCTTACGACTTCATCCATGGCATGAATGCATCATTCATGTCAGGATTGACTGTATTAGGCAACGAATGTGGTTCATCCAGAGGATGAGACCGGGTTTCTCTTATCGGCAAAGAAGAAATCATAGCAGCTCTTGTGAGACTAAAGGAGGTCCAAGACATCCAAGAGAGGATGAAGACTACACAGTGCAGTAAGAAACAGGAAACCGGTGCCAGTCTTAGAGACTCGGGCGTGTTAAGAAGAGGAAGCTTAAAGGATAGATGAGTCTACGAAGAAGTCGATGTGGAGGCAGAGCTAGGAGAGCAGCATGAGGTGGTGTACATCCTAACATGGTACAACCACCCGCCTTAGTTATCCCCGCCAAGCTCAGGGAGATGGAGGGCGGTGAAAGAATGTGGCTGCATGCGGTCAAGGAGTGTGACCCAATGGCTCTAGAAATGATTCAAGGGACAGTCTATGTCCACTACTAGCTGCTGTAGTAACAGACGTCGATATGAATCATTCCTCGCTTTCACAAATCTTGTTCTAGACCTAGAGTTTCCGGTAAGCCGTGGACTTGACCCTCACGTCTGGAGATACCTTGGGAGGAGACTCTATAATCACACTTACACCGACGGTGTGGTCAGACCCTCGAGGCGAGAGTTCCAGTTGGAATCTCTTGGTGACAGAGTCAAGGCCTTACGATGTTAGTTTGAGTATGGAATGGGCAATAACTGTTCATACTCAAATTGACGGTTTTAGGAAAACGTCGGGATGGGTTTCCCTTGGTCGGCGGAAAAGGAAACCCCAGGCAGCGCAGGGTAACTCTTGCATAGGAGGGTGCGACCGATCACTCTTGAGTCGGTCAACCTTACCCTCATGGTAGCAGCCTTTTGAGTTCCAGTTCTAATAGAAAATGGAGACCTCTGAAGTTCAAGGTTGATGATAACGTCCTTATACGGGTCTCACCTCGACGAGGTTTACGGAGATGTGGCCAAGGCGGCAAGTTATCTCCGGGGTTTAGCGGACCTTCTTAGTTCCTTAGCTGGGTAGGCGGGGTGGTTTACCGCTTGACCCATTCACCGCAGGTTGCACCAGGTGCACGACGACTTCCACGTATCTCAACTGAGGAGATACGTGCTCGACCCTTCGCATACCATCGACCATGAGGAGCTGGACGATGGCGATGGGGTGTCTTTCACGGAGATTCCAGTGGGGATCGAGGATCGACAGGAGCAGATCCTACGAGGACGATCGATTTCTCGGGTGCACTTTCTTTGGCAGTACGGAAACCTCCAGGTGAGCACATAGGAGCAGAAGGCTCAGATGTGTGCTCTGTACCACTTTTGTGACCCTAGTTTGTGTTGAAGCTTTACGGGGACGTAAAGCCCTGAGGTGGGAGTAATGTAAAACCCGGAAATTTCAAGGAAAATTTTTTCTTAATTTTCTTTGGAATTTTACAAGAATGCAGTTTCTGACGGTGCCTGATTCCGAGGCCTGGTGTGCCCGGAATTAATTTCCGAAGTTTGGCTCAGGTACGTTCAGTGAACGAGCGCGCGAGAATTTCTATCTTTTGAACCGGTGCTCGGAATCGAATTCTGAGTGCACCGATGGAACCGCAGCACCGGTAATTACTTAGGAACTCCTGTTCCGGAGATGCGTTTACACGAGTGTTGATAATAAAAATTGTGGAAGTTTATTTTATAACTACACTACAATTTTTTTAACTTACTCTAAGTGTTAGCTCATGGTGGAAGTTGGGTAACCACCCAACCTCCCTTGGGAGGTTATGAGGGTGGTGGGGCCCACACGAACCCCACCTCTTCATATCCTCTAAAACCCCTCAACTCCCACTTAAATGATTTTAACTTAGTTATAACTTATGTCTTAAATGAGTTGATTTTAATGTGGTGAGTTATGTGAGTCTTTTGAATTTCAAACACTTGAATTTCAAAAGCCATGGGAAGTTAATTAAATAAGTGGAGAACTTATTTCTTTTGGTGGGTTGTGATGTTTGAGAGCTTTTGGAAAGAAGGCTTAGAAGTCTTGAAGTTTCTTCATCCTCTTAACAAAGAACGCGAAGAACAATCGGACATCGACGAAGAACGCCACGTTCTCGGGAATCGTCTTCCGCGACGCCATACCTGCAATACCGACGACGTCTTCTTCCGCGACATCTCTTTTCGCGACGCCGAATCACGTAACCTCTTAAATCAAGGTAGGGGTTTTAACTTTTTAAAGTTATGTGGATCTCTCCTTCGAACTTGAAGGTTTATATTTGTCGGGCCTTGATTCCAAATCTTTTTAATTAATTTAAAAGATTGTGAAAGTTTATCATTCATTAAAGGCCGATTGTTAGCAAATAACGCGAGGGGTCCGGACCGCACGAACACGGCCGACCCTCCTCCTATTCATGTTGATTTTGTTGTGGATTGAAACGGGTGTGGCGCGGTGCCGTCGCACTGTGCAGGATCATGCGGCAAGAAACGCGTGGCGCCGTCGCGTCACGTCGTTAAATAATGCAAGGACGCGACGCTATCGCGCCGCGTCGAAGAAAGTTGAAGGCGCCGCGGCCGGAGTGGGGCCGCGGTGGAGGGGCGCGGTGTCGTCGCACCGCGCCGGACAACGAAGGCCACGGCCGGTTCCGGGCCGCGGCAGAACGAGAAGACCGGCGGCCAGCCGGGCCGCCGGTGTCGGAAGCCGGAAGGGGGGGGGGGGGTCGGCCCGGGTCGGCCCTGGCCCAGACCCCCAGTTTCGGACCACTTTCGGTCAAATGCCCGTATCTTGGGCTACGGGCCTCCAAACGACTCGCCGTCAGCGGCAATGCGATCGTTGGATCGAGACGGTCGTTTCGGTATACTATACTCAAGGTGCACCATCCTTTTCGGGAGCCTACGTGGTTAAAACTCCATAGTTAAGCGTGCTTGGCCTAGAGTAGTGATCATGATGGGTGACCTCCTGGAAAGTTTCCCAGGGTGGGTGTGAGACGGAAAGGCCAATAACTAACAGACCGGGCATCCGATTGACGCGCCGTCTGTTTCGTTGAATTCCTCTAAGTGAGACGGATCTTTTGGCGTACTCCGCTCGAGGTTTGGATGCCGACGGAGTGCGGTCGGGTTGGTTCGCTCACAAAATCAACCGGGCCCCTGGAACAAAAAAGCCAATAACTCTCAGACCGGGCGTCCGATTGACGCGTCGTCTGTTGCGTTGAGTTCCTGTTGATGATACGGAACTTTTGGAATCCTCCTCCTGAGATTTGGATGCAGATGGATAGTGGCCGGGTTGGATCGCACCGAAATCCAACCGGGCCCCTGGAACGGAAAAGATGATATTTTCTGACAGAACGTCCGTTTGACAAATCGTCAACGGCGTTGGTGATCTCGTTGAGAAACGGTCCCTATGAGTATACCCTACGAGAGTTCGGGGTACAGTTGAGATACGGCCGGGTTTGGTTCGCTCACGAAACCAACCGGGCCCCTGGGACGAAAAGGCTAATAACTCACAGACCGGGCGTCTGATTGACGCGCCGTCTATTGCGTTGAGACCCCTATAACGAGGCGGTCCTGTGAGATACTTCTTCGTAGGACTTTTAGATACTTGGAGTATCGACCTGTAGCTCGTGGAGCGGACCCTCCTAGTGACGAGCGTGCGGAGTACGGAGACCGTGCAACTGGCTGTGACCTGACGACTGCTTGACCGACTCGACTTGGAGTGAGTCGACTAGCCCAGTGGACGGAGCACTACTTTCTGAGGTGCAGACCCATGGCGGACGGAGCACTACCTGTGTGACAATGCAGACCTGCGGTACTCGTCCGGAGAGTACCTCAGCAGGCTACTAGGGGGTGTGCACTACTGTGTTTGGGTGACATACCTCGGTGGGAAGCACTACTGTTTCTGGGTGGATGACCCGCGGTACTCGACAGGAGGAGTATTTCAGCAGTCTTAGGTTAGTGAGCAGTACCTCGGAGTCGTGACAGGACCACTGTACACTCTAGATATGGAGCTCTTCAGCAGTTACGGTTTCGATAATGAAAATCCTGGTTTAAGCTGAGACTTTTGACCTTGTGTTTACTTCATGATTGAGATGGGTCACTTGCTAACTTAGGTATATGTATGGGCATATACCCGGGTAGTGGTTATCCGTTGATTTCACAATCCTTGTGTTTCCTCAGGATTGAGATTGGTTACTTGATAACTTAGGTATATGTATGGGCATATACCTAAGTAGAGGTTATCTATTGAGATCTTCTTTGTGGTTATCCTTGTTGGTTTAGTGAGACCTTGAGGGTCTCGGGGTCCCTACTGAGTATCGTTATACTCACCCCTGCACGGGCTATGCCCGCACCTCGTTGTGTTGGTTGCAGACGACGGGTAGTGCTGACGGAGGCCGAGTGTTCGAGGACTGGACGGTACCTGGAGGTGGACTATACGACGAGATGGTACCTGGAGGAGGACCTCACGACGAGATGGTACCCAGAGGTGGACGGGATGACGAGGCGGTACCCGGAGGTGGACCACTAGGCGGGACATACTCGGAGCGGACGGCAGGACCCGAGGAGCAGAGGAACTATCTGTACCCACCCTTCTGGTGGGATTTCCAGTGGACAGCTCGGCGTAGCAGCTTTACTTTTCAGTTGCTGTTTTCCCTTTCAAGTTGTACTTTACAGTTGGGCTTGTATTTTCGGCCCCTTTTTACTTTCCGCACTTACTGTTGTACTCAGTTTTTTACTTAGTGTTTACTTCTTCCGCTTGTACTCTATGAGATTGTTTACTTTACAAAGGCAATGCCTTCCCTTTTTATCGGGATTTACGCCTTGGTGCTAGTCGCCAGCCGCTGGCCTATGGAAGGCGGGCTTGGGCTAGTCACGGCACGGGCCCCGAGGACGGGTCGTGACAGGACCCATATGGTTTTATGTAGTCTTATATTGTAAATTTAATTCCACTATAGATACTATTATGATAATCTAGTCTATTTTATTGGATGTTATATGAAAACACTTGTATTTATATACCTTTAATATAGAGGCTTATCCAATAATGTGATAGGTAGGTCCATATTTTTGTACACTCCAATATTAATCATATTCATGTACTTTTCATTTTAAGATACGATCCAACATTTAAAGATTGTACAATACACAATATAAAATCCCTTTTCAATTAGAATTTTATAATAGTGAAGGATTATTCAATATGATAACATGATTTACACTATTGATATATAATTAATTTTATTACAACAGGTAACAATATAAAACAATTTTCCAACACCCAAACAATATATATTTCTTTTCAAAATTTAATAAAATATTTATGAAGCTAGTGTAAATGAGGTTATGGTGTATAGTGTCTATAATGGTTGTAGAATCGATACAAAACAACATAATGTTGGATTAAATACTTAGACCCTATATATGAAACATCACTCATTTGAAGTACATTTTTTCTCATTTATTTCAAAATAAAACCCAAAATTTAATAACATGTATGAAAATAATATTATCATGAATTATAACGTATTATAAAGGAATATATATTAAATTATTATTTCTATACTCACATTGCTAGTATAAATCATTAAATAGACTATCTATTATTATAAAAATGTCATAAAAATAATATGTTAATATTGAACATATGTATAAGTATATAATAACTAAATTAAAGAAAATAACTCACAAAGAATCTTCATTATTGTTAAATTAAATATAAAAAATAATTATAATAAACCATGGTTCAATAAATCTAGAATATTAAAAAATATCTTTTATATTCACTCAAACCTATTAAAATAATGAAAACTATGGTTGACATAATATATGATTTATTTGTAACATACCAATTGCATATTCAATATTAATAAAATGAAAACCATAATGGATGAGATATTTCAATAGAAGGGGAATGAAAATTAATATCATAGATAAAAAGACAAAAAATTATTGGAAAAATATATAACTCATTTTAGAATCACCAAATAGATGTTTATTCAACAAAATGACTGAAACCAATATTAAGTCGCCGATTGGGATGAATAGGAGTGTCAGAGGGAAAAAATTCCATTCAATTATGAAATGAGGAGGGTTGAACATGTGGTGTACTTGTTGATATTGTATCCTAATGTTTTTTAAATCTTTTGGGATTTCCTTAAATAAAATTACATGTCCCATTGTTTCATCATCACCATTGGTATATGGTCCCCCTATAATAATGATTTCCAAATACTATTGTTATAAGGGTGTTGGTAAAAACTCTCTACCCAAAAGTGTAAAAAAATAATATGGGGTTGTATTTGAGAAATAAAATATAAATTATATTTCAGATAATTATATGATTTATTGAAATTCAGGTTTTTATATAAATGATTTTTTTATCATTAATATAATTTTTTTCGGGAAATAAAATTTTTTATGAAACATTAAGAGATATTGATATTAATTATATATCAAAATACTATTTGATTAAACCATTATTAATTTGGGATTCAATTTTACTATGGAATATTTCATGGAATTTTATGGTTAGTTATTTCATTAATGATCTATATATAACTATTGAATGTAATTTTCGATTTGGGTGAATAATTTATTTTTTATTCATATAATAGTTAATATTATTTTGCATGATTATATATATTAATAATAATTCTTTTTTGGTTTATTCATACATACATGAAGAATATATAATTTTACAGTTATATAATTTGGGATTTTTATATGATGATTTTGATGCAACAGGTATGAATATTCATTATGAATACTCATCATTTTGGAAAAGAATATATTTTTTGGGGAAATGATTGATGGTTGAAATCAGACATTTCCAGTAATTATGTTCTCTTATGATCTTAGTATAAGCAGTAACTGAATTTCTCAATTCCTGGTAATGTATATTGAATCAAAGATATAATATATTTACATTTCTTACTGAGAAATCAATGGCCTTTTAACCCATTACATATTTAGGATTTTATATTGGTTTACATTAGAATGAATATTTTCTATATCACTACCCATTAGAAAATGATTGTTATATTTCTATTACAAGTTCGTGTTTCCCTACATGGAATTTAAATTTTTGTTTTCTCGTGTGAATGATATAATTTCCTTTCTCTCATTTCAAATCAATGTTTTGTCATGCCTTTTTCATTTTGGAATTCTAAAAAGGTGTTTTGAGATGTAAAACTCATTGTTTTTAAATCATGAGGTCATATTTTAAGGAATGAAATTATTAAATGGAGGAGGGGTAAAATGTACCATCTCATGATTTTAAAAGGAAACACACAGTTTAATGTCATACATGATTCACCACATAGAGAAACAAATAAAAAAACTATGTAATATTATATTATTGATATAGTGGCCACCTAACCTTTAAAAATTATAGATTGGATGAGATTAACTGAAATATAAAAATATGTATTAAACATATTTATCAAATGAATAATTTATTTTCCCATTAATTACAAGTGAAAATTAAAACCTATTGAATATGAAGCATGTAATTTAATTACAAAATATATCTTTTATGCCAAAAAAATGAATTTTATAATAATAAATAAAATTAATGAATTTTAGTGAATTATATTAATAAAATTTATTTGATTTATATGTAATATTTTTTAAAAATTCATCCAATAAGTTTTAT
Source organism: Viscum album (assembly GCA_963277665.1). Classification (NCBI taxonomy): domain Eukaryota; kingdom Viridiplantae; phylum Streptophyta; class Magnoliopsida; order Santalales; family Viscaceae; genus Viscum; species Viscum album. The sequence goes on from CAUJRU010000740.1 coordinate 220,819, forward strand.
ATTCATATGATAATAATAGATAATGTATTATCTTGAAAATATATATGTTTCAAAAAGGTAGTTTAGCCTCTTTTTTATGGCGCATAATTAATAAAAATGATTTTTAAAAAAATTATAAAATTTGTAAGAAAAATTAATAATTATTTTTAAATTTTTAATATAAATATTATCTTAGGGTGAATTTTCATTTATTTTTTTTTGGATAACTATAAATTTAATATTAATAATGAAAAATAATTAATTTTAATTAAAAAATGTGTTTTATCTAGTTTATTAATATAGTTAAACTATATTTTTTATTTTTGACTATATAATTATTAAAATTATAATTATATTATTCTAATCCAGTTCATTATAATTATTTTTCACATTGAAATTTTATATACAAACATTTCCTACATTTTAACTTTTTCACTTTAAAACACCAATTTTCTTATTGTGTCGCTGTGATTAAATTTAAATCTAATTCTTCAAATCATGTCAATTAATGTTTGTAAATTTTATCAAATATATATAATAATATTCTATTAATCATATATTAATTATTTTATTATTTTTATGTGTAGAAATGATCAGGATAAATAATAAATTTATCGCAGTATATGTTAAGTAAGGAAACATGTTAATGTTATATGGAATCAGCAAAAAATACCGATAAAATAAAAATTTAAATGCCTGGTGGATGTATTGATAAACCTTAAAAATAATTTTAAATATTAATTATAAGACTAATTCTTTCAAATTATTGGAATATCAATGTGGTTGTATTTAATTATAAAATAATCATTATTTAATCACCTAAACACAACCCTCCTCATATTTAAATAATAACCCTCAACGCAATTTTCTCCTCACAAGAAATGAAGCTACTAAAATATCAGTAAAACCCTATCCCACTCACACTGACCACTTACACATTCTTATTTTCTCAAAAATAGACCATATCTAAGGTCCACAAGTGGTCCTTAATGGAGATGATATTCAAGTGGAAGTTTTCTCAAAACACCTATATTATTTACTATTATTATTTTATATTATCCTAACCTAATTAATCCATATTATCATGATAATGCCATAATAAATTATATTCATAATATTTTTGTTTCTAAATGAATATATCATATCCATAACATTTATAAACTATTCATATATAATGAAACAAAACCATTATCCAAATTATGTTGGTTAACAGTCTTCGTGGATAATGATTTATTATTTTCTATTACTAAAACCATGGATTATCATGAAACTATTGTTTTATTTAAATAATATTATCATAATTATATAATAACCTTTTTCATTTCATTTTTCTAATATATACTAACTATATTAAATTAAGTGAAATATGATCTTAGAGTTTGGGAAAACCACCAAAATAAACTATACATTTATCATCACCATTATATCAAATGAATGAAAATCATTTAAGAAAAAAATTGATTAATGTGAACAATTATAAATATAAAATCTAATTCATACTATTTTATTCAACTTCATGATGTTCAATCCCATTCCATATGAATATAAATAATTATACACAAATTATCCAACCATGAAACCATGTGGTGAACGAACCCAAAATCATAAAGATAATTAAATATTATTATTGTATGGATAATAAATTGTTATAAAATGGAAACATAAAGTATAATTAATATTAATATAGTTATATATTGAATTAATATCAATTTTTTAACCACTATAATTGTGGTTAATGTATGAAAAACAAAATAGATGTGATAGGTAAGTGATTTCTTACCTAAATTTGCATTCACTAGTTTATACGTCTTCTTAGTTGATTATATTATGCCACTATTATGTTTTAAATACACTATATATATATTATATATTCCTAATAATAATTTTTTATATAATATTTTACAAATAATCACCCAAATTATTAATTATCACCTCAATGATACGAACTTTAAAAGAGTTTCCCATATTACTCTTACTTCTATGAGATATATGCCATATTCACAACTGGTTTCTTTTGTGTGGTGTATATACATAAAATTTATATATATATTCATGAATCTCATTGTATAAATGGTTTTAAATATTTATTTTAATAAATATTAACGTTTTGGTTCATATGATTCGACTTATTATAAAGTGAAAGAGAATTATTAACCCAATTTCTGTTATATGTGTTAAACATAAAAATATTAGATAATGTATTGATACAATTATGTGTGGAATGAATTTTTAAATTATTATGATTTATTTAATCTTTTATATAATTATTTATTGAAGAAAAACATATTTTATTTACTTGATTAGTACTAACTTTAATGAGATGTTATTTATAGGGTACATTCTTTTAAAAAATACCATTTTAATATTTCCCTAAAAAAATATCTTTTATATCATGTCCATATTTTCAAAAATAGTTTCTAAAAATCTAGTTTCTATTTTATTATGATTTTTTATTAAATTTTAAATCATTATTTACTTCATATGAAAAAATTTGAATGATTCTATTTTCATTTTCTAAATGTTATTCTTTGAGACTTATTCCACCAAAATTAGAAATTATTTTCATATATAAAGGATAAATTTAATTTATCACATTCATGAAACATATTCCATATTGTTTCCAATACAAATTTTCACATTAATTTAAAATAAAAAAAATTACGTAACTTTTTCCACCATTTTTAGGTTTTTTAATGTTATTTTTATAAGAATTTTTTTTATATCTGAAAGTTTTTTACAAAAGTATGTAAAAGATTTTTAAAGGGTTTTATCAATGATATGGTCTATAAAAATGGTATATTATGGTCATTGACCATTATAGGTTGAGATATGATGGGTTGTTACCCTTTATATCCAACGATATAATGGGTTGAGAACCTGTAATATATACAGAATGTATTTTTTAATATTCTATGATTCCATAAAAAGAAGCACTATATTCAATATCATACAAGATATTCCATTGAAAGGAGGATGCGTGATAAAAGGTGATTGTGTAACTAACCAATGAATAGTGTCCATAGCTTATTGGTATTTTATATAATTAATGGTGATTATGTGATAAAAAATGATTTGTGGTTTTGTGATAAACCATTAACAAGAAGTTGTGTGATAAACCAAGGATGAGTGGTTTTGTTACAAAGTACTATGCATTGTGTAATCTAGAGATTAAGTAAGACCATATTGGTTACTAAATCTGTAAGAGTGAGATTAAAAATTATGTCTCATGTTACATATATATATTTCAGACACAATATAATATTTTTTTATGAAAATCAATTTATATTCAACAGGTATTATATAGATATTTTCAATAGATTCTTCCATCATCCGTATAAAAATGTGTATTTTTATTAAACTATTTTTATTGGATTTCACTATACTAACAATTTTTATTCTTCTATGTCTCATAGTGATATCATCTTCCAATGAAAATTCTTAGTTTTTTCATTGGATTAAGAGGAAAATGGATACAATGAATAGAAAAATGGAAAAAGGTTAAAATTGATCAAAAAAATTATGGTTGTATTTTTAATTTTATGGAATAAATAGTTAATTGTAATAAGTACCTACTTGTTATGTAAAGGTTTACTATGTAATAGTTAATCCTAATTGTCTATTACACTATAATAAAATTATTTTATTTAATGTAATAATGATATTTCATGTTTAAAATAATAAAAATACATATTGTTTATAGACGGGTCCATATAGTTTGTATTAGGGAAGTGTTTTGACAAATTCCATGACTATGATGTTTCTTGATTTTATAACTGTTATAGATCTCATCATGGGTTTAAAAATTTATCTATGATTTTATATTAAAAGTCATTTGCACCAATTTTTTGGTTTACAGTGATGGATTTATATGAGATTAATGTTATTTTTTATAAAATGGATTTATAAAGGGTTTTTTTATAAATATGAATTTAAGGTTAAATTATAAAAGATTATACATGGGCATTATCATTAAAAGGACTGTTTTCATATTAAATGTATTAATTATTTTCATTTTTAAATGTATTTATTTTCTACAGATCGGTGATTGTTAATCGAGAAGGAACGAATGAGATATTTCAAATACACCATATTGATTTTAGATGAAATGATTATCATTGTTTTTAAAGAAGTTTGATAATTTATTTTTATCTTTCAATGTATTTTAATCAACTTCAATAAACTATTTTATGTATCTAACATCATTTATTTTAATAAAAAAAATTAATTGGTCATGGTATCCTTTAAATTTAAATTCAATTTCAAAACATAATAATCTCTCTAAAAATGTGAAATTCCACAATGGGAATGACCTTTTACTTAATGAATGTTTTCTATTATTTCATAATATAATGTAGATATCAATGAAATATGGATTTATAGATTTAATGTATGATTTTTTTCAAACCTTCTAGGTTTGTAATATTTATGGTATAATATTGATGTATTAGAAGGATAAATTAATATCACTGATTGAAAAAATAATGTATTATGGAGTGAGATGAGGAGGCATAATTAATATTTTAAGAATGATGTTTCATGAAGGATGTGATTATGTATTGAGTTTTCAATCTTATGATATAGTGGTAATTTATAAATGTTATCGGAATCATGGAACACATAATGAATTTTCTATAATTTGTTTGGTTTCAAAAATTATGAAGCATTTATTTGAAGGAGTCTATACCATTGAAAATGGGTAATATTTTTGTAATTTTAATGGTACCATAAACCATTAATTTTTTGATATGAAAATGGCTATTTGTGGAACAACACCACTATATTTGGTGGACATATTTTTAAAGGAATTGGATAAATTTTTCATATGATCATTAAAATTGAGAAAATTAAGAGTTATTATATTTTGGGAAGATAAATTAAAGGTACATTATGTATTCAAAAATTTATATTCATAAAAAATTAGATAGATAATGGTTATGTTCATTTTGGGATCATATGTTTTATTTAATTAATAATTATGTTATTCGAAGTTGATTTGTGGATTATGTGATCAATTTTATTTAAGAATATATTCAATATTATGGGAAACATATATTAATAATGTATACTTATTACTATGTGACCTTATATTAGATTTAAATGATGAATTATATTGTGGAATCATAAACTATTATTTTCAATTCTTGTTATTTCTGGTAATGATTTTAAAATATGAAAGATTATGTGATTACAGAAATTACATTTTGATATCATACTTAAAGATATATTTATTTTATTATAAGATAAATATTAATTTTTTCTTCGCATAAAATGTAATAAAACACTTATGAACTATTTGATTCAATTTTAGCCTATATTAATTTGTTTATTTTTATGAATGGATATTTTTTTAATGTTATATATGAACTATTAAGTACAACTATTGATTTTTGTGTTTGTTCTAGTTTAATATAATATAATTACTTATTTAATTTGCAGAATTATATTATCTTGTACTAATTATTTTGAAATTTATTAATTCCTAAAGAGAGGAGGAGTTGATATTTCTACATTTATGGATTTTTTGAACCATGATAGTTGATGATGATATATCTGGTATGAAAATTCTTCTTTAATACTCATCATTTGGAGAAAAAAATATGTGTAATGACCCAGAATTTCTGTGGAATTTTTTTTCTTAAAATCATGGGAATTTTACGAGTCCTCGAAAATTTACGGCACATGATTCTGAGACTCGGTGTGCTCGGAATCAATTTCCACATATTTTTTTGGGTGCGTTCAATAAATATACGAGCGGGATTTTATAACTTTTGAATCGGTGCTCAGAACTAAAATCGGAGGACACCGTTGAACTCACAGCGCCGGTATTAGCTTAAAAAGACTTTCACCTCGACGGCAATTAGTCAAGAATTGAAGTTAGTTTTTTGGTTTTCTTAAAAAAATAAAGTGAGCTAACAAATTATTTTATTGAGCTGCCATGTGGGTGAATGGTTGTTAAAACCTCCTCTTCAGAGTTAGAGGTGGGACCACCACACCTTAACCTCCCATGAGAGGTTATGGTGGTGGGGCCCACCCGAACATAACCTCATGTGAGAGGTTATGACATGGGGTCCACATGGGGCTTAACCCCCTATTGATGGAGGAGGATAAAACCTCTCAACTCTCCCTCATTAATGAGGGAGAGCCTCTTGACCTCCCCTAAATAATCTGTGACAACTCTCATGCATTAATTAGGTAGAGACACTTAATTTAAATCTCCAATTTCAATTGTTATGCCAACTCCACCCCATTAATTAAATGTGTCAAATAATTTAATTAAATAAATCAATTTAAATTTACGCCAATGAACATAATAGATCCTAATATATTAATCAGCTACGATTTCATTTTTGGTGGAGCAGAGAGAAAGGAGGAACGCGGGAGAAATATTGGGAGAAGGCTCCCAACGACGAATGCTTCCAACAAAGAACACCATTGAAAAGGAATAACAATCATCCTCGACATTCTTACTCGGAACCCCCTTTGATGCGGGACATCTTCAACCGATCTTCCCTCCTCATCGTCCTTAACAAACCGACACACGAGCTTCGATTGGAAGTGTGTGGCAGACGTGACGAACGACGACTACATCATCTTCTTCCTGTGACTTCATCGTCGAGCAACGATCAAAGTTAGGGGGTTTACTTTGAGTATTATTCATTTCATTCTTCTCATATTCATTTAAAAATAATCGATGCGATGTATTGTAAACAATTTTTGTTCAAATTTCTTTCTCTTTGTTGAACGAATTGTTAACATCTCTAAACGTGGAGGGTGCAGGCAAAACTAACATGGCCCGACTCCCTCCGCCAATCTCTTTGTGAGGTTTCTTTGGGCATGGAGATGAAGCGGCAACGAGGTGACAAAGGCACCAACTACAAAGGCCGTGCTACCCACGACCTTACTGAACCGCGCTGCCCCCACGGCGCACCGGTGTTCCTGGCCGAACACCATCGGCCCGCACCAGCTCGAGCCGCGTCGAACCGTCCTGCCCGGCCGCCTGCCAGCGCGTTTCCCGGTGCCCCGTTGGCCTACCCGCGCCCTTCCTGATGCCTCACGCCCTGCCCGGCACCCCGCGGCCTGCCCCGCTCCATGCCCGGCGCCCTGCGGCCTACCCTATGCCATGCCCGATGCCCTGCGGCCTACCCCGCGGCCTGCCCCGCGCGGTGCCTGAACGCCGTGTATCCTAGCCGCACCCCGTGCGACCTACCCGGCTGTCTGCCGGCCTCCTGGCTGCCCGGCCTCCGGAGCCGCCCGAGTCGCGCCCCTCATGGTGCTAGCTGAACGGGCCTAGGCCTCCGGGCCGAGACGCCTACGCGATAGCCTCCGGGTTGAACCGCCCCCGCAGTCTACTTGGTTAGGCCCAACAGACCAGGCCGAACCTAACGGGATGACCGGGTCAACCCAGACGGGGTTGGGCCGAGTCGGTCTGACCGGGTCGGACCGGGCCCATGCCCAATACCAACCCATACTGTCTTTGGCCATATCATTGGCACCTGATTACCATTTGACAACCCTTCAATGACGATGGTTTTCTTGAAATGCGATGGTCCCTTTGAATATACCCCATTGGAGTTCGATGAAATGTTGAGATACGGTCAGGTTGGATCGTACATGAATACAACTGGGCCTCTGAGACTAAAAAGCATGTAACTCACAGACTCTGATTGACGCGCCATCTGTTGCGTTGAGACCCCTATGATGAGGCGGACCTTGAGACAATTCTACGTGGTTCTTCGTGATAGTTGGAGTGTTGACATGTAGCTTGTGGAGTGGACCCTCCCAAATACGATCGATCGGAGTACAGAGACCTAGTAGATGGCTGAGACCAGACGACTGCTTGACCGATTCAACTCAGAGTGACTCGACTAGCCTAGTGGGGAGTACCTGGTAGTTGGTGGCAGACCCATGTTGGATGAGCAGCTGGTATTTAGCGGTGTACCCGCGGTACTCGATAGGAGTAGTACCTCTGTAGGCTATTAGGGGAAGTGCCTCGTAGTTAGAAGCAGACCCACAGTGGGGAGCGCCTCTCTGTGATCATGGTAAACCCACAGTACTCGACAGGAGGAGTACCTCAACCGTCCAAGGTTAGTGGGATGCACCTGGAAGTTGGCGGCATTCCCACTGTACTCGAAAGTGGAGGAGTTCTCCAGTAGTCGTGGTTTCGACAATGTGAGTAAAAATCCAGGTTGAGATGAGTCAGTATCTTTTGAGTTTACCTCATGATTGAGATGGATTACTTGATAACTTAGGTATATGTATGGGAATATACCTAAGTGTGGTTATCTGTTGATTTCATACTTTGTGGTTAATCCTTGTTGGATTTTGTGAGACCTTGAGGGTCTCGGGATCCCTACTGAGTATCGTTATACTTACCCCTATACAGGCTATGCTTGCACCTTGTTGTGTTGGTTGCAAACGACGGATAGTGTTGACCGAGGCTGAGTGGATATAACTGGACGGTACCTAGAGGTGGACCACATGGCATGACGGTACGTGGAGGAGACGGAAGGACGTGGAGTGTTGTGAATTCTATCTATACCTACCCTTCAGGTAGGATCCGTGGTGGATGATCCAGGAGTTTCTTTCACCTTTCAGCTATTTGTCCCTTTTCAGTTGTACTTTTACTTTCCTGTTGGGCTTGTATTCTGACCCCTTTACTTTTCAGCACTCATTTGTATACAGTTTTACTTAGTTTTTTTCTTCCAGCATAATCTGATTGTGTGTGTTTATGATTTATAAAGGCAATTTCATCCTAGCATAGGGATTTACATCTTTGGTGTTAGCCATCAGCCACTGGCCTAGGGATGGTGGGCATGGGGTAGTCATGAAATGGGCCCCGAGGGACGGGTCGTGGCAAATTGGTATTATAGGAGTCGGTTCTACCACAAAACTTAGGACTCTGATCTTTCTTTTTTGTGAAACAATAGTGTTATGTGTAGCGAGTGTGGTTTTTAGTTCAGGGAGTCCAATGTTGGTGTGGAGGTCGACGTATCCATACACCAGGATCCTGACATTAAATTTCTGACTCAGTGCACGAAAACATTGAATGCGTGTGTGTTTTCAAAGGTTTTTCTTTATGTCAGCTTAACCAGTTAAGCTCACCTGGTATAAATCTTTTGACCATGTTGCATTTGTTTCTTTCAAGATGCCTCCCCACGGATGACCAGCTAGATCCCCGAGATTTGTATGCGCAGATAACCCACTGAGCGATGAGGCCTCAGTGTAGGGCCCTCTTCTAGAGGAGGCACCAGCGATACCACTACCCATGGGGACACCAATGCCACCAACCCCAGCAGTAGACGATGCGTGCTTCATGAACGCATTGTATGAGTTCCAGCACCAGAGGTAACCCAAGTTCAGGGGAGATAAGGACCCACAGGAGCTAAGGATTGGCTGGAGGTTGTGGTGAGACTCTACAGACTGGTAAGGACACTAGTTGACTTCATGGTGATTCTTTCTGCCAGCCTTCTACAGGAAGCAGTGGGAAGATGGTGGAACTTGACGTTCCAGGTTCATGATGAGATGATGCTACTATGGACAGACTTAGAGAGCCTGTTTCGGGTGGAGTTTTTCCCAGCCACCCTACGAGCGGTGCAGATACCAGAGCTACTGCATCTACAGCAGGGTAGCATAACTGTAGCTCAGTACTCAGCAAGGTTCACAGACCTCTCACGATTCTCCACTGATATAGTATGAGACCCATTATTCAGGTCTCGGACCTTCAAGCAGAGACTTAGGAAAGAGATTAGGGATTCGATGATCTCAATCAATATCCTGATGCAGGAAAGGGTGTTGGAGTGAGCCCTATTATTCGAGAGCTTCCTTGCTGACCAGTCTCAAGTAGCGAGACCCACCACTAGTCGACATGCAGTGGTGTTTTTCGCAGATGGAAGTAGACAGATGTCACAGAGTTCCAAGAGGACCATACCTATAGGTGGACGACCACACGACTCAGAATCGGTTGTGCGGGGAACCCAGAGTGGAGACAGAGCTAGACATGCTAGGAGCAGACAGTGTTACTCATGCGGCGGGAATGGTCAAATGGATCATGACTGTCTTACCCGTCATTCGGATGATCATAAGACTGTTGAAGGACTACCTAGGCAGAGACAGATATTCGATCGAGGATTTCCATAGGGAGCAGGCGGATGTGGCAGAGGAGTTGGTCATGCAGCAGGCGGTGGGAGATGATTCGAGGTGTTATCGCCACCATCATCAGGAGGTCCACCCCGACCGCAGGGAGCAGGTGGACAGGGGAGAGCTCAGCTCCAGGCAGTTGAGGATTATGATCATGGTGATCCTGATATGATTCTAGGTACGATATGTTTCTACTAAACCATAGCTGCAATTCTTGTAGACACATGTTCCAGTCACTTTTTTATTGCTATTTCCCTCATTTGGAGCTCAGAGATTCCGACAGAGCCGTTGGCTCGATCCATACAGCTAGAGACTCCTACGGGAGCAAACTCGATGATTACGCACTGGTGCTGGCAGTGTGAAATTACTCTTGGAGGCAAGAGCTTCGGTTGGGATCTCCTCCTGTGGCGTCAATGCCTTATGATTTCATCTTGGGTATGGACTAGTTATCTACAGTTCATGCTCAGATCGATTGTATTAGGTGAAAAGTGTGGTGTGTCCACGCTGATTGGACAAGGTTCAACTTCACCAGAAAGAAGTGATCATTTTCATTGCAAGATAGACTTACTCAGAGGAGGGTGTATTCGATCACTCATTAGTTGGCATGCCTTACCCTCGGAGGAGTTGATGTGGAGAGTCTGAGATATCCTGTAGTGGTGGACCAGTACATGGATGATTTCCCTAACGATGTTCCAAGACTCCCACCTCGCAGAGAGGTGGACTTCTACATTGACCTGTACCCAAGGAAGACACCGATATCTACTATAGCATATCGGATGGCTCCCACTGATCTTTGTGAGCTGCGGGTATAGTTGGAGGACTTGTAGGGGAAGGGATTCATCTGGCCCAGTGTTTCTCCCTGGGCAGCCCTGATTATGTTCGCCAAGAAGGTGGATGGGAGTTTGAGGCTCTGTGTAGACTACCATCTCCTGAACCAGGTGACCATGAAGAAAAATTACCCACTCCCGAGGATTGACGACCTCTTTGATCAGCTGAAGGGAGAACTGTGGTTCTCGAAAATAGACCTCAGATCAGGGTATCATTGCCTCAGAGTTCGAGATGAGGATGTGAAAAAGACGTCCTTCAGATGTCGGTATGGCCACTACGAGTTCTTGGTTCTGCCTTTCGGCGTAACCAACGCTCTAGTGGTATTCATGAAACTCATGAATAGGATCATCCAGCCATACCTCGATCGCTTTTTCATAGTCTTCATCGAAGACATTTTGATTTACTCGACTACTGAGGAGGATCATTCCTACCATTTGCGGGTAGTACCGGACACACTACGAGAGCACCATCTTAATGGTAAGCACTCGAAGTGCCAGTTCTGGATCTGATAGCTTCAATTTCTAGGTCATTTCATCATGGAGGCTAGAGTTGCAGTGGATCCGGTGAAGATTGAGGCAGTACTTTCTTGGGAGCCACCTAGTAGTGTGACGGAGGTACAAAGTTTCTTGGGTTTGGCTGGATATGATTAGAGATTCGTGCCAGACTTCTCCAGAGTTGTTGCCCCACTATCAGCCTTGATGGAGAAGGGGCAACCCTTCATGTGGTCAGAGAGATGGAAACAGAGATTTTAGGGGCAGAGGCATAGGCTGACTAGTTCCCCCATCTTGAGGCTTCCCGAGAAAGGCATCGGGTACATAGTTTACTATAATGCATCAGGGATGGGACACAGGTGTTTCCTGATGCAGGAGTGAGCAGTGATCGCGTATGGTTCTTGGAAGCTGATACATCATGAGCAGAACTATGCTACCCATGACCTGGAGTTAGCAGCAGTGGTCTTCGCCTTGAATATGTGGCGACACTATTTGATGGGTGAACATTTTGTCGTGTACTCCAATCACAAGAGTATCAGGTATATCTTCTCTCAAAAAGAACTGAACCTGAGATAGCGGCGATGGCTTGAGTTCCTCCAAGACTATGACTTCGAGATAGTCTATACTCCTGGAAAGTGGAACGTGGTAGCAGATGCACTCAGCAGAAGATCGAGTATACAATTGCTAGGCAAGGCGATAGAGAAGCTTGCTGCTTTATAGATATCCTTTGTTGACCAAGATGGAGCAGCATTCCTTCAGTCTCTTACAGTCACTCATCCACTTCTTCAGCAAGTCTGGGAGGCATAGCATGGGGACGCTAACTATGAGACATGATGTGCTCAAATATCTACAAGGCAGGCGCCTGATGGATTTTCTAAAGGTGGGGAGCATGACATCCTTTTCAGAGGACGTACATTATTACCAGTGGCACTTCATGTGGAAGTTTTGAGGGAGTTCCACACATCCCCTCTAGCGGTACATCCAGGAGTAGAGAAGATGTACTAGGACCTTCAAAAATAGCACTAGTGGATAGGTTTGAAGAAGGCAGTAGCAGAGTTTGTCTCACAATGCCTCACTTGTCAACAAATGAAGGCGGAGCACCAGTTACCAGTAGGCTTGGTTCATCCCTTAGAGGTCTTAGAGTGGAAGTGGGATGGGATATCCATGGACTTCGTGATGGGTCTTGAACGTACATCCAGGGGTCACGACTCGATTTGGGTGATCGTCGACCGACTCACCAAGTCATCCCACTTCCTACTGATCAGAGAGCATGGTTTATTAGAGATCTTGGGACGCCTCTATGTGCATGAGATTGTGTGTTTACATGGAATATCTTCGATGATTCTCTCCAAACATGATGCACAGTTTAATTTCCATCTATGGAAGGGGTTGCAGGAGGATTTCAGGATGAAAATTCATCTAAGCACTGCCTTCCATCTTCAGATAGATGGTTAGACTGAGCAGACCATTCAGACTCTCGAGGACATGCTCTGTGCATGTGTCCACAACTTTGGTCACAGTTGGGAGGATCACTTACCTTTGGTGGAGTTTTCCTAAAACAACCACCATATGGATGACACCTTTTTAGGTGTTATATGGGTGACCATTCAGATCGCCTTTGTGCTGGACTTACCCAGGGGAGTTAGCACTAGTGGGACCAGAGATGGTACGAGATACCACGGAGAAGGTGCAGATCATCCTGGAGTGGATGAATACTACACAGAGCAGACAGAAGTCATATGATGATAGGAGACGGAGGCCTCTGGAGTTCAAGGATAGAGACCACATCTTCCTATGGATCTCACCTCGACGAGGCCTACAAAGATTTGGCTGAGGCGGTAAGTTATCTCCGATATTCGTTGGACATTTCCAGGTCCTCATTAGAGTAGGTGAGGTGGCTTACTGCATGTCTCTTCCACCTCAGTTACACCGAGTGCAAGAATTCTTCCATGTATCTCAGCTAAAGAGATATGTGCATGACCCTTCCCACATCATCGACCATGGATAGATGGATTTCGATGATGGGGTGACTTTCATGGAGGTTCCTATGGAGATTGAGGATCGACTAGGGTATGTCCTACATGGACGGTCGATATCTCTAGTGTGTGTTCACTGGCAGCATGGGAACCTCCAGGAGAGAACATGGGAGCGGGAGGCTCAGATGCATGCTCAATACCCCCTTTTGTTCCCTTAGTTCGACTTGTATCTTACAGGGATGTAAATCCCTAAGTTGGGGAGAATGTTAATACCTGGAATTTCCATGGAATTTTTTTTCTTAAATACATGGGAATTTTACGAGTCTAAGAAAATTTACGGCGCATGATTTCGAGACCCGGTGTGCTCGGAATAAATTTCTCAAGTTTTTTTTGGGTACGTTCAGTAAATGTATGAGCGGGATTTTATAACTTTTGAACTGGTGCGCGGAACTAAAATCTGAGGGCACCATTGAAATCGCAGTGCCGGTATTTTCTTTGGAAGACATTCACCTCGACTGCAGTTGGTCGATAATTGAAGTTAGTTTTCAGTTTTTCTTAAAAAAATAAAATAAAGTGAGATAACAATTTATTTTATTGAGCTTATATGTGGGTGACTGGTAGTTAAAACCTCCACTTGGGAGTTGGAGGTGGGACCACCACACTTTAACCTCCCATGAGAGGTTATGGTGGTGGGGAATACCTGAACATAACCTCTCGCGATAGGTTACGACGTGGGGTCCACACTGGGCTTAACCCCTTATTGATGGAGGAGGATAAAACCTCTCAACTCTCCATCATTAATGAGGGAGAGACTCTTGACCTACCCTAATTAATCTGTGACAACTCTGATGTATTAATTAGGTGGAGCCACTTAATTTAAATCTCCAATTTGAATTGTTATGCCAACTCCACCCCATTAATTAAATGATTCAACTCATTTAATTAAATCACTAGATTTGAATTTATGCCAACGAACATAATAGATATTAATCTATTATTTGGATATGATTTCATTTTGGGTGGAGTGAAGAGAAAGGGGGAACTTGGGAGAAATATTGGGAGAAAGCTCCCAATGAAGAATGCTTCCAACGAAGAACACCTTTGAAAATGAAGAATGATCTTCCTCGATGTTCTTCCTCAGAACCCCCTTCGACGTGGTACATCTTCGACTGATCTTCCCCCCTCATCATCATCAACGAACCGATGCATGAGCTTGGATTGGAAGTGCATGGAAAGCGTGACGAACGACGACAACATCGTCTTCTTCCCACGACTTCATCATCGAGCAACGATCAAAGGCAGGGGGTTTACTTTGAGTATTATTTGTTTCCTTCTTCTCATCTTTGTTTAAAATGAATCGATGCAATTTATTGAAAACAATTGTTGTTCAACATTCTTCCTCTTTGTTTAACCATTTGTTATCATCCCAAAATGTGGAGGGTGCGGGTCAAACTAAAATGGCCCGACTCCCTCCTCCAAACTCTTTGTGAAGTTTCTTTCGGCATGGAAACGAAGAGGCAACGAGGCGACGAAGGCGCCAATGATAAAGGTCGTGCTACCTATGGCCTTCGTGAACCGCAATTCCCCCGTAGCACACTAGTGTTCTTGGCAGAACACTGCCGGCCTGCGCTGGCTCGGCCCGCGCCGAACAGGCTGACCCGGTTGCCACCGGCCGCCAGCCCACTCGCCCACGGCTAGCCTGTAGCATGCCTGCGCCTTGCCCAGCACCCCGCTAGCCTTACCGTGCACTGCCTAGTGCTGTGCACCCCACGGCCGGCCTCGCGCCTTGTTCGGCACCTCACGGCCGGCCCTGCGCCATGCTCAGTGCCCCGCGGCCTACCCGACACCCCACGACCTGCCTCGCGCGCTGCTTGTGCACCGTGCAGCCTGAACACGCCCCATGTGGCCTTCCCAGCTGTATGCCGGCCTCTCAGTCGCCCGTTCTCCCTATCTGCCCGAGTCACGCCCCTCACGGTGCTGGTCAAACCGGCCCCAGCCTCCTGGCTGAGCCGTCTATGCGGCGGCCACTGGGCTGAACCGCGCCCACAGTCCACTTGGTCGGGCCTAGCAGACCGAGCCAAACCTAATAGGCTGACTGGGTTGACCCATACCGGGTCGGCCTAGACCGGGTTGGGCCAAGTCAGTCTGACTGGGTCGGACCGGGCCTAGGCCTAATAGCGACCCATAGTTTCGTTGGCCATATCTTTGCACCAGATGACCATTTGACGAACTGTCAGCGGCACTGGTTCTATTAGAACATGACGGTACCTTTGAATATACCCCACTGGAGTTCGTGTAAGTGTTGAGATATGGTCATGTTGGATCGTACATGAATCCAATCGGGTCCATGGGACTAAAAATCTTATAAATCACATATCGGGTGTCCAATTCACGCGTTGTTTGTTGCATTGATACCCCTATGATGAGGGGGAACTTTGAGATATTTCTATGTGGAAATTCATGACAGTTAGAGTATTGACCTGTAGCTCATGGAGCATACCCTCTTGGAGACGAGCGAGCGGAGTATGGAGACCTATTAGATGGATGAGGCCTGACGACTACTTGACCGATTCGAATCAGAGTGATTCGACTAGACCAGTGGGGAGCTCCTGGTAGTTGGCGGCAGACCCATGACGGAGGATCACATGGTAGTTAGCGGCATACCCACAGTACTTGACGGGAGAAGTACCTCTGCAGGCTATTAGGGGGAGCGCCTGGTAGTTGGCGGCAGACCTACAGTGGGGAGCGCCTTTGTGTGACCACAGAAAACCCATGGTACTCGATAGGAGAAGTACCTCAATAGTCCAAGGTTAGTGGGAAGCGCCAGGTAGTTGGTGGCAGGCCCACTGTAATCGAAAGTGGAGGAGTTCTCCAATAGCCGTGGTTTTGAAAATGTGAATAAAAATCCTAGTTGATCCGATTCAGTAACTTTTGAGTTTACCTCATGATTGATATGGATTACTTGATAACTTAAGTATATGTATGGGCATATACCTAAGTGTGGTTATCTGTTGATTTCTTACTTTGTGGTTTATCCTTGTTGGATTTTGTGAGACCTTGAGGGTCTCGGGGTCCCTACTGAGTATCATTATACTCACTCCTATACGGGCTATTCCCGCACCTCATTGTGTTGGTTGTAGAAAACGAACTGCGCTGACTGAGGCTGAGTGGAAAGGACTGAACGGTACCCAGAGGTGGACCACACGGCATGACGATACACAGAGGAGATGGACAGACATGGCATGTTGTGGAGGCTATTTGTACCTACACATCAGGTAGGATCCATGGTGGATGATCCAGGAGCTGCTTTCACCTTTCTGATATTTGTCCCTTTTCAGTTGTACTTGTACTTTCCTGTTGGGCTTGTATTCCAGCCCCTTTACTTTTCGACACTCATTTGTATACTATTTTACTTAGTGTTTTGCTTCTATCTTACTATCATTGTGTGTGTTTATGTTTTATAAAGGCAATGCCTTCCCAGCTTAGGGATTTACGCCTTTGGTGCTAGTCACCAGCCCCTGGCCTATGGAAGGCGGGCTTGGGGTAGTCAAGGCACAGGCCCTGGGGGAGAAGTCGTGACAATATGATTTTTGAGAGGAAATTTATTAATGTATGAAATTATATTTTTATCATAAGTATGTTTCATTATGTTCATAATATAGGTAGTAAAATAATACTTTGATTTTATAAAATTATTATGAATAAAAAGAGTTATATGATTTTATCAATAGACATGTATCCCATCAGATAATCATGTATTTTATAGTAAAAATTATATTGATAATAGTTTCTATAACTCTATATCAGTCATTGAGATTTATTTTCTCTTCCATATCCATAGTTTCCAATATGGAATATTATATTTTTATATCTTAGGTGACTTTCTTACTATCCTTTCAATATTTTAAAAATTATTTTTTTTACCCTTTTAAGGATATTGGATTTCAAAAAATGTATTTTTAAAATTAAAAACCATGTTTTTTCATTTTATTGTCCAAATTGAATGGATAAATTTATTAAAGGGGATATAATGTAACAACTTGATATTATTTAAAATGAAAAACTATGATCAATTTCATATAACATACTCCACATCGATCATAAATAAATGAATAAAAGTTATTATTATCACTTAGAAATTGAAATAGTTGTAATAAATGAGATTAACTAAATTATTATAATATAGTTTTAACATGTTTATAATATTACTACATTGGTTTAAAATTAATTATAAATAAAAAATAGAATTAAAATAAAGGATGCATTTAAAAAACTATTTTTATGGCCACAATAGAATTTAAAATTAATAAATTAAATAAGTAATTATTATAGAACTACATTAAACAAATAAATATATAATATATAAAATAATTTTTTATTATATATTTTTGATATGTTTGATAGTCTTTATATAATAATAAATACAAAATTTAAGTATAAAAAATATTTTTAAAAGGTGGATCTTAATATTTTTTATGGAAGACATTAAAAAAATTTATAAATCTATAAATACTATATAAAAAAATAAAGTCATTTTATAAGTAGTAATATCAATATTATACTAGATTTATATTTGGTATTTTTGGAATACAATTTAATTTTTGATTAATAGTGATTGTTAATGTTTTTCCATTAAAAATTAGCTTTTCAGGCAAATAATTTATAATTAAAATTTGTATGTTAAATTAATTTTTAAGAAAAAATATAGAAATTATAAATTTATGAATATTATTTATTTTTTTTCATAAATTTAAAATTTATATTTAATATGATAATATTTGAAATATTTGAATATATTTACATTAAAACCGACATTCATTTTGTGACTATGGGATTAATTTAAAATATAATTTTCCAATAAATTAAATTTATATTTTTAAAATAGATTATAGGTTTGTATTAATATGGTTAAAACTATGTTATAAGGCCATGTTTTTTTTCATAAATAAATTTACCATGTTAAACAAATTGCTTTACCATATTATAGGTAAAATAGTAAAATAGGTTAAAGTTAATATGTAAAAGATTAATGTACCTATAAAATATAAATTGGCTATTGAGGTATTAATATACCCTAAAAATAATTTTAAAAAATAATTTTCATTAATATTAAAGTATTTTAAGGCCACCTCAATGTTGATGTGTTTAACTAAAAAGAGACATTATTTAATAACTCAAACCCCCCACTCTTCAGGTATAAATACCACATTTCACCTCATACATTTATCCTAAAAATCCATAAATAACTTAAAATCCGAGAAAAAATCATCTCCTACTAATTTTTACTACGTCCATGTTATCCCAATATCACCAAAATACTCAGTCGATGGCCCTGAAGGGAGGAGGTGATATTCAAGAGGTGATTCTTCCAAAACAGTTCTCTGGTTTTTGTTTCTTCATATATTTTCTTCTCACATCCTTCATCATCATGGAAAGGAATCTACATAATGATATATATAATGATTTTTTCTACTTATAATGGAACATATTATATCAATTTCACTTCTCATATACTCTTATTCAAATAACTGAACACTTTTTACAAATTATCACGGTTAAATGTATCTATGAATATATATTTCATTAATTTTCCATTACATCCTTCATGGATGGTCATAAAACATTAATTATGGTTTAATCCAATTTTAATATGTCACGAACCGTCCCCCAGGGCCCATATCATGACTACCCCAAGCCCGCCTTCCATAGGCCAGGGGCTGGGGACTAGCATCAAAGGCGTAACTCCCTAAAAACTGGGAAGGCATTGCCTTTATAAAATGTAAACACACACAACCAGAGAACAAGCGGAAGAAAATACTAAGTAAAGAAATATAAAAAGTGTGATGAAAGTACAAGGCTCCATAAATACAAGCCCAACAGAAAGGTATAACTACAACTAAAAGTAAAGTACAACTGAAAATACAACAGCTGAATGGTGAATCAGCTCCTGAATCGTCCTCAGGGTTCCTACCTGTAGGGTAGGTACAGATGGCCACCTCAGCTCTCCACGTCCGTCTGTCACCTTGGGGTACCGTCTCGTCGTGAATTCCACCCCCGGGTACCGTCCATCTCTACAAGCCGCAACCACAACTAGAGCTTTCCGTCATCTGCAACCAACACAACGAGGTGCGGGCGTAGCCTGTGCAGGGGTGAGTATAACAATACTCAGTAGGGACCCCAAGACCCTCAAGGTCTCACTAAATCCAACAAAGATAAACCACAAATAAATATATCAATAGATAACCTTTACTTAGGTATATTCCCATACATATACATAAGTTATCAAGTAACCCATTTCAATCATGAGGAAAATACAAAGGTCATTGACTCAGCTCAAACTAGGATTTTCATTATTGAAACTACAACTGCTGGAGAAATCCTACTCTGTTGAGTATAGTGGCCATGTCATGACTCTGAGGCTCTACTCACTAACCTTAGACTGTTGAGGTACTCCTCCTATCGAGTACCATGGGTCTGCTACCAAATACAAGGTGCTCCATCTGATGTGGGTTTGCCACCAAATACCGGGCACTCCCATATAATAGCCTATAGAGGTACTCGTCCTGTCGAGTATCGCGGGTCTGCTTCCAACTACCATGTGCTCCGTCCACCATGGGTATGCCGCCAAATACCGGGCACTCCATCCACTGGGATAATCGAATCACTCCGAGTCGAGTTGATCAAGCAGTCGTCGGGTCTACAGCTTCTAGGTCTCCGCACTCCATACGCTCGTATCCAGGATGGTCCGCTCCATGAGCTACTGGTCGATACTTCCAAGTGTCACGAAGTCTCACGTAGAAGTAACACAAAGGATCGCCTCATAATAGGGGTCTCAACACAATAGACAACGCGTCAATTGGATGTCCAGTCTGTGAGTTATTAGTATTTTAGTCCCGGGGGCTCGGTTGGTTTCACGTACAAACCAACCTGACCGTATCTCAACTATACCCTGAACTCCCATGGGGTATACTCAAAGGGACGACTATGCTCCAAGAGTACCGGCACCACTGAAGGTTCGTTAAATGGACGTCCGGTGCCAATGATATGGCCCAAGAAGGTAATGGGCCAGTAATGAGCCTGGGTCCGGTCCGACCCGGTCAGACCAACTCGGCCTAACCCAAACTGAGCCGACCTGGTCTGGGTCGACCCGGTCAGACTCGATGAGTCTGACTCATCCCATTGGGCGAGTCAGCGGGCTAAGTTTTGACCCAGTCCATTGGGCCCGGCCCAGCGGACCGCGAGGGCGGTTCGGCCCGATAGTCGCCACATAGGCGGCTCGGTAACTTGGCCCGGGAGACCGGGCCAGTTCGACAAGCGATATCACAGGGGCGTCGCGAGCTGGTTAAGCAGACCGGTGACCAGGAGGCCAGCGGTCAGACCGCGCGGGGCGCGGGCGGGCCGGCTGGTCACCGGGCTAGCTGCGGGTGCACTGGGCAGGGCGAGGGTGCGCCAGGCAGGGTGTTGAATGTCGAGCAGTGCACGGGGGCATGCCGGGTAGCATGGCAGGGCGCCACGGGGGCGCTGGGGTGCGTCGGGCATGCCCCCGGCAGGGGCACCGGGGGCGCCGCGCAGGTCGTCGGCAAGGGCGCGAGGTGCTGGGGGTGCACCAGCAGGGCGCCGCGGGTGCACTGGCAGCGCGCCGGCAGTGGCGCGGGGCACCGGGTGCGCGCCAGGGAGCCGCGGGGGAGGCACAATTCACGAAGGTCACGGGTAGAGCTCCCTTTGTTCGCCGCCTTCGTCGTCGTCGCCTCATTTCCATGTCGTCATGGACTCATCACAAAAAGACCAACTGAGGGGTCGGTCCTTGTTGGTTTGGCACGGACCCTCTGCGTTTAGGGTGGTAGCAATAGGTTCTCACAAGTTTGAAGAAAAACAACCATTGTTCTTCGTTTTGAGAGAAAGGAAGAACATGGGAAAGTTTCATACTTTAAATAAAATAAAACCCCTACCTCTTGCCCATCGCTCGTTGGTGGAGTCACGGAAGGAAGATGATGAAGACCGTCGTTCATCGCATCCGCCACACGTCCCCAATTCTGAGCTACGTCGGTTCATTGATGATGTTGCAAAGGATAGGAGTCTGGGGAAGGAAGGTTGAAGAAGAATCGCGTGGAAGATCTTTGTTGGCATTATTCACGTTCTTCGTTGGAGAGGATAAGATTTCCCCAAGTGTTGGGCGTTGCGATACTTTACCAGCACTTCGTCACTTGGTGAAGTCATCCCAAAACCTTCTCCAAAACTCCCTATATATAGAAGAGGAGGAGAGGTATTTAACCATCGTGGAATTTATGTCGGTTCATTTATTTGGAACCTTCCTAAATTTCAATGATGTGGTTACTTAATTTAAAAAGGGGGTTAGGCGAATTAAATTGGGTTGGCGCAATTTAAGAGGTTTGTTGGCACAACATAAGAGGGGAGGATGCTAAGAAGTTTCCCCCACATAGCCTGCGTCAAAACATAAGACACAAATTAATTTTATGTTGACACATAAAATTAATTGATAGCAATTAATTTCACGTCGACACATAAAATTAAGTGACAGAAATTTATATCATGTCGACACATAAAATTAACATACAAAAATTAATTTTATGTCGACCCATAAAATTAACTGACAGTAATTAATTTTACGTCGACCCATAAAATTAATTGAGAGCAATTAATTTTACGTCGACACATAAAATTAATTGAGAGAAATTAATTTTACGTCGACACATAAAATTAATTGATGGGGGGGTTGAGAGGTTTCCTCTCCCTCCACATTAAATGGGAGGTTAGGGTGTGGTGGTCCCACCTCCAACTCCCAATGGGAGGTTTTAACTAATTCACTCAACACATGGAAACTTAAAAAAAAGAAAATAAAGTGTTTTACTTTATTTTATTAGCTTTTTTATAAAAAGCGAAAAACTAAACTTTATTCCTGCTCATATGTCTTTGAGGTGAAAGTCTTCATAAGAAAATATCGGCGCTACGAGTTCAACGGTGCCCTCATAATTCGATTCCGAGCACCGGTTCAAAAGTTATAAAATGCCGCTCGTACGTTTACTGAACGTACACCAAAAAAAAGTTTGTAAAATTTTTATCAGTCACCCTCGACCCACTATGGTCAAGGTTAGGCTCTTCCTAAGAGAAAAAACGCCCCAACAAAATCAACGGTACTCTCGGATTTTCAGTTCAAGTTACCATTTAGATGTTATGAATTTTACAATAAAATAATTGTCACTTAGTTATTTTATTTACGGCCAAAAACTAACTTTCTCAGGGGGCCCACACCGGCCAAAGTTAGTATCTGATTAAAGAAAGCATACCCTCACGAGTTTAAGGGTGGTCTCGGATTTTTAATCCAAGTTACTATTTGCGAGTTACAATCATTTAAAAAATAAAATATCTTTATTTAATTATTTTATTTATGGTTATGCCATTTTTGGGTTTTCTCACAGGTGGCCTGCGCCGACTAAACTTATGTCACGCCTAGGGTAAAATTGCCATCCTGAGTACAACGGTGCCCTCATATTTTTTATCCGAGTAACCGTTTAAGAGTTATTCCACTTTTTCAGGAAAAATTCTTACGCGCGTTAATTTAAGCTTAACAAAACTTCAGAAAATTATTCTGGGCACACCGGGCCTCGGAATCAGGTGTTTCATGAACTACGTACTCGTAATATTCCAAATAATTTAGTAAAAAAATTCCCTTTAAATTTACAGGTCTTTACATTACTCCCACATCCGGGATTTACGTCCCCGTAAAGTTACAACACAAACTAGGGAAACTAAAGGAGGTTTTGGGCACGCATTTGAGACTCCCGCTCCCAAGTGCTCTCTTAGAGGTTAACGTGCTGCCAATGAACGCGCACTAGAGGAATCGACCGTCCACGAAGGACTCGCTTCTGTCGATCCTGGATCTCCACCGGAACCTCTATGAAGGTCGCCCCGTCGTCGATGTCTAGCTCCCCATGATCGATGATATGGGTCGGGTCATGCACGTACCTCCTCAGCTGAGATACGTGGAAGACGTCGTACACCTGGTGCAACTGAGGTGGAAGGGCCAGATGAAGCACGGAGATAACTTTCCACCTTGGACAAGTCTTCATAGTCCACGTCGAGGTGAGACCCGTAAGAAAACGTGGTCGCCATCCTCGAACTCCAGTGGTCTCTGTCTCCTATCATCATAGGACTTATGTCTCTATGTAGTCTTCATCTGCTCATGGATGATCTGAACCTTCTCCATCATAGCCTTTACCATCTATGGTCTTACAAGAGCTTCTTAGATTTCCCCTTTTCCAAAAAAGATAAATCTGGTCTCATCCTCTAGATGAACCATGTTCTTCGCCTAATACAGTCAATCCTGACATGAATGGTACAATTCATGTCTTGGATGATGTCATAAGGCCTCGATGCTACTACCAAGAGATCCACCCGTCACTCTCGCCTCCAAGGGCTGAGTCACACTGTCAGAATCAGTGTTTGGTCACTAGGTCTCCTCCAGTAGGAATCTCTAAAGTGAGGGTCAAGTCAACAGTTTTAACTGGAACCTCTCATTATCAACCACAAAAAAGGGAAGGAAAGAAAATTCCACAAGGACAAGTGCCTTTTATTACTACATCTCATGTAAAAAGACACACAACAAACACAAACAACAACATCATGGAAACTAGAATCACCAAGAACAAAGGCATCCATGCCTGGAACTAGCCCCGCTCCTATCCACCTGTTTCTGGAGCTCCATAGTCGTATGCTTCAGCTGCCTGAAGTTGTGCGCTCCCATGTCCACCTACTTCCTACGGTCAGGGTGGTCCTCCTGGTGGCAGTGGTGGAAACACCTCGAAGCATCATCCACCACCAGCTGCATGGCCTCCTCCTCTGCCACGGTCGCCTGCTCCTTGCAGTCCGCCTTGATCAAACCTCTACCTCTACCTGGGAGGTCCTTCATCTATCTGCAGATCGTATGAACGGCGGGTTGGACAGTCACATTCCATGTGACCAAGCCTGTCGTAGGAGTAACACTACCCTCTCCTGGCACGACTGGCTCTGTCCCCACTCTGGTTTCCCCGCACAGCTGAAACTGAGTCGTGTAGTCGACCACCAGTGGGTCTGGTCCTCTTGGACCCCTGTGTCGTCTGTCTACTGACAGCTGCAGAAGACTCTGATGCCAGTCTACTAGTGGTGGGTCCCACTACTGGAGACTGCTCATCAAGGAAAATCTCCACTTGAAGGGCCCGCTCCAACACTCCTATCTGCGTCGGAATGTTGTGGGAGATAATTGAAGCTCTGATCTCTCGCCTGAGTCCCTGCTCGAAGGTATGGGCCCTGAAGAATGGGTCTCGTACCATATCAGTGGAGTAGCGCGAGAGGTCTGTGAACCTCGCAGAGTACTGAGCTACACTCATGTCGCCATACTGCAGTTGAAGTAGCACATGTATCTGCACCGCTCGACAGGTGGCTGGTACAAACTCCACCCAGAATAGGCTCTTGAAGTCTGCCCATAGAAGTGATGCCTTGTCATGCATCTGGAGCATCATGCTCCTCCATATGCCGGCAGCTACCTGAAGGAGGATGGAAGGAAGGATCTCCATGCTGTCTGATGGTGTAACTACTAGCCTGAAGACTCACACCACAACCTCCATCCAATCCTCAACTGCCTTTGGGTCCGTCTCTCCCCAGAAACTAGGTGGCCTCTGGCGCTGGAACTCGTGCAGCGCGCTTAAGCGGTGTGCATCACCTGCTGTTGGGATGGTGGAATCGGTGGACCAATGGGTGGTAGTACCGCAGGTGCCTCTACTGGAAGAGGGCCCTGTAATGAGGCCTCGTCACTCGGCAGGCTGTCAGTACGTACAACTCTCGGGGATCTAGCTGGTTGTCCGTGGGGAGGCATCCTGAAAGAAACATATGCAACACGGTCAAAAGACTATACCTGGTGAGCTGACCTGGTTTGAGATGACTTAGAGAAAACTTTTGGAAACACACATACAATCAGTGTTTTCATGCACTGAGTCGGAAATCAGATGTCAGGGTCCTGGTGTATGGATATGTCAGCTCCGCACCAACACTGGACTCCCTGAACTGAAAACCACACTCAGTACGCTTAAAACTATTGCTTCACAGAAAATAAAATATCAGAGTACTACGTTCTCTGGTAGAACCGACTCCTCTAATACAAATTTGTCACGACCCATCTCTCGGGGCCCGTATCGTGACTACCCCAAGCCCGCCTTTCATTGGCTAGGGGCTGGTGACTAGCACCAAAGGCGTAACTCTCTAAAAACTGGGAAGGCATTGCCTTTATAAAACGTAAAAACACAAAACTAGAGAAAAAGTGGAAGAAAACACTAAGTAAATAAATATAACAAGTGTGTTGAAAGTACAAGGGGCCGGAAATACAATCCCAACAGAAAGGTACAACTACAACTGAAATTAAAGTAAAACTAAAAAGACAACAGCTGAATGGTGAAGCAGCTCCTGAATCATCTTCCGGGCTCCTACCTGTAGGGTAGGTACAGATGACCACCTCATCTCTCCACGTCTGTTTATCACCTTCGAGTACCATCTCGTTGTGAAGTCCACCTCTGGGTACCATCCAGCTCTACAAGCCTCAACCACAACCAGTGTTGTCTATCATCTTCAACCAACACAATGAGGTGCAGGCATAGCCCGTGCAGGGGTGAGTATAACAATACCCAGTAGGGACCTAGAGACCCTCAAGGTCTCACTAAATCCAACAAGGATAAACCACAAAGAAATATCTCAACAGATAAATTTTAATTATGTATATGCCCATACATATACATAAGTTATCAAGTAACCCATCTCAATCATGAGGAAAAGACAAGGGTCATTGACTCAGATCAAACCAGGATTTTCATTATCGAAACCACAACTTCTGGAGAACTCCTCCTCTATCGAGTACAGTAGCAACATCACTACTTCGAGGCACTACTCACTAACCTTAGACTGCTGAGGTACTCTTCCTATCGAGTACCGCGGGTCTGCTGCCAAATATCGGGCGCTCCGTCCACTGTGGGTCTGCCACCAAATACCAGGCGCTCCCCCCTAATAGCCTACAGAGGTACTCCTCCTGTCGAGTACCACGGGTCTGATTCCAACTACCAGGCACTTTGTCCGTCGTGGGTCTGCCACAAAATATCGGGTGCTCCATCCACTGGGCTAATCGAATCACTCCGAGTCGAATTGGTCAAGCAGTCGTCAGGTCTAGAGCTACTAGGTCTCCGCACTCCGTACGCTTTTCTTCGAGAGGGTTTGCTCCATGAGCTACTGGTTGTTATTTTCACATGTCACAAAGTCTCACGTAGATGTAACAAAAAGGACTGCCTCGTCATAGGGGTCTCAATGCAACAGACATCACGGTCAATCGGATGCCCGGTCTGTGAGTTATTAGCTTTTTAGTCCCAGGGGCCTGGTTGGTTTCGTGTACGAACCAACCCGACCGTATCTCAACTACACCTCAAACTCCCATGGGGTATACTCAAAGGGACGGCTATGCTCCAAGAGTACCAGAGCTGCTGACGGTTCGTCAAACGGACGTCTGGTGCCAAAGATATGGCCCAAGAAGGTAATGAGCCAATAATGAGCCCGGGTCCGGTCGGACCCGATCAGACCCACTCGGCCTAACCCAATCTGGGCCGACCTGGTCTGGGTCGACCCGGTCAGACTTTCTCCCGGCCCATTGGGCGAGTCAGCCTGCTATGTTTTGACCCGGTCCACTGGGCTCGACCCAGCGGACCGCGAGGGCGGTTCGACCCGATAGTCGCCACGTAGGCGGCTCGGTAACTCGGCCCGGGAGACCGATCCGGTTCAACCAATAACACCATGGGGGCATCACGGGCCAGTTCAGCAGGTCGGTGACCAGGAGGCTAGCGGGCAGACTGCGCGGGGCGCGGGCGGGCCGGCTGGTCTCCGGGTAGGCCTCGGGTGCACTGGGCAGGGGGCGGGTGTGCCATGCAGGGTGCCGCGGGGGCGCAGGGGTGCATCGGGCATGCCACCGGCAGGGGCACCGGGGGCGCCGGGCAAGTCGCCGGCAAGGGCGCGAGGTGCCGGGGGTGCACCAGCAGGGTGTCGCGGGTGCACTGGCAGCGCGCCGGCAGTGGCGCGGGGCACCGGGTGTGCGCCAGGGAGCCGTGGGGGAGGCGCAATTCACAAAGGTCACGGGTAGAGCGCCCTTTGTTCGCCGCCTTCATCGTCGTCGCCTCATTGCCATTTCATCATGGAGTCATCACAAAAAGACCAACTGAGGGGTCGGTCCTTGTTGGTTTGGCACAGACCCTCTGCGTTTAGGGTGGTAGCAATAGGTTCTCACAAGTTTGAAGAAAGACAACCACTGTTCTTCGTTTTGAGAGAAAGGAAGAACATGGGAAAGTTTCATACTTTAAATAAAATAAAACCCCTACCTCTTGCCCATCGCTCGTTGGCGGAGTCGCGGAAGGAAGACGATGAAGACCGTCGTTCATCGCATCCGCCACACGTCCCCAATTCCGAGCTGTGTCGGTTCATTGACGATGTTGCAAAGGATATGAGTCTGGGGAAGGAAGGTTGAAGAAGAATCGTGTGGAAGATCGTTGTTGGCATTCTTCACGTTCTTCGTTGGAGAGGATAAGATTTCCCCAAGTGTTGGGTGTTGCGATACTTTAACAGCACTTCGTCGCTTGGTGAAGTCATCCCAAAACCTTCTCCAAAACTCCCTATATATAGAAGAGGAGGAGAGGTATTTAACCATCGTGGAATTTATGTCGGTTCATTTATTTGGAACCTTCCTAAATTTAAATGATGTGGTTACTTAATTTAAAAAGGGGGTCAGGTGAATTAAATTGGGTTGGCGCAATTTAAGAGGTGTGTTGGCACAACATAAGAGGGGAGGATGCCAAGAAGTTTCCCCCACATAGCCTGCGTCAAAACATAAGACACGAATTAATTTTATGTTGACACATAAAATTAATTGACAATAATTAATTTCACGTCGACACATAAAATTAAGTGATAGAAATTTATATCATGTCGACACATAAAATTAACGTACAGCAATTAATTTTATGTCGACCCATAAAATTAACTGATAGTAATTAATTTTACGTCGACCCATAAAATTAATTGAGAGCAATTAATTTTACGTCGACACATAAAATTAATTGAGAGAAATTAATTTTACGTCGACACATAAAATTAATTGATGGGGGGTTGAGAGGTTTCCTCTCCCTCCACATTAAATGGGAGGTTAGGGTGTGTTGGTCCCACCTTCAACTCCCAAGGGGAGGTTTTAACTAATTCACTCAACACATGGAAACTTAAAAAAAAGAAAATAAAGTGGTTTAATTTATTTTATTAGCTTTTTTATAAAAAGCTAAAAACTAAATTTTATTCCTACTCATATGTCTTTGAGGTGAAAGTCTTCATAAAAAAATATCTGCACTATGAGTTCAACGGTGCCCTCATAATTCGATTCCGAGCACCGGTTCAAAAGTTATAAAATGCCGCTCGTACGTTTACTAAACGTACCCAAAAAAAAAGTTTGTAAAATTTTTATCAGTCACCCTCGACCCACTATGGTCAAGGTTAGGCTCTTCCTAAGAGAAAAACGCCCCAAAGAAATCAACGGTACTCTTGGATTTTCAGATCAAGTTACCATTTAGATGTTATGAATTTTACAATAAAATAATTGTCACTTAGTTATTTTATTTACGGCCAAAAACTAACATTCTCAGGGGGCCCGCACCAGCCAAAGTTAGTATCTGATTAAAGAAAGAATACCCTCACAAGTTTATGGGTGGTCTCGGATTTTTAATCCAAGTTACCATTTGCGAGTTACAAGCATTTAAAAAATAAAATAACTTTGTTTAATTATTTTATTTACGGTTATGCCATTTTTGGGTTTTCTCACCGGAGGCCTGCACCGACTAAACTTATGTCATGCCTAGGGTAAAATTGCCATC
Organism: Viscum album; assembly: GCA_963277665.1. NCBI lineage: Eukaryota > Viridiplantae > Streptophyta > Magnoliopsida > Santalales > Viscaceae > Viscum > Viscum album. The sequence continues at coordinate 250,165 of CAUJRU010000740.1, forward strand.
CTGAGTACAACGGTGCCCTCATATTTCTTATCTGAGTAACCGTTTAAGAGTTTTCCACTTTTTCAGGAAAAATTCTTACGCGCGTTAATTTAAGATTAACAAAACATCAGAAAATTATTCCGGGCACACCGGGCCTCGGAATCAGGTGTCGTCAAAAACTACGTACTCGTAATATTCCAAAATATTTAGGAAAAAAATTCCCTTTAAATTTATAGGTCTTTACATTACTCCCACATCTGGGCTTTACGTCCCCATAAAGTTACAACACAAACTAGGGAAACTAAAGGAGGTATTGAGCACGCATCTGAGCCTCCCGCTCCCAAGTGCTCTCTTAGAGGTTCTCGTGCTGCCAACGAACGCGCACTAGAGGAATCGACCGTCCATGAAGGACTTGTTTCTGTCGATCCTCGATCTCCACCGGAACCTCTATGAAGGTCGCCCCGTCGTCGATGTCTAGCTCCCCATGATCGATGATATGGGTCGGGTCATGCACGTACCTCCTCAGCTGAGATACGTGGAAGACGTCGTACACTCGGTGCAACTGAGGTGGAAGGGCTAGATGAAGCACGGAGATAACTTTCCACCTTGGACAAGTCTTCATAGTCCACGTCGAGTTGAGACCCGTAAGAAAACGTGGTCGCCATCCTCGAACTCCAGTGGTCTCTGTCTCCTATCATCATAGGACTTATGTCTGCTCTGTGCAGTCTTCGTCTGCTCATGGATGATCTGAACCTTCTCCATCATAGCCTGCACCATCTCTGGTCTTACAAGAGCTTCTTAGATTTCCCCTTTTCCAAAAAAATAAATCTGGTCTCATCCTCTAGATGAACCATGTTCTTCGCCTAATACAGTCAATCCTGACATGAACGGTACAATTCATGTCTTGGATGATGTCATAAGGCCTTGATGCTACTACCAAGAGATCCACTCGTCACTCTCGCCTCCAAGGGCTGAGTCACACTGTCAGCATTAGTGTGTGGTCACTAGGTCTCCTCCAGTAGGAATCTCGAAAGTGAGGGTCAAGTCAACAGTTTTAACCGGAACCTCTCATTATCAACCACACAAAAGGGAAGGAAAGAAAATTACACAAGGACAAGTGCCTTTTATTACTACATCTCATGTAAAAAGACACACAACAACCAAAAACAACAACATCATGGAAACTAGAAGTACCAAGAACAAAGGCCTCCATGCCTGGAACTAGTCCCGCTCCTGTCCACCTATTTCTGGAGCTCCATAGTCGTATGCTTCAGCTGCCTGAAGCTGTGCGCTCCCATGTCCACCTGCTCCCTATGGTCAGGGTGGTCCTCCTGGTGGTGGTGGTGGCAACACCTCGAAGCATCATCCACCACCAGCTGCATGGCCTCCTCCTCTGCCACGGTCGCCTTCTCTTTGCAGTCCGCCTTGATCAAACCTCTACCTCTACCTGGGAGGTCCTTCATCTATCTGATGATCGTATGAACGACGGGTTGGACAGTCACATGCCATGTGACCAAGCCTATCGTAGGAGTAACACTACCCTCTCCTGGCACGACTGGCTCTGTCCCCACTCTGGTTTCCCCGCACAGCTGAAACTGAGTCGTGTAGTCGACCACCGGTGGGTCTGGTCCTCTTGGACCCCTGTGTCATCTGTCTACTGACAGCTGCAGAAGACTCCGCTGCCAGTCTACTAGTGGTGGGTCCCACTACTGGAGACTGCTCATCAAGGAAAATCTCCACTAGAAGGGCTCTCTCCAACACTCCTATCTGCGTCGGAATGTTGTGGGAGATAATTGAAGCTCTGATCTCTCACCTGAGTCCCTACTCGAAGGTATGGGCCCTGAAAAATGGGTCTCGTACCATATCAGTGGAGTAGCACGAGAGGTCTGTGAACCTCGTAGAGTACTGAGCTACACTCATGTCACCCTACTGCAGTTGAAGTAGCACATGTATTCGCACCGCTCGATAGGTGACTGGTACAAACTCCACCCAGAATAGGCTCTCGATGTCTTCCCATAGAAGTGACGCCTTGTCATGCATCTGGAGCATCATGCTCCTCCATCTGCCTGCAGCTACCTGAAGAAGGCTAGCATCAAGGATCTCCATGATGTCTGATGGTGTACCTACTAGCCTGAAGACTCTCACCACAACCTCCATCCAATCCTCAACCGCCTTTGGGTCCGTCTCTCCCCAGAACCTAGGTGGCCTCTGGCACTGGAACTCATGCAGCGCGCTCAAGCGGTGTGCATCGCCTGCTGCTGGGGCTGGTGGCATCGGTGGACCAATGGGTGGTAGTACCGCAGGTGCCTCAACTGGAAGAGGGCCCTGTACTGAGGCCTCTTCACTCGGCAGGCTGTCAGTATGTACAACTCTCGGGGCTCTAGCTAGTTGTCCGTGGGGAGGCATCCTGAAAGAAACATATGCAACACGGTCAAAATACTATACCTGGTGAGCTGACCTGGTTTGAGATGACTTAGAGAAAACTTTTGGAAACACACATGCAATCAGTGTTTTCATGCACTGAGTCAGAAATCAGAAGTCAGGGTCCTGGTGTATGTATACGTCGGCTCTGCACCAACACTGGACTCCCTGAACTGAAAACCACACTCAGTACGCTTAAAACTATTGCTTCACAGAAAATAAAATATCAGAGTACTAAGTTCTCTGGTAGAACCGACTCCTCTAATACCAATTTGTCACGACCCATCTCCCGGGGCCCGTATCGTGACTACCCCAAGCCCACCTTTCATAGGCCAGGGGCTGGTGACTAGCACCAAAGGCGTGACTCTCTAAAAACTGGGAAGTCATTGCCTTTATAAAACGTAAACACACACAACTAGAGAAAAAGTGGAAGCAAACACTAAGTAAATAAATATAACAAGTGTGTTGAAAGTACAAGGGGCCGGGAATACAAGCCCAACAGAAAGGTACAACTACAACTGAAAGTAAAGTACAACTAAAAAGACAACATCTGAATGGTGAAGCAGCTCCTGAATCATCTTCTGGGTTTCTACCTGTAGGGTAGGTACAGATGGCCACCTCATCTCTCCACGTCTGTTTATCACCTTCGAGTATTGTCTCGTTGTGAAGTCCACCTCTGGGTACCATCCATCTCTACAAGCCTCAACCACAACCAGTGTTGTCTGTCATCTTCAACCAACACAACGAGGTGCGAGCGTAGCCCGTGCAGGGGTGAGTATAACAATACCCAGTAGGGACCCCGAGACCCTCAAGGTCTCACTAAATCCAACAAGGATAAACCAAAAAGAAAGATCTCAATAGATAACTTTTACTTACGTATATGCCCATACATATACATAAGTTATCAAGTAACCCATCTCAATCATGAGGAAAAGTCAAGGGTCATTGACTCAGATCAAACTAGGATTTTCATTATCGAAACCACAACTTCTAGAGAACTCCTCCTCTATCGAGTACAGTAGCCACATCATGACTTCGAGGCACTACTCACTAACCTTAGACTGCTGAGGTACTCCTCCTATCGAGTACCGCGGGTCTGCTGCCAAATATCGGGCGCTCTGTCCACTGTGGGTCTCCCACCAAATACCAGGCGCTCCCCCCTAATAGCCTACAGAGGTACTCCTCCTGTCGATTACCACGGGTCTGCTTCCAACTACCAGGAACTCTGTCCGCCATGGGTCTGCCACAAAATATTGGGTGCTCCATCCACTGGGCTAATCGAATCACTCCGAGTCGAATTGGTCAAGAAGTCTTCAGGTCTACGGCTACTAGGTCTCCTCACTCCATACGCTTGTCTTCGAGAGGGTTTTTTCCATGAGCTACTGGTCGTTACTTTCACATGTCACAAAGTCTCACGTAGATGTAACAAAAAGGACCGCCTCGTCATAGGGGTCTCAATGCAACAGACGTCACGGTCAATTGGATGCCCGGTTTGTGAGTTATTAGCTTTTTAGTCCCAGGGGCCTGGTTGGTTTCGCGTACGAACCAACCCGACCGTATCTCAACTACACCTCAAACTCCCATGGGGTATACTCAAAGTTACGGCTATGCTCCAAGAGTACCAGCGCTGCTGACGGTTCGTCAAACGGACGTCTGGTGCCAAAGATATGGCCCAAGAAGGTAATGATCCAATAATGAGCCCGGGTCGGGTCGGACCCGGTCAGACCCACTCGGCCTAACCCAATCTGGGCCGACCTGGTCTGGGTCGACCCGGTTAGACTTGCTCTCGGCCCATTGGGCGAGTCAGCCTGCTATGTTTTGACCCGGTCCACTGGGCTCGACCCAGCGGACCGCGAGGGCGGCTCGACCCGATAGTCGCCACATAGGCGACTCGGTAACTCGGCCCGGGAGACCGAGCTGGTTCAACCAGTAACACCGCGGGGGCATCACGGTCCAGTTCAGCAGGTCGGTGACCAGGAGGCCAGCGGGCAGACTGCACGGGGCGCGGGCGGCCCGGCTGGTCTCCGGGTAGGCCTCGGGTGCACCGGGCAGGGGGTGGGTGTGCCATGCAGGGTTCCGAACGCCGGGAAGCTTGCGGGGGCATGCTAGGTAGCGCGGTAGGGGGCCACGGAGGCACCGGGTTTCATTGGTCAAGCCTCCGGAAGGGGCACCGGGGGCGCCGAGCAGGCTGCCGGCAAGGGCGCGGGGCGCCGGCAGGGCACCGCGGGTGCGCCGTCAACGCGCCGGCAGGGGCACGGGGTGCCGGGTGCACGCCAGAGAGTCGCGGGGGCGGCACAGTTCACGTAGATCGCGAGTATCACGTCCTTTGTTCACCGCCTTCGGTGTCATCGCCTCATTGCCATGTCGTCCTGTAGTCGTCACAAAAAGACCAACAGAGGGGTCGTGCCATGTTGGTTTGGCCTGGACCCTCCCCGTTTAGGGTGGTAGCAATAGGTTCTCACAAGTATGAATCATAACAACCACCATTATGCATTTTGAGAGAAAGGAATAACATGGGAAAGGTTCATACTTTAAATAAAATAAAACCCATACCTCTTGCTCGTCGCTCGTTGGCGGAGTCGCGGAAGGAAGATGATGAACACCATCGTTCGTCGCGTCCGCCACACATCCCCAATTCCGAGCTGTGTCAATTCGTTGACGATGTTGCAGAGGATAGGTGTCTGGGGAAGGAAGGTCGAAGAAGAATCGCGTGGATGATCGTTGTTGGCGTTCTTTGCGTTCTTCGTTGGAGAGGATAAGATTTCCCCAAGTGTTGGGTATCACGATACTTTACCAGCGCTTCGTCGCTTGGTGAATCAGTCCCAAAACCCTCTCCCAAACTCCCTATATATAGGAGAGGGGGAGAGGTATGTAACCATCATGGAATTTATGACGGTTCATTTATTTGTAACCTTCCTAAATTCCAATGATGCAGTTATTTAATTTAAAAAGGGGGTCGGGCGAATTAAATTGTGTTGGTGAAATTTAAGAGATGCGTTGGAACAACTTAAGAGGGGAGGATGCCAAGAAGTTTCCCCCACATAGCCTACATCAAAACATAAGACACGAATTAATTTTATGTTGACACATAAAATTAATTGACAGCAATTAATTTCACATCGACACATAAAATTATGTGACAACAATTAATTTCATGTCGACACATAAAATTAACTGATAGCAATTAATTTTACATCGACCAATAAAATTAACTGACAGTAATTAATTTTCCATCGACCCATAAAATTAATTGAGGGAAATTAATTTTACGTCGAAATATAAAATTAATTGAGTGTAATTAATTTTATGTCGACGCATAAAAATAATTGATGGGGGGGTTGAGAGTTTTCCTCTCCCTCCCCATTAAATGGGAGGTTAGGGTGTGGCGGTCCCACCTCCAACTCTTAAGGGGAGGTTTTAACTAACTCACTCCACACATGGCAACTTAAAAAAAAGAAAATAATGTGTTGTACTTTATTTTATTAGTTTTTATATAAAAAGCTAAAAACTAACTTTTATTCTCGCTCATCTTCCGTTGAGGTGAAAGTATTCATAAGAGAATATCAGTTCTATGAGTTCAATGGTGCCCTTGGAATTCGATTCCGAGCACCGGTTCAAAAGTTATAAAATGTTGCTTGTATGTTTACTGAACGTACCTGAAAAAAAGTTTGGAAAATTATTATCAGTCACTTCAACCCATTGCGGTCATGGTTAGGCTCTTCCTAGGACAAACACGCCCCAACGAACTCAATTGTACTCTCAAATTTTTAATTCGAGTTTCTGTTTAGATGTAATAAATTTTACAATAAAATAATTGTCACTTAATTATTTTATTTACGGCCAAAAACTAACTTTCTCAGGTGGCCCGCGCCGGACAAAGTTAGTATCTACTTAAAGAAAGTATACCCTCCCGAGTTCACCAGTGGTATCATATTTTTAATCTGAGTTACCATTTGTGAGTTACAAGAATTTGAAAAATAAAATAACTTTATTTAATTATTTTATTTACAGTTATGCCATTTTCAGGTTTTCTCACAGGAGGCATGCGCCGAGTAAACTTAAGTCACGCCTAGGGTAAACCCGCCATCTTGAGCACAACAATGCCCTCATATTTCTGATCCGAGTAACTGTTTAAGAGTTATTCCACTTTTTCAGGAAAATTGCTTATGCGCGTTAATTTAAGTTTAACAAAACTTCAGAAAAATATTCCGAGCACACCGGGCCTCGAGATCAGGTGCTGTCAGAAACTACGTTCTCGTAATATTCCAAATAATTTAGGAAAAAAATTTCCTTGAAATTTACAAGTCTTTACATAATAGATATATTAAAACCTATTTAATTTTTTGGAACTAACATATACTCATAATATAATATATATCGGTACTATTTTAAAGTGTTTGGAAAATGAACCAAAATAAAATAAAATATTTTCATTAAAATTATATCATATGAATATCCAACATAAAATAATGAAAAATTAGATATGGGACCATTTATACTACTTTAATTTCTACAATAAAAATTCATTAATTTTATGTATTTTGATTACCATTTTTTAATAACATATATAATTATAAACAAATAAACTCATTATGAAACTATAAAATGAATGCACTAGAAAACACAAAAATAAATAAATATTTTAGATGTATATGTAATTATATATTAAAAATTTATTACGTAAGGAATTTTAATTATATATATATATTCTTATAGAGTAAAATAATTATTTATATTGTTATAAATGTGGTTATGGTATGGAAAACTAAAGGTAAGCGTGAGGTAAGCATTTCTCTTCCCGATTTTTACTTTAGTGCAGTATATTCATTATTCCCCACTTATTTCATATGTATGGTTTATATAATTACCATTAATATACATGATCATTTTTATAATTATATTCATTTCCTTCTATGTTTCATTTCATAATTGTCACTTTTATTGTACATTTGATTTTATTGATTACAATATGTTAGGAAATTCTTATATAAATATCCATTAATTGGGTTAAAAATATATTTTGTGATTTTGTAATTTTAATATAATCTACTAAATTAAATTAGAATATATTATGTTTTATTTAAAATCAGTTTATTTTTTACCATTAAATAAACAATATCTTATCTTCTAGTTGACGCTCACTTCAACAACATGATATTAGTAAAGGACTCTGTTTTAAAATATTATTCAAAACATGATTTTTTAATGAACGTTATTAATACAAATATGATGTGAAAAAATATTCCAAATTGAGGTCAAATTAATTTTTTAAACATATATTACATGTTTTATGGTGAAATTCAAATAAAATATTTTCCTTTGATTGTGTGAAATTTCTCAACATGTGTTATTTAAAAATGAGAAGAAAATTTTCATCAAATAGTTTATTTATGATTAAATCATTTTTGATTTATAATTATGTATTGATATTGGAAATTTATTATAATTGTGGTTGGTTTCAATACAAATTAATTATTGGTGGTAATGTGATATGCCAATGAAGGGTGGTTTCGTGAAAAACCAAAGATGTGGGGATATGTTATAACCTCCATAGCATGGGGTATTCCACAGTTGGAGGATGACCATATTGGTTTAATCGTTAGAAAGAGTAATATTTAAAATTATATCAAGATCTTATAACATATATTTTATATTATTTTTAATGATTTTTCCTTTTAATCTATTTATTTTCAAAATTTAAAATATTTTCTTTTTTTGAAAGTTGATTCCATTTTTCGATTAAAAATGTATGTTTTTATGAAAATGTTTTTATTCATTATAACAGTGCTATTTATTTCCCAAAACTTATATCAATTAATGATATTTTCTATCATACATTTTTTGAAAATTTTTGACACCTAATTTAAGGGAGGATAGAGGCTATGATGAGAACAAGGAGAAACATTTTATTATTTATCAGGAAAAGAATTATTTTTTAATTATTAATATTTTTTGGTTAATTAATGAAATAGGTAAATGTAATAAGTTACAAATTATTGTATAATTTATTAATATGTAATATTTATTCATAATCTTCTAAAACTCTAAACTATACTGATTCTTGGGAATTTAATAATGGTAATTTGTGGTTAAAATCACTAGAATATTTAATGTTTAAGGCATGGATATTACATATTTCCATAGTCACGAATCATTGAAGAAAAAATATAATTTACCATGGGTTGTTTGGATACAAAATGGGTAACTTATATTCATAATTAATTCTAATATTTAAAAGGTTTAATGAGCCTAATCATTAATTTCCACTTCTACAACATCTTACAAATCTTTTTAATTGCTAATAATTTATGAATACATGATCTCCAAATTGAAATTCTAGGTATTTCATAAAATTTTCATCATATTTATTATATCTGCATTAGTGTTTTATAATGTGATCGGTTATAGTTCATTATTTAATAGTTTTCTCTTCTATAAGCTTTGGGAAAGCTGAATTTGTGTTTTCCAAACACTTCTTAATAGGATTGAGTGTGAAACCTATTCAACAAATTGCCTTCATACTAATCCATTTAGATTCATGAATGAAACATATTTTTAAATAAATATTATAAAAAATTTAGATACTAATCTTACATCCCTGTAAGAATAGAGAACATGATATGATAATGAAATATAATGTTTTTATGGTTCTTTCTAAAATCCCATTAGTCTATATATGATTGATGATTTTAATATGAATATAAATGTTAATATACGACGAATAAACCTTAAATAATTTCAATGTGAACTGAATGTAATTATTACATAAAATGGATATAGGTTATCCATGAATCATTTATATTTCATTGATATAGAGCTAGGAAATGAGCTCATTTGGAAAATATCGTCTTTTTAATTATAAAATTATGAGTCATTGAAATATGATCCATGATAAACAATGTATGTTCGTTATTTTTTAGAGTCGTGTGAAATCTAATGAAAAATTACATCACAGATTTAATTCCTTTCCATATTGATATCGATAGTGGTTTCTTGGCTCCCTTATGAGGTTTCCTTTTAGTCTTTATCTATTATCATACATAGAATCTGGACACATAATCCACAATTACAAACATCAAACCATCCCATAAAAATGTTCTCATTAATCCATAAAAATAATTTTTCATCACTTGTGTATAAGGAAATTTGGGTGATGATCTCTATCTAATAGTTCCCCATTAAAATTTACTATATATAAAAAGGAAAACAGCTTCCCAAACATCAATATTCATCCTCTAAAATTGATTCCTATAAATTTCCCATCAATTTATAATTTTATCATTATTTTTATGTTCTTGTTGTCATTATGGATCATTTATAACCTTTAATGTAAGGATAGTTTGGAAAATTATTTTAAAATTAATGATGCCTCCCCATTATTATAAATCGTAATATCAATAAATACCATATCACTATATATGGAATTATTTTTATTCCACGTCATCGGTATAAAAAATGGTTTTTCATGAAAAAATCACATAAAACCATGTCCCCCATAATAGGGTGGTAGTGTATAAAGAAGTCACAGTCTATGAGTTATATAGACCATATTCATTGGCACATTGTGAGATCATAATATTAGAATAGATAGATAAAAATCATATATAATTTATATATCTCACATATGTCATCATATAGGATGTGTTTCAATATTTCAATTTTGAATATTACAATATATATTTCATAGTCATGACATGGATTGTTTTTTTCATTAATTTTTAATTTTCTTATTTTAAAGTAAATAAACAAATCATTTTAAATAAGCACAAAACTGTTTGCTTCATTTTTATACATTCTATAAATTTATAATCTGTTACTAAATAATGGTTTATTAAAAAACTATCAATATATTAATTTCAAATTTAGTAGTTCTATATAGCGTGGACATTAAATTGGCCATGTAAATTTTACACCATTACTTGTTTACATGTATAACGTGTTATCAAGATTGTAAAATAACTTAATAAATGACAGATAGTATATGTTTTGTGCATGAAAAATCTGATATCAGTTATATTTATTAGTGTAGTCTAATGTTGGAAAAAAATCTTCAAAAGGATAACGAGTGTCCAATCATTTTAGAATTTATTTATCATAAAAATCATTTATCCAAAATTAAAATATATTTTATATCCCATATAATTTATTTTCTATGAGGATCAAAACAATTATTTTCAAAATAATATCATGATGTTTATATCTCTTGTAATATTATATATATCATCATTCATTGACATAAATATATTATCAAAACAGTAGTGAATAATATATAAATCATATAAATGAAGATATAATTTGAATAGTCTATCCAAATTTAATATCCTATAACTCAAAATGACCATATTTTTATTGACATTATGTATCTGGTATATCATCCATCTCTATGCATACATTATGATAACCAAAGCGATTATTGATCATTTAAAAGTATTAATATCATTAATATTCATCAAAATGTCTTAAACTATGGAATAGTATAATAAATTTTTATTGTGAGGAAATTTATATCCATATAATCATTTTAATTTTTATATACCCATTATAATTTTCCCAAAAACCATCTCCCTATGGTGAATTAATATAGTGAATAAAACATTTTCACTATACTCCTATAGAAGTTTCTTTAACAATACCAACTATACTATTTCCATTCTATAAGGAGTTTTAGATATGGGAATTACATATAGATTTTCATCAATAAATAACATAACTTCACACTTTGATTGATGACTAAATTTTTATTCTAATAAATTTAAATCAAATTTTGAATTAGGGGTATATAATCAATTTATTAGATACCTTAAATATCCAAATATCTTTCTTGATATTACATATTCCTCAAATATTAAATTAGGTGTGATACAAGGGTATGATGCATACATTATTTGAATAACTATGATTCCCTTATATTGAATAGAGATCTAACTTCACCATCATGAATCCTAATATCAGACTCATGGAAATAATTGTTTTGATTATATTTCAATTTTCAATTGGAAATATTGATTAAAATTAATTTCTCCATATGTATAATAATTGGGTTGGAATATATGATTTTCCATGAAATATTATTATAAAATTATTAAAATATTTATATTTATATAAAACATCATCAGGGTGTTTAAATGCATAATTCAATTATAATGGTGGTATCGATATATCTATTTTTTGGAAAATAGATAAGATTTAAAATACTAGGATGGTCATAACTCTAATAAAACAATCTGTTACATTGAGTAAATAGCCAATGTACCAACCACAACATCATTACAAACCATGAAATCATCATTTTTAACCATATAAACATATGTTTTCACACTGGATGTTTTCTATAAAATATACTGTTAGCATTTGAGGAATAATTTTTCATAATTTCTCTTCTCCATATATTTAAATATTTTACCATAAATTACTTGTAACAATCCCTTAAAATAGATAACATAAAATATTTTTTCTTTATATTTTCATAAAATTCATATTACGTTTATATAATTTTTGTGTCTTCTCTTCCCATAGGTCTCAAATATGGTAAATCCAATCACAATTTTATCCCCTTTACTATATTTCTCTTTCAATAATTCATATTTATTGTTGTTTTCTATTTATTTTTATTAATACATACTTTGTGGAGAATAAATTTTATTTTATAACGGCTCTTAATACTATATTTTAGTATGATGATAATTTATTAGAGAGAAACACCTTTGTAAGGATCTGTATTAACCCATCAAAAATATGATCTATATTTCATTTTGGTCTTCATATATATTTCATAGAAGGACAAAAAAACATTAGAATGTAATACTCATAATCAATAAACTTTATATCCTATGATTTTATATTATTAATTAACTACCTACCCATTTCTACTATTTTCTGATGGGGGCTATGTTCTACATAAAAAACCTCTTCGAATCTTCCCCATTCTTTGCATTTGATCTAATCAAGCTCATTTGTTTTTCTAATTAGGCTCTATCATTTTTATACATATAACTGAGATAGTTGACTTCCAAGATGAAATCATAAGTTGAAAAACATCTCATATATATAAAGACCATATCAATACACAAGATCCATTGTTCAGATACAAATTGATTGTTACTTCTAATGAATTCTTGAGGATTTTTTGATTGAAATGATCCATTGTAGTAGCAAAATGTTATTGATTTTCATGATTAACAATATGAGAAGTTTTATTTTTCATAAAATTGGTCAAAATCACAAATATTTTTATGAATTGATTTCCATCATATCAAAATTTATAAAATTATTCATGAGGAATATCACTGAATTGATTATGGGTGTTGATATGGTTCCAATTCCTCCAATTAGTATTCATCATTATAAAATTAAATAAAAATATGTAATTTAGAAAAATAAAATTTTAAAATAACAATATAATTATGTTTTATATTTTGTTATACATAAATAATGAATTTTTTTTTCAATGTCCTTGTGTTATCTTATGTGGTTCATTTTAATCACATCCACAAAAACGATAATAAACACTTTTGGATATTATCTTTTACATGTTTTACCCTAGGCACCAGAACTAATAGTAATATTAAATAATTTCTCCAACTTTAAATTCAATATAAAGTACTTAAATATTTATTATTCAATGGAGGATATATATATATATAATTCAATTAATATACATAAGAGAAAACATGAGATAAATTTGAGAAGAAGATTATCCCATCCATCATATCATTGAAAATTACATAGAGTCCTACTCTAGGATTCCTATGTATTGGAAATATTATATTTCTCGTCTTTGATGAAGTGTTATGAGAATAATAAAATAGAAACTTGCATATCAATATCATCGAATAAGTTATTTGTAATAAAAACTGATAACAAGTTTCAAAAATCTACATTAACGAAGTTAATGAAATATTCATGAAAATAAAAGAAAACATTGATATAAATTATCATCACTCACATTCTATTTCAATTAATAATTAAAAAAAAAGAAAATAAAAATTTGATTGGATCTTATAGATTAAAAAAATTATTGTGATAATAGGAATAAAAAACCTAATCAATTTTTTCTCATAAGGCATGTTGGTGAATCTTGGGGATATGTACAGTTAGGACCCACCCTAAACATGTTTATCTCTAATGCATTAACCATAAGAGTCATAAATACCATTCATACTATTATTTTAGTAACCTCTTTCTAATTAAAACATTATTATATATATATTGATAAAAATTAACATATAATACTTTCCCTATCAATATAGTTGTTTTTATGTCGTGTTGAATATTACATAATCAATATTGAAGATACATGGTATCATTAATGTAACATAAATAACTCTTATAGAATATATATATTGGTGATGGTGAAAAATATTATATGCTTTCTATAGATCATAAAGGTTAAATTTAATATATTGAATTGATAATGGATAATGGTTGAGGTATTAAAAATCATTCATTATGATTTATTAGTATAATGTAAATATTACAAATCATATCCATTGGTAATTTCTTTATTGTTGATCTATTTTAGGCACTCTCATTGTGCATAATTTTGATGAATGAAAAAATTCATAATGTAACGTCTCAAGTGTTTATGACACCTAACACTTCTCCATGTCTGGTTTCCCACATAGCCTCAAGTGCATCTTCTTAAATGCCAGATGCTTTAGACTTGTAGTTAGGACCAAGGTGATGTTCATTGGAAAACTTTAACCTCATTGGTAGAGTATAAATCATCATAAAAAAGAAACAAATAGTCAAAGAATAAATACCATTAAAAATAAGTAAATAACAGAATACTGATAATATAAATAACCAGATGTCATAGAATACAAATATGAGGCTTCATGTTACATATTCTAGTAAAATATCAAAAAAAACATTTTACACTACTTTAATACAATATATAAGTACCAAATGTAAAAAAAGGAACAAAAGAAATTTAAAAGTATAACAAGATTCGACTTCATCTCATGCTCTCCTCCTCCTAAACAGCAATCAAGTACCAGTAGAAGGGAACTTTCACTTATCATCACCATCAAAAATATAATCTGATTGGGCCCAAAATCATTGACCAAATAGGGTGTGAGACTAAATCCCAATAGGAAAAATCCAATGGTCTATTTCAATCTATCATTGATTATATATAATAGGAAGTGTGAAATAAAGAAAGTTGTAAAAAATAAACAAGAGTAAACAGTTCTATAATTACTCATTTCTGTTTACATTCATTTTATGATCATTATAAATTTAATTTCCCAAAATTATATAAGTCTCAGGATCTGGACATGGCCCAATGATCCCAGTAAACAATTAATCACAACAGATGTCCCAGAAGACAATCTAAACAAGTATAAGAAATGATAGAATCAAAGAATGTTATTTGGCATGGAAGAAACATCTTAAGTCATTCCATTTCAATATCAAATTAAATGTAAATGACAATTAATTACTTATAAAGAGCTACCAGTAGATCCCATCTGTATAATACCTCATTTCATTCATGGTTTTCTCTACATTTAAATAATAGCATCCATGTGCCTGACCATTCCATATGTGGGTCACTCACAACATGTTTTGATGATACCCTTTTTGAGTCAGTCCATGGTATTTAAACTAAGGACATGGAACACCAAATATAGATGGTTTCATAGTCATATGATCCCAGCCATGAATTTTAACCTGGTTCAATGGCTCGTGCATTCATATATACCCATTTATCAGTTTAGATAAGAAGAACCACATGTAAATAAAACTATTACATGGTTTCAACATCAATAACTGTCATGTGAAATTAATCTCACAAAAAACAAATGTATTTTATACTAATACATGGCATGGAATTTTATCAACATCTTTTTATACAACCCATGAATAGATTTTAAGGAATTCATCATAGGAATCCAAGGACAAATGGAAATTAACTATCATTAACGGGGAACACAACCATGGTGTGGCCCTTAAATAAGGTAAACATTTGTAAACATTCATTAAAACCCTTAATAAAATACCTAAATTAAATGAGGAAATAGAAATAGACACAATTCATCCAAGGAGACACCCTAAAAATGGTCTTGTAGCACTCTAGCACATATGTTCAACTTGACAAATAACGAAAGACACATGACCACCTACCTCATACTCATATGACTCTCCTCGTCCAGTGTAAACCTTTAATTCAACCTATAACATAGTAGATCTACACAAATAGAATAAAATATCAAACCATGATACAAAGTCAAGATACTAAATCATGATGAATGGAGCATGAATAATTGGTTGATTACCAATGGGAATCCAATGCATCTGACGGTGTTTGAATCGGATATCGTATGAAAAAACAAGAGGCCACCCTATTATCAGATTGCCTATGTGCATTGTTCATTAAAGATGGATGAGCTCTGTCTGTTTTTACAAAAAATGATTTTACTTTTAGATTTAAAAAAATATACATGACATGTAAAAAAAATCTCCAAGTTTTGTCCGTATAGATTATGGACAGACCATTACATGTCATTTACTAGAATGTAAAATGTGTGTGTCCATATAACATAACCTTTTTTTGAAAGGACGTTGCATTTAATAGCATGTTACATCATATAACATGACTACAACTTTTCCATGATCTCTTTTTCCTCAATTTCCTTGAGTAAAAACTGAGAAGGAAAGATATGAACCTCAAGGGAAGAATTTGTTTTTTACAAACACTGCCCTTAAATCCCTATGTCCCAAAATTTACCTTCCAATGGGGGAAAATATTCACATTAGAACATATGTGTCCATTGTTCTTGTATGATGGCCTCCCTCTCTAAGGTCTGATCTGGTAAATAATCATGCTACTATAGCACTTATACTATGGGAAATAAAAGGCATTGAATAAACTTCACGCTGCTCTCAACTATACATATAGGAAGCTCTTTAATGGATTCAAAAACATGAAGCTCAACCACTAAGGGTAGAAATACATGATATGGGTCTGAGTGACAGTGGTGAAGTTAAGATATATGTAAGATGTCGTGCATGGGTTGGTAACTTTGAGGTAACTAGAAATGATAGGAAACTGAACTGACTATCTCTAGAATCTCGAATGGATCGACATATCTTTGGGAATGATTACCCTCTCACCTGATCTGCCTGTGTCCCAAAAATGGCGAAATGCTCAACAAATAATTTTCCCAAATCTCAACCTATGGAAGTCATCAAAAAAATCAGCATATGATTTCAGAAAAGTCTGTCTAGTTTCAATTCGTATCTGAATCAACTTGACCTGATCAGAGGTCTCTAGCATGAGTTGTAGTGCCAGTAAGGATGCCTCACCAGCCTCCAACTAACACATGATAGAATCACAAGTACTGCCATATAAATTCTCATACGGTTCCATTTGTATCATTACCTGATAACTATTATTGTAGAATACTTAAACAAGGGAAATTTGATTCTCCCATGAGCCCAAAAAAAATCCATTATGCATGCTCATTGAATATATTCTTGAGCTGGTATCGTAAAATCAAATAGACCATCATTCTGAGGGTGTTATGTTGTTCTCAGAAGCACATATTTACCTAGTTCCCTCTAAAAACTCTACTAGAGTCAATACATAAGATGAGTGTCTAAATCTGAAATGATAGAATGTTGAACCTCATGATGTTTTACATTCCCATGACTCTATAACCTCCCAAGGTCATCAACTCGAAATGTTTCCTTGATCAATAGTAAATGTTATACTTTTGTGTGTTTTTCATGAACAAATAAAAGGTCATAGCTACCAAAAATCCTACTCTATAGGAAAACCAATAAATCATTCTCTTGAGCATCCAAACGATGCTACTGGTGTTATTTTCATTAATAGGGTGAACCCAAACACCAGTGAAGTCATATCATTAGACTCACAACAAAGAATGGTAAATCCCTGATCATTACCATAAGAACAAGTTAAGAAATCATCTCTCTAAAGACACTGAAGACTATCACACCACACCCACCATAAACTTGAAGAGTGTTCGAACAGGTTCACTCGAACTTACATGGGGAACAATAAGGGTAATGAGTTAAACTATCACTGGATGTATTATCTTGGAAACTCACAGCTTAGGAGTCTAGTGTGTTGTAATAGAAACACAATTCCTTATCCCAAGACACCACATGGCCATAAAGAACACATTCACCAAATCTCAACCATGTCCCTATGTGACACTTCTTTGTTAAACCATCCACTAATAAATAAAAAGGGTTTTGTCATATCCCGAGTAAAGGTGAAAACTAGATCCATACCACTAGAATCATTACCCCTTTTAGAAGAATCACATCTATTCCCAACTACAAGCCTTAGATAACCTCATATACATCAACTTAGATTATGTGGAACACACCATGGGGGACCATAATCCCTGTTATAAGTGAGTCATTTGTACAAGGCCAGTACTCTATAAAAGAACACCGACTAAAATCATAGCAACATTCAACTGGTGCTCATGATCTGGAAAGTGGGAGGCATCCAATGTTCATCCAAGGTGTTCTTACATAGAACACAATTATCTCTCAATATAATCCATGCCTCATCAAAATGTTTTATCAAATTCACAACACAAATAAATATAATGAACTATCCCAACAAATTTTAAATGTAGCATAAAAAATAACTGACATTAACTTAGTGAATCCAATATGACGACATGTTAGGGGACATGGTCGTCTCATAAAGAATATAACACTAAGATGATTTCAAGGATTATTAGGAAAGGATATATAAATCACTATTGGTTGACCACCTGAAATAAACTCATATTCATAGGTCGATGCATCGTTTTTTAACTGAACATATTGACTTTATCTAGAGTAATTTCCAAGATATCTCATACTTAAATAATGATTCCCATCCACGATATCATTTCCTTACAATGATTTCACATGCCACCAACCGCAATAACATTGTGCTTCTATGAAAGCATTGACATGAAAACATACTCACAAGCCTTAAGGGAATTATTATAGTAATGAATATTTATGAATGGTCTTTGATTGTGATCCTTCTACCAAGAAATGCCCATTTAAATAAAGCCGACGTGATTCCCCATGAACCATGATCACCATGTCATATATCATGTATTGAATGATGAAATTAAACTAATCGATGTGTCAAAAAACATGTTTCCTCGACAATTCTTCTAAGAAGTGGGACAAACATGGTTCCATAACACTCAAGTCACTCTACATTTTTGATAACCCATGAACATATCGAACAGCTAAAATCTCAACTATTTAACCAAACTCAATGACTCAATTTAACATTTAACACTCAAAGGGTATTGTGTATGTCAATATAAACTACCCCATGTTTACAATAGAAAATGAAACATGTCGGGTACTCTTTTTTGGCTATCCACCCTATGCACCCTAGTACTAGATGCCTCACATAGGAACTGGATCAAAATATCATCATCTACACTACCATTTACATAGATTATGATGTACTATGTCACCCATCATTTATGGAAATAGTGTTTTACATGTCCTCATCAGCATTTGAGATAACAGATGCTTCTCTAACCATATATACTAAGCATTCCTCAATGATCATTCCCATATTAAGTGTCAAGATAAAAAAAGGCTCACAACTCAAAAGAACATACTTCAAAATAAGAAAGGTCAAAAATTTCCTCATAGAAATCACACATATACCTTCCCCATGGGTCAGGTCTAGGTGTCAAACAATGAGAGATACTACCAAAATCCCACTAAAAAGGTCATTTTTCGCCAATTCAAACAATGTGTAGCATGCTATATGGGATCCTCAATGTAAATTCAAGTGAATAAATCATATAAATTTGATCATTTCAAATTGTAAACATAAGAGAGTTCCTACAAAAGACACCCTAGATCTGCATGTATGAGAATTCCTACCTTAAGGGACCCTTAAATTCTAGAGGTCCCATGGCTTCCTAGGCTAGATGGGTATGCCTCACATGGGAAATGTCCTAAAAATCAAAATCCATGATAGATAGCTCAAAAATCATCTAATATAAAAGGGATCAAATAGGTTGGTCCAAAAACCCATCCAATCATTCATAATTTGTTATCACACTCATAAGACAACTGAAAATGGTGACTGGGGGAAGAAACACTACAATTTGATAAAAGAACCAAAACACCCATTATGAGTCCCCAGAATGCTCCATGGGTTTCATCATCATGATTTATGTGGAAAAATACTCATAATGGACTACTCTCAGATCCAAACCTGGCAAAGGGGAATAAAAAGTAAGAGAACCCCAAAGTGTACCAAAAGTGTTTTACATGGTGTGTAGAAGACATACATGGTGTGTACCCTTATGATCTCACATTTTTGTGTACTTCTACTGTCATGGGAGTGTAAACACCCCAGATACACAGATTGTTAGTCTGGTACACAGTTTATTCTTAGGTCTCCCCTCTTGGCCATGTCATTTTACATGGCCAGAGCCACTCAGGTTCTACCTATGTAAATCTACATGGTGTATACCTAAAGTACGTGACTGTGTACTTTTCCAAGAACATTATTCTATGTTATCCTTCACATGTCCATACACATGGTCACATACTACATAGCATGTAAAAATGCTACATGGTGTGTACTTTAAGGAATTTTTTTATTCCTGAACAGAATAAGGCATGGCATGTGTTTATAGAACCACACAAAAGTTTGTATTGGATTCTAGAGATTAATCCTCTAAGAAAATCTAGAAAATCACTTTTGTTAATAGGAAACTAATTGTATTCCAAATTCGGATCGGTGGGGTCCCATAATCCATGCGAATTAAATTTTGGAATCCACACATATAACACCATATACAATTTAAGTCCAAAACATGATCCACCAAATTCTTATCCAAGATAGACCACACACCTTAGGGACCATTGTTTGGCATCCATCCAATTCAGACCATAGCACGTACCAATACACCTATCACACAACATCCATATCTAAAACTGTATCTATCACAACATCCAATATTTAATTCTCTATAAATGCAATTGTAGGAATGAATGGTATGTATTTTTAACAAGTGCCTATATGATGCATGATATGAAATACCCTCATCTCACCATATTTGAAAAAAACATAGAACCACAATGACATAAATAATATCAACACAAAACTATTTGTCACCAAAAAGTGAAATAGAATCAACTATAATAGTTCAAAATCCAAAAATCACATTTCAATAAAGTATGTTTGGATTTTGCTTGTACGTGGTGTAGGTAATCCCAAAAACAATTTATTAACAAACTACATTTCATTATTATTCATATATAATGTCTCCAAATAGTAACACACACCAGAAAAAGTCTAATTAGATAGAACATTGTAATGTGTCATGTTTAGATGCCACCTAACAATGCTACGAGCCTATTTGGACACATGGCATCAAGCTCATCTCCCCAAACACTATAAGTTTTCATCATGAATCAAGGGCCTAAGTGATGATCATGGGGAGAATATTCCCTAATTAGAAGTGTATAACACAACAGATATAATATTTATATAGGAGAAGAAGTAATACCATACAAAATAAGTAAATAAGAGGAAGACAGATAATATAAATAACTAGATGTCATAGAATACAAATATGTTGTTTCATGATACATATTCTAGGAAAATCAACAAAATAGGTAACACTATAGTAATACAAAATATAAGTACCAATATTAAAAAAAGGAACAAAAGAAACACATAAGCATCATAAGCCTCAGCTTGGTCCCATTCTATCTTCGCCTTAAATAGAAATCAAGTACCAGTAGAAATAAACATTCCCTTATCAACACCTACAACAATATAATCTATTTTGTAGAAAAAGAATGACCCAAATAGGTTGTGATGTTAAATCAATGTAGTCTTTAACCCACAGTATGTTCTAATTTATCAGTGAATATATATAATAGTTAGTGTGAAATATGGAATGCGGTAAACTATGAAATAATCAAATGAAAATAGTCCTACAAGTAATGGATTCCATTTACATTCATTTTATGTTCATTAAAATTTAATTACCATGAATTATATAATTCCTATGATTTGGACTTGGCCTGACGATCCTTATACTAATGTAAGCACATCAGATGTCTTATCTAACCATCTAAACATGTATAAGAGAATAATGAATCCATGTTTGGTATTTTTCTTTTCAAATGTGTCTTAAGCCATTCCACTTAATAAACAAATTATATGTAAATTTAAACTCATGACATATGAAAAACTTCTAATACAAGACATCCTTGGAATCACTCATTGGATTCAATGTTCACTCGACATTTAAATAAACGTCTCCATGAGCTTGAACATTCCATCTGTGGATCAACCATGACATTACATGATAATAAATTCTTTGATTCCATCAATTTTATTTTAATTGAGGCAATTTTCACCCAATGTATAAGGTGTAATAATCCTATGAGCCAAACCACGCCTTTTAAAATGATGTTATTGCTCCCTAATTTATGATTACCCCTTTATGATTTTCAATAAGAAGAAAAAAAGGTAAATTAAACTATTACATGGATTTAACATCAATAACTCTCATGGGATGTTCTTCTCACAGGAAACACATAAAAATTAAACTATTAAATGGATTATAATTTGATAAAAATCATTTAAATGACATAAGAAGAGAGATTAAAGCATTCCTTATAGGCATCTTATGAAAAATGGACCCATACCATAAATAATGAAATAAAAACCCATGGGGTGTCCCTTAATCAAGGTAAAAATCCTAAAACATGCATTAGACCATTTAATCAACTACCTAAATAAAAATAGGCAATAGAA
Source organism: Viscum album (assembly GCA_963277665.1). Classification (NCBI taxonomy): domain Eukaryota; kingdom Viridiplantae; phylum Streptophyta; class Magnoliopsida; order Santalales; family Viscaceae; genus Viscum; species Viscum album. The sequence continues at coordinate 272,357 of CAUJRU010000740.1, forward strand.
AATTAAAATTTTTTCCCAATGAGACACCTAAAAAGTGGTGTGTAGCCCTATGAGACATATGTTAAACGAGATAAATAATTAAAGGCCAATGAATGCCTACTTAATACTCATATTAATCTCTTCATTTAGCGTTAGATTCTAATTTTAGCTGGAACACTGTATATCTACAAAACAGGCATATACTATGAAGCCTCGATAACTATGTTTAGAGAAGAAATAATTCAGAACATATCCATAGAAAGAGAGATCCTACTGATGGGAATCCAAATCATATGAGTGTGTTTTAACTGGATATTAGATGATGAAATGGTATTCCATCCTATACTTAGATTTTCTTGGTTAATTTTTCATCAATGAGGGGTGAGTTCTATCCGATTTAAAAAAACCACACTACTATACAATTTTTAAAAAGGTGAAAGTATTGGAAACAATATATTGTGTCGGTATAGACTCTATCCTATCCAATACATGGAATGTACTGGGATGTACATGGTGTGTTCCCGTACACTGTTTTTTTTAAAGGACATGGCTTGTGACACCCTATTACGTTGTGTAACATGCCTCCAACCAGACCGTTCCATCTTTTTTCCTCCCTTTCCATAAGAAAAACTAAAATGAAAATATATATACCTCAAGGGAAGGATCAGGTACTGACACATAACCAAACCACATTATGTATATTATCCAAAGGTGAATCAGTTCCACATCTACATCCACATTCATATATCCACGCATGAATGTTTTTTTCATGAAATTACATACACCTAATTAAAAAAACATTAGATGACTTTTTAACCTAGGAAAATGAAACAAGTAAAATAAAATTATATGAGTGAGTGATATTAATATATTAATTAAAAAACATAAATTACATGAGTAAATGAGAAAATTACATCAATTTAAACACATACTCCACAAAAAAATAGAATATGTGGTGAATAAAATAAGAATTTTCGGAATTATAAATGATTTTAAAATATAATAAATAATTTTATTTCATGATATAATAGTAAAAAAAGGATTTATATAAAACACATGATGAATTTTATGTGAATAATACAAATTATATCACCAGGTGGTGAGCTAGAGAAAAAAACTATAACTTCTATTGTTCAAAATTCCATGAAAATACATCATCCTCATTTATAATAAGCATATTTATCTCAGTAAATTAATTCAGACCCTTACTCATATATATTTTCATCAATTCCATTAATAAATAGTCATTCTATAGAATAATTCTTCCAATTTCCCACATTGTTGTGCATTGTTTTTTTAACATTTATACCAGTTTCATAATAATAACTTTGGTATTTAGTATTATTATAATAATTTATTTTAAGGGAAATAAATATACATTTATAAATGATATATATTAATTTATTTTGTTTAAAATTCCACTCATGATTATTTTAGACTCTATAAATGATGAAAAATTTGATAATACCAATGTGTGGATTATTTTGAAGAAAAATGGATTTTTTAATTGATTAATTTGATATTTATATAATATATATTGAACCAAAAAAATTATAACTACAAAATTTATAACATATTATTGAAGTAAATATGTTATTATAGTTATCCATTCCATAGATGTATAGTATTGTTCAATTATTTTGTTAAAGAAACCTATACAACAATCTATCACGATTAGTGGATGATAATGAGTTGGTATATTTGAAATAAAATTATTAGAGGAGTATATTGATATTATAGTTATATATCGAATTTATAAAGAATTATAATAAGAATAAATATATATGAATACATTACTCAATTTGAAAAAATTATTATACTTTTAGTACATTAATTTTAAACAATTAAGATAAAGATGAATTCCTTTTTTGTCAAATCATAAAAGGTATATAAATATAACACAAAATAGTCATAATTTCATTATAAATACCATATTTATACATTAATACCAAGAATATATCTATCTTAGTATGGTGACGAACGATAGACATACATGTTACGTCATGGAGGTGGTTGTCTGCATAACGTATAATCTACTGATTTTTTCAATTAATTCATTGGAAATAATAATAAATAATTATAGTAATTGTTGTAAAGTCAAATTAAATAAATTTTATAATTAGATTATTTTATTATTTTTTATTGAATTTATTTTTTAAATGAAAAAAAATGATGCAAGTTAAGTAATTTAAAATACTCTTATTAGGGACTTTATTTTTCCATGGATGTATCCTTGAATTAGAGTGGGTCATGATAAATATGAGTGGTGGGGGGAAAATATTCATCAAAATGAGACAAAATGAGATAAAAATTTCATAGTTTCTACAAAATAATTAATGGGATGTATTCTTTTATTTTTTGAAGATGTTCACCATTTATATGTGAAATGAAGAGTAGTTTTGGAAAAAAAATCCCAGTGTTAAATAATTATACAAAACCATTAAATGTTGAATGCATCAAAAATGAAAATACTAGTGGGGAAACAGTTATTGGTAAATAAAATTCCCAACAATTCTATTCAAGTTCTATTTTGTTAAATATTATATTCCTTTTAACCCAAGATAAACTTATTTTATGCCTAACACATTTTTATTAGTACTGAATTTATAATATTAATAATAATTATCAATGGAAATTCATAAAGTAAATATTTTATCCTAATTTATAAATATAATTTTAGTTATCAATATAAATTTATCAATAAAATTTTAAAATTCATGAGTTGAATATTCCAAAACTAATATAATTTCTATCATAAAAACTGTTTTTAGAGAGATAATTTACTTGGATTTAAATTTATATCTGATGTTAATTATTTCATGTTAATAATTAGAAGTAAATAATATATTTATTATAAAATAAAAAATGTTCTATGTGGATACAATTTTAATATTAAAATTAATCTTAATTGAAAATAATAAATTAAACAAATATATAGAAAACTATTTTATTATTAAAACTACTATTATATTTATTTTAAAAAATTTCATTAATAGGTTTTCATATTTATATGAAACACATAAAATGTATAGTTATACTCATTAGATTTTACTTTTTTTTATTCAAAAGTGTTACTAAATGTTTAGTTCATTCTTAATTATTGTTAATATCATACAAATTACTAATATTTTAAAAGGAAATTTTGTCAGTTGAAAAAAAAATTACAAAAAGCAAAAAAAATCCATTCAATGTTAATTTAGATATGATGAGTTCTAAATTAATTTTTTTTAAATTTAATTTTTAAATTAAAATTTTAAATAAAAACATGAATATGGGCTCTTTAATTAGATCATTTGGGAAATCATTCTGTATAAGGTACATTCATGCCATAATACTGTATTTGTTGTTGAATTTTTATTATATAGATCGTGGAAAATGAATGGAAATAATTTATTTTTAAAAAATAAATATATAATAGAATATTAAATATAATTTTGTGTGATATAGAATATATTTTCATAATTTTATTTTCAATTTCAAAAAATGCAAAAAAAAAAGTGTGATTATAACCGAAACCTCGTAACTCAGCAGCAACATTCTTCACCATCATTGTATCCTTCTATGTAATAAATTTTATATTATTATAAATATAAACCACAAAAGCATAGTTAGAGGCAATCCTATGACCATTTATTAATAGAAAATAAAATAAATCCAGAAAGTACTATAAGACTAAAAAGACAATTATAGGTCATAAAAATCATACCATTCACCAGATCTGTGATAGATAGCTTCCTCTGTTGTAGTTGATTCCCACTCCGAGCTATCAATGTGGTTCAGAAAATTGGAATACATGTAACGAACAAATTTTTTGAGTAATATTTGTTTGATGAATTTGTGTATTCTTTTATTTTATACTCAACGAAACTATATCCATTATTTAATTAAGTGAGTATAATTAAAATAAAAGCATTGGGTTGTGACTGTAATATGATAGTTGGTCAATATTACAATTAGAAACTATGTACTTAATGTTATCATTATTTTTTATAAATACAAGTGATCTTGGTCAATTAATATAAAAATAAGAGTTGATGGACTCATCCAGTAGACTCAGGCCATACGAAGCCCATCTTTCAGAACTTGGTAAGGAGGTTGCATCACTAGTGTTTTCTCAGGGCCATTCCCAAGCTGAGATTATACATGTGAAGCTTGAATGGAATCAACTAAGGGAGAAGTTCATGCTGATAGAAATCACCACTTGGGTAATGTTGTCCAAGCCGCCCCATGATTGTCTCACTGTATAACAACTTACACTTAGTCACTATAAAGGTGTTATAAGGGGCTATATAAAATGGACTTAGTTACTTTGTGAAATAATTTTGTATAAATAAAATTTTTATTTATTCATATGGTAATATTTGTGTATTAAAATTTTCCAGATAAATATGGGATTAATTTATAGAAGTTATATATTATTGATGAAATTTTGGAAAATGGTATTTTAAGATAATTTTTTATACTTTAAATAATTAATAATGTAAATTTACTTTTAAAAAATTTTCTTATACTGTTCGGATCAGTAAGAAATATTGACTCTATTCAGGTCAACATAACTTTTAGTGAATAGTAATGTATGAATAGTAATATTACCCTTATGAATAGTAATGTGACAAATGTAATAGTAACCTCTGTTATGAAAGTATAAATATAATTTAGGCATCTTGAATTGGGAAGTGATATAATAGCATAAGTAAATAAATATTTCAGAAATTATTACTTAAGTACTAGTATTTTTCTGGGTAAATTGTGTTTTAACCTAAACCTTAAATGTCTCTTAATTAGAAAACTATTTTCGTAAAATGGAGTTCACTTTTGAATTCACAACATTGATATTAGTCTAGGGTGAATTTAGGATATTTGTTTATAAAATGTTGTGTTTTTTGGTGAATAGTAAAAATACAGTTTTGAGATTTGGTGTGATTAATGATATCATTAATTATGTAATAATGATGTAATAATTCTCGTAGACTTTTTATTAGTAAGATATGTTATGAGGTGTCCCATGTGGCCAATACCGTGGGTAAATACTCTGGGCAAGCCCATGGTTTTTCAAATACCACCGATGAGGTATCCCTTGGAAATTAATTAAATATTCCATCAATTTTGATATTAATACCAAGCCATTACTAAATTAAATTAATTAAAATTTCATCATAAATGAATCTCTGGCCTTTCACCTCCCAAGGTTTCATCAAGACCCCCCCCCCCCAAGGTCCCATTCTTCAATCTTTTGAAGTTACTCTTCAAGGTAAAGAAACCTTTTACCCATCTCTTTTAAGTCAAGACTTCCATTATGTTAAGTATTCTAGTTTCCATCCACTTATGTTAAGGTATTTTATTATATATACTTATTATTATCCATTTCATTTACAATTTATGAAATATCCTTTCCACTCTCATAAACTTATTTTCTAAATTTTTAATTGATGTCGTTAGGCTGTAGAATTTTCGTAAATGAAATCACATATTTTCTTTACATTCAAGTTTATTTTTCATGTGGTATTTCATTCAATACTGTATCCCATGACACAATTTAAATTTTATTCTATACCTATACTATATTATGAGTTATTTATGAGTGGGTTAGCCTTTTACACTCTCTTTTTAATGTTTTTTAAAAACATGTTATTTATCTGTTAGGATATAGAAATTTGGTCTCAAAATATTTATCTTTTTCTAAAAAATTCTCTTGTTTTATTTATGTGAATACCCAAATCTATTTTCCATTAAAGGAAAACTCATTGAGACATAAAATTGATCTATTTCATTCTGTAATTGACATAAATATAACCATAACTCCCTTTAAATGGTTTATAAATGACAAAATGATCTTATTTTTATTCCCTTTTATAACTTCCCTGATATTGAAATGAAACCCATTTCATTTACTCTATTTGTGTTATTTTTGAACTATATTATTATGATATATATGGATCACATGATAATAATGAAATATTAAGGGTTCACCCTGTTAGCACTCCAATACATTGGTTGAATAATTTAATCTCTATAGATAACAAGTTTCACGATATCATGGTGAATAACCAAGGTAATTTTTATAACACTTTAGGGATGAAACTTGGTGATATGTTAAATAATGAATAAATTAAATGTTTTAGCCAAATGTTCATGTTATGATTCAAGTTATTCTTATTATGATATTCCTCTAATTACATTTCTCTTTCCTTTATGTTTTTCATCATGTTCTCATCGATATGGAAAGTCAATTGATTCCCTAGGTTTCCTTACTGGGCCTTCTGCTCACCATTTTCTTTGATGTATGTCTCCAAGTTATGAGATGTATTAATTTTACATTGGATGGACCTTTTATGAATCATTATAAGTGTATTAGAAGAATTTTTAATTTTTTCATGTTAATTATTCCCAATTTCCAAGACATTAGGCTTTAATGATCTTCTATTTTTAAAATGTAATGAAAAGGTATGTAATAAAAGGTGGGATAACATAGTTATTATCAAATGACAGTTATTTTATTTATAGAAATTAGTCTATAAAACCCTAGGAATAACCCTATATAAATGTTTAAATATTGGAATACATCCTGGTATTTTGGTGAAATATTAAGTATGTGGTTTCTGAACAAATAGATCCATGTCTAGATATGAACAAGTGGATGTGGCTCGGGCATAGATGTAACTAGGAGTGAAAACTCTAACCATGAGTTTGGGGCATGAACCAGTGTATCATGTTACTTGATAATGGGCCTTCCAGTACTACTAGTTTGACACTACTGGGGGTTTTTTTGGTTAATCACATGGTTTTTATGAATCATTATGAATGATTTATAGAGAAATGTTATTATTTAAGCATTATGTTTTAATACATAAAATCCATATTAGTTAAATGATTTGTAAATTAAATAAGATTATAACTATGGTTTTATTCTTTCAGAAAATGGCGGGAAATAGGAGGAACTGTGCAAATGGTGACTAAAATGAACCATATACTGACGTCCCTCCGATGGATGCCAGAATGGAAACATTCATGAGAATGATGAACCAACTAACTGAAGTTATGAGATATAACATGAATCGAGCAAAGAGACTGATCTCACCACGAAGGGAAAAAATCTATTGAGTCCATTATGTGTCAATGAAAACCATCCTTCAGTGGATCTACCATCCCATTGATTTCGGAAATGTGGATTAACACTATCAAGAAGATCTTTTTTGTGCTCCGCTGTTCAGAACAAGAGAAAGTCACCCTAGATGTTTACCGCTTAAAGGGATAAATTGATCAGTGGTGAGAGATAATAAAAAACATAAGGCCAAGAGTGGATGTTGAAGCTATGTAGTGGGATGAGTTCAAAAGGATCTTTTTTAACACGTATTTCCCTGATTCGATGAGAAAAAAATGGAGAAGGAGTTTCTCGAGCTGAAGTTGAAGAAGAATGAATCTGATGGAATCTTCAAGATGAACTTCACTAGACTTTTGTTGTTACACCTCAAGCATTGTCACAAATCCTAATGGGATGTCTGGTAGATTCTTTTATGGACTAAGGACTCATATGTAGAAGAATTTATCCAACTGAGACTATAGAAGCTATGAGGAGATCGTATAGAGTGTGATGAAGGTCGAACTAGTGTTTGGTGAGACATAGTGGTCTCATAAATCCAATGACAAGAAGAGATCAATGAAGCCAAGCCTAGGGAGGATCTTCGAACTAGGAAGTGGAGGAAAGAATGTGAAAGGTCCCACATGTAATAAATGAGGGAAGAAGCATCGGGGGAACTGCCTGCTTTGGAGTGAGAAGTGCTAAAATTGTGGAATAGATGATCATGTTGCACAGAATTGTCATAGTGAGGTAAATCAACAACTTCCCAACAGTAATGAAAAAGGTAAGACGGTTCATGCCCTAACTAAAGTCCAATGTAATAATTGTGGACAACATGGGGACTTTTCTAATCATTGTCAAAATTTGAGGGCTGTTGAGGGGAACCACCATCAGCTTCAGCAAAGGCCTAGAGAGAATGGTCATGATTTTACTATCATGACAATAGATGTAGATTCTATAAATGTTGTGGTGAAAGGTACTCTTGTTGTTCTATCAAATATAGAAACTACATTGTTTTATTTTTGTTCTATTCATTCCATTATTTTTTCCACGTTTGAAATGAATTTAGAATCAACCCCTGAATTGCTAAAAGTAGAGTAAAAAGTCAAGACTCCTAGTGGTATTATCCAAGATCAGAAGTGTTTAGAAACTCAGGTATTTACTTTAGTGAGAACAATATTATTGCAAGTATAGTAGAAATTACCATGTTGGAATTTTACATTATACTAGGGATGGATTGGATCTCAAAGTATAATTCTATGAACAAATGCATATGAAAGGAAATATCAGTAGTCTTGAATGGAAAACCAAAATTTATCTTCCAAGGAGAGATATCTTACCCAAATATTTGTCTAGAAGAACCTCATATATCCTTATTTAGGGAGTTCATCGGTGAAGAAGAATAAATAATTGAAATTATAAGGATAGAAAATGTCCCCATCTTACCAGAATACATTGATGTATTTCTTGAGAAATTACTCAGACCTCCCCCAGAATGAGAGGTAAAGTGATCTATTGAACACATACCTGGATCTCATCTGATATCAAAGACCCCATATAGAATATAATAGTGGATCTGGAAGAATTAAAGAATCAAATCCAAGATCTTTTGGGGAATGGGTTTACCTTTCTAAGTGTGTCTCCTTAGGGATCACCTGTTCTTTATGTGAAGAAGAAGGATGGATCAATGCGGCTGTGCAGTGATTGTAGAGAAATAAATGGGATCACAGTGAAGAAATAATACCCTCTTCCATGAATTGATTACATATTTCACCAACTTTTTGGGGATTAATTATTCTCTAAGATTGATCTTCAATCTGGTTATCATAAATTGAGGGTGAAGAAATTATATATTCCAAAATATTCCTTCCAATCACGAAATGGGAACTATGATGTTGTTGTTATTCTCTTCGGACTGACTAATGCACCTTCTATTTTTATGGATGTGATGAATCAAGTCATTATGAACTACCATGAAAACATTTTTGTAGTTATTATTGATGATATTGTGATATATTCCAAAATACGTGAGCAGCATGAAGATCATATAAGGGTTTTTTTCAAACTCTATCGAAGGAGATGCTTTTTGGAAAGTTTAGAAAATGACAATTTTGGTTACAAAAATTTTCTTTCATGGGGCACATTGTAATAAATTAAGGAATCATAGTTGACCCTACAAAGAAAAATGTTTTAGAGGAGTGGCCTCAGCCTACAACAATAACTGAGATTCGTAGTTTCACTGGATCATAAATATTATACAGGATGTTTGTGAAAAACTTTTCACGACTTTTGAATACATTAACCATGTTAAAGTAAAAAGGGTCCAAGTTCATTTGGACAAAGGATTGTGAGTAAAGTTTCCAAAAGATGAAGAAGAGATTTGTTAATGCACATGTGTTAACTCTTCCCTCAAGTAGAGAAGGTTTTTTTATTTTTAGTGATGCATCTCTAAAAGGGCGTGGAAGATTCCTCATGAAAAATGAAAATGTCAATGCTTATGCATCTCGATGGTTAAAGTCTCATGAGCAGAACTATCGTACGCATGATCTAGAGCTGGTTGCGGTCATTTTTTCTCTCAATATATAGATGCACTATCTTTATTGGGAGAAATGAGATATATACACAAACCATCAATGTTTGAAGTATATTTCCACAAAAAAGGAATTGAACATGAGACAAAGGAGATGGTTGGAACTTCTTATAGACTATGATTGTTCAATTAATTATCATCCTGGAAGATCAAACTAAGACATTGATGCATTAAAAAGGAAATACCTAGTTTTTATTTCCATGATAAGGATTCAAAGAGATCCTTTGATCAATGACTTAAAAAAGCTGGAAATAGGAATTATAATGGAAGGGACATCATCGACCCTAACCCAAATGATTTCTGAACCATTCTTATTAGAGAAGATCAAGAAAGCTCATAAATAAGATCCTTTGTTAATGAAGAATTATGAGGATGTGAAGGGTGTGAGGTTTCTTGAGTTAAATATTGAAAAAGATTATGTACTTAAATTTTGTACAGGACTATGTGTTCCATCTATTCCATAGATAAAGAAGGAGCTGATGGATAAAGCTCTTAGTATTACATTCTCTATACATCCAGCAATCACGAAAATTTATAGAGACCTTCATGATCATTATTGGTGGTATAATATGAAAAGGGATACTACTAAATACACATCAATGTGCCTGGTATGTAAGAATGTGAAGGCATATAGACAACTTCCTAAAGGGGTATTGCAACCAATACCCATACCACCTTTTAAGTGGGACAATATCACAATGGACTTTGTCACTGGTCTCCTGAGAACATCCATAGGAAATAATGCAATATGGGTTATTTGGGATTGTCTCACCAAGAATGCCCATTTTATCTTTATTCGGGAAGATTTATCTCTTGATCAACTTTCCCGGATTTATGTAAAGTTAGTTTTAAGGCTGCATGGAGTTCCACATTCTATCGTATCTGATTGTGATCCAATGTTCACAACAAAATTCTAGAGAATTATTTAACATTCTCTAAGTACTGAATTGAATATATGTATGACCTATCTCCCCAAACTTATTTCCAATCTAAAAGGACTATTCAAACACTCAAAGACATGATGATAACATGCTCAATGGAATTTATAGGTGGATGGGATCCTCATATCCCATTATTTGAGTTCCCTTACAACAACAACTTCCACTTGAAGATTAAAATGTCACCCTATGAAGATTTATATGGGATGAGATGTAAAACTCTAAATTAATGGGATGAAGCTAGTGAGAGAAATATTCTTGGGCCTGATCTTGTTCAAGAGATGATAGAAAAGATCCATGTCATCCAACAACACATTAAGGTTTCTCAGAGTCGACAAAATATGTATGCTTACAACCGTCTAAGGGAAATGAAGTTAGATGTTAGTGACAAGGTATTTCAAAGAATTTCACCATGGAATAGAGTCATGAGGTTTGGGAAGAAATGGAAGCTTATCTCTAGGTACATTAGCCCCTTTGAAATCCTTGATCGCGTAGGAAGAGTGTCCTATCAGCTTGCAATACCTCCAAATATTTCACAAGTTCATGATGTCTTCAACATATCGCATTTGAGTAAGTACATATATGACCCTTCACTTGTACTAAATCTGGGGGTTGTACAAATGGAACATGACATCTCTTATGAGGAGCATCCGGTGGAGATATTGTATCATAGAGACAAGGTTCTACGCAACAAGACTACCCACTTTGTTAAGGTGTTAGGGAGGATCCACAAATATGATGAAGCAACATGGGAACCGGAGGACTCTATCAGTAAAAAGTACTAACACCTTTTCTCTTCTAAGGGTGAGAGTTGAAATTTCGGGGATGATATTACCTAAGGGGGGAAGTATGTAACGACCTGAACTTTTGAATAATATTTTCTTCTTGAATTTTTGTATTATTTTTATTTTATACTCAACAAAACCATATCCTTTAATTAATTAAGTGAGTATAACTAAAATAATACCACAGAGTTTTGACTGTTATATAACCTTAGGTCAATATGACTGTTGAAAACTAAATTCTTAATGTAATGATTATTGTTTATAAATATATGTGATCATGGTTAATTAATAAAGAATGGAGATTTGATTTACTCATCCAGTGTACTCGGGTCATACGAAGCCCATATGTTAGAGCTTGGGAAAGAGGTTGCATCACTAGGATTTTCTCTCGACCATTCCCAAGTTGAGGTTCAACATGTAATGATTGAATAGAATTTCCAAATGGATATGTTCAAGATGATAGAAATCAAAACTCAGGCAATGTTGTCCGATCCACCCCAAGATTCGATCTCCATATCACAACATACACTTAGGACCTATGAAGGTGTTATAAGAGGCTATGAAACACAACCATAGTTAAATTGTGTATTCCTCTTGTATAAATAAAATTGGTATATATTCTTATGGTAAAACTTTTTTATTTATAGTGTCTGGATAAATATTGGATCAATTTATAGAGGATATATATTATAGATGAAATTTCAGAAAAAAAAAATTGTATTTTAAAATTATTTTGAATACTTTAAATAATTAGTAATGTAAAATGATTTTTAAAAAATGGTCTTCTATAATTTTGATCATTAAGAAATTTAGATTCTAATAAGATCAACATAACATTTTGTGAATAGTAAATTATGAATAGTAATATTACACTTATGAATAGTAATGTGACCAATGGAATAGTAACCTCACTTAAGATATTATAAACATAATTTAGCCATCTTGAATGCTGAAGTTATATAATAGCATTAGTATATGATAGTTTTAGAAATTATTAGATAAGGATTAGTTTTTTATGAGTAAATAGTCATTTTAGTTAAATATTAAATATATCATTATTGGAAAATTATTTTCATAAAATGGAGTTCATTTTTTAATTCATTGCATCAATATTTGGATAGGGTGAATTTATGAGATTTTTATAAAATGTTTTGTTTTTTGGTAAATTGTAAAAATACAATTTTTTGTATTAATGTGATTAATGACATCATTAATGAATTAATAAAGATGTAATAATTATGGTTGACTTTTTAATCATAATATATGTTATGAGGTGACCCATGTGGTAAATGACATTGGAAAATACCATGGGAAATAAAATATTTTTACAAATACCACCGATGAGGTGTCCCTTGGAAATTAATGAAATATTCCCCCACTTTTCCTATAAATACCAACTCATTCATTCATTACTTTCTTTCAAAATTCATCATAAACTATTTTCTGGTCATTTTACCTCCCAAGGAGTCCTCTTATGGTGCCCTCAATCCCCCCAAGGTCCTAACCTTCTATCTTTCAATGTTGCTCTTCATGGTAAGGGAACCATTCACCCTCTTATTTTAAGTCATGACTTATTTTATGTTTTCTCTTCTAGTTACAATCTTTTTATGTTGTGGAATGTACTTATATATCCTTATTACTGTCCATTTCAAGTCCAATTGATGAGATACTCTTTCCACTCTCATCAACAGCTTTTCTGAATTTTTAATTGACGTCATCAGGCTACGAAATTTTCATAAAATAAATTCCATCTTCTCTTTTCTTTTAAGTTTCTTTTTCATTTGGTATCTCATTCAAACATCCATACCACAATCTTATTTAAATTTTATTTTGTCCTTGTACTGTATTATGAGTTATTTATTTATATGTCCCCAATATTAAACATTACTTAATCTTGAATTAAGTTAATAATTCACATTGAGGATATTTTCAACATTAGAGTTTTAGAGAATTATTCCATAACTATTACATTACATGTCAAATATTACAATGTAGGCACTTAAACTCAATATCCATTTTTTCATAAAAAAATATCTTAAATTAAAATAAGAATTCATTTATTGATATGAATATTCTTGAAATTTTCCTTTCTCTTTCATTGCCATATATCTTGTGAAAATCATTTCAAAAACATGGGATGAGAATAAAAAGATCAGTAAGGGTATTAAAATAAAGGAAATAAAACATTAGTCTATAAATACATAAAAATCAGTGAAATCATAATTTTAAATCATTAAAATACTACAAAAAATTTTAGGATTAATGAATAACACATAGAAATCATAAATCATAAAGGTAAATAATGGCATCAATAATATACTAATTTCGTAGCTTTCACAGCTACGTAGGGAGTTACATTTGGAATACCCATCACATTATATTCCTTAAATCTCATAAGAGAAACAATTATGTTTACCTCTGTTACATTACCAAATTCATAGGAGAGCTATCTCAGGATCACTCATCCTATGTTTATCACGGAACCACATGTATACATAGACAATTCCATAGAACAATAACATAATCATAACACATAACACAAGCATACAAGAAATTTAACATTTCCAAATTGCAATAAAAATATATAATTTCAAGATATGGACTTAATAAATCCATTATGAAAAACATTTTCAATACCAAAATACGTAAAAAGATTATATGGTATTTAATTTCTTTTTAAAAACATTATATCTTGTTAAGGAAGCCAAATATCAAATAATGCTCGCAATGGCGGAAAGGTCATTGTCACCACGTACGTTTAAAAGAATATTATTTTTGTCATTTAGTAAAATGATTTGTAGAGAAAGGATTCCATTTGAATTATATTAAATGTAAATGGGGTTTATACATCATATAAAATAAATTCATGTATAACTCAAAGGATGCCTCAAAGAAAGGATAGTGAGAGTAAGTCCATTACCTTGTGTCCAACTTGAATTGTACATTCTGTAATCTACTGAATAATAAACTAAAGTTAATTTATTCTTTCTTCAGAACCCTTTTAATGTTTATTATTCCTTTTATATCACTTCTTATGGTGTTATAAACATTACATAATCATTTAAGTTAATAATAGTCATTTGGTCGATATTTGGTACTTGAGTCAAAAATAAAATTCATATAATTACAATTTGTATATTTGTTTAAATTTATATTGTCTACAAAATTATATTAATGATTTATATATCATATATATCATATATATTCAGTATATATATTTATTTATAATAGTACATAACATTGGGATATAAGAAATGAAATGCACCGTTCATGGAGATGGTAAGTCATACCTATGCATGAACACTATTTTCATTTCTATTTTTTATTTAATTAAATGAAAAATTAATGATAAAAAGGTATAAAATAATCCTATTGTTATATCATATATAATTTTATTAACTCCATCCTTTATTCATTCCATGTATGTCATGAATGAGTCATATAACTTTGAAGGGTCGGTAGTCCGCACATCCTAAAATGAAATTACAGCGTTTACCCATTATCGAAACCATAAAGGTACACTATAAATGAGAAAATACAAAAGAATAGAGAAAATATAAATATAATATATATCACATATATATACATTTCCATCTTAATGTCCCCTATAAGTGGCGGTAAGAGATAATTGAACAATCATCGTTTCGGGAGGCAGTAGTTCGCCGTACACAGAAATAGTATGTTCGTATCTATTTGATAGAGGTGTGTGGTTGAGTAGTTATAATATTAATCCTAAAAACAGCCTATTTTATTGAATACCCTGGTGTTTTTATTAAATATTGTAATAAATATAGTTTAGGGAGTTGGAGAATGAAAATAAAATAAAATAACTTGAGAGAATATGATACCTTTAAATCGGGTAACTCCCTTTGGTTTAAACCAAAAGGATTTATTGAATTGACTGATGCCTAGTGGAAGGATTCTAGGAAGAAGAGAGGGATGTTTGGATCTTCTTGGAGTAGATTTTGTACAATCCAAGGGGCTTGACAGGTGTTCTTAATGGGTCATATGTGGTGGATTTTTATAAGAGGGAGGAGGGTCTTTTTAAGAATGTTTGAATGTATTACTTTATTATTAAATTATTTTCAGTTTTAAATGACCCAATACTTAAATAATTTGAAGATAAGGTCTATATAAGTTGGAATAAAATCATCCAATATGAATTGGATAGGTTTGGGTTATTTTTTAATCCTTATCTATTTTATTTAACCCTTTGTAAACTTATTTAACTTTCACCACGTCCTATTATAAATTAATACTATATGGGTAATGTATTTACTATAAAATGAAATGCATCCCAGAATGTATCATTTATGACATTTATAAAATTATTTATGCCGTTTTTCAGATTCTTCATTTTTTAGTATTATTTAATCATTTAATAAAATATTAATTGTTTAAAAAACTAATTTTTGACAATATATAAATTATTCATTTCGTGATTATTAAAAGAATCTATAAAAACATGAATATTTAGTACAACCATCATTATTTCAAATAAAATAATTCATTATTACACCTTTATTTTAATATTTATAATATAATTTATTTGAATCCTTTATTAGTGAAACAATTACGTCATCACCAATGTTTTATAATTAAATATATTTATAAAATGTCTAAAAATTCTAAACAAAATACCATGATCTATGAAATCATTTTATCTTTAAAATTAATATTAATTTTTGAAGATATCTCTTATATAACCCAATTTAAAAAAAATACCAAAAATATTTATGTTTATGTTATTTTTGTCCTTACATTAAATTAGTTAATATAAAGTGTTATTTTCACTGCCAAGTGGCTCCATGGGGTCCCAAAATCAACCCAAGGATGCCCTTGGACTTAAATATATCAAAAAGCATGTTTCGGACATGTGTAAGGGTAATTTAATATTATTATAATATTATATTTTACCCTTATTTACCATATTTACCATTTAACCATGGTAAATAAAATATTCACTGAAGTAAATATTCATAATGTCTAAAAATAAAAGTTACCTAATTACAAAATTTGTACCTCTTGATTAAAAATATAGAATCTTTTTTTCCAAATTCAAAACATAGATGTGGAAGAAATTAATTTAAAATTAATTCACGTTGTCCAAACCAAAAAGCGTGTTTTCACGAAATAATACCTATCAAAATATTGTCCTTTGTATATGTCTAATTTAATAGTGAAATTACATCCAATGACCAAAATTGGATTAAATTGTGGAAATATAATCTAATTACACTTTAAAACCAATTAAACAAAAAATATTACTATATAAATAAATTAAATGAAAATAGAGGTTTGAATTAAAATGCAGTAATTTTAACTATTCATTAAAAAATGAACATTATAAAAAAAACCCAAAATTTCACCCAAAGTAAATTTTGATATCCTGGTTCTAAATAAGAATATGATTTTTTCAATTAGAACATATAAAAGTGAAAAAACTAGATTTAAAAATGTTTCTCCATCAAAAGGTGGTAAATCGACATTTTAAACAATATTATAGTATTTATGCTTAATATTGGATATATTTAAATTTTTAGTCTCTAATTTTTATTTGATAAGTGTAATTAAATTTGAAAAAAAAGTATAATAATATAGTAGTTAGTTCTGTTCATTCCTTCCAATAAAACAACTAGGCATTAACTACAATTTAAAATAATATATTATTATTATTTTTCAGTATGACTCATCCTTGTGTTGAAGAAGAGATTTTCGGAGAAACCCATTATTGTGGGTCAGGTATTCCATAAATCATAGAATCCCTGTTAAAATAAAATTAATATTTAATTCAAAAATATTGATAAATCTGAAAATATCATATTCTTTATTTACCTGGATTTTTACATCCTTCCCCCATAGGGGAATTGTGTCCCCACAATTCTATTCACTTATCAATTAAGTGGGGTTGTTTTCCCTAGAGCATTTTTAGATTCCCACATTGCCTCTTCAACTAAATGTTAAATCATTTACCTTACGAATTACCTTACTCTACAATAGTTTCTCTATGTGGTCAAGAACATGGACTAGTTGTTCCTCATAGGAATGATTGTCTTCCAACTAAACTACCTATGGACTCAAAATATGGGATGGATCCAGCATATACTTTCTCAACATTGAATCATGAAAAACATTGTGTACATGGGATAAAAAAGGAGGTAATGTCACTCTGTAGGCAATTGGTCTACTTTCTCTAGGATTTCATAGGGTCCAATGAACCATGGTCCCAACTTTCCCATATCGCCAAAACACATCCCACTTTTACATGGAGAAACATTGAGAAGGACATGACCACCCACCTTGAATGATAGATCCTACCTTCAATTATTCGCATAACTTTTCTACCTTATCTGAGTTGTTCTCGTGTGCTTCTGAATCAATTTAAATTTTTCTTCCATATATTCTACCAATTTAGGTCCCATCAAATTCCATTAACCCAGTTCATCCAAAAAAGATGGAGTTCAACACTGTTTTCCATATATTTCCACAAATGGAGGCATCTGTATACTGGAATGAAAATTGTTATTATATGAAAATTAAACCAATGAAAAATTTTGGTCCAACTTCTCTAGTAATCCATTAAGCAAGATCGTAGAATATCTTCTAATTTCTAAATTTTTTATTCTATCTTCCCATCGGATTATGGATGAAAATATTTACTAAAATTTAATTCAGTACCCAACGACTTTTAAAGGCCTTTCCAAAAGTTAGAAGTAAACATGGGATCACAATCATATAAAATGGAGAGGGGAACTCCATGCAACATGAATATATCATTAACATACAACTGAGAATGTTGATCTAGAGACAATGTATCATGAATAGGAAGGAAATGATATGATTTATTTAATCAAACAAAAATAATCCATATTGCAGTATTACCTCGAGAAGTCTTTGGTAATCAGACGATGAAAAACATAAACACATTTTTCCATTTCCTCTCTGGCACATGTAACAACTAAATCTCCCCTTCAGTAACTACCTCTTTGTTTTAATATGTTGACAAGTCAAACAATTCATAGTAAAGTTAGAAATATCTATATTCATTCCATCCCACCAGTAATACTCTTGATGATCATTGTACAACTTAGTACTACCTGGATAAACTAAAAATGGAGAACTATGAGCTTCACATAACAACACATTCTTCAACTATGAATCAAAATTCACACATAATCTTTTCCCAAACCTCATAACACCATCTTTTTCAATGTTAAATTCATGTAACATACCCTTCTAAACCACCTCTACCATTTTTTTCAACTCACTATCTTCCTTTGATTCTTGATTAATTCTATATCATAGATATGACTTCACTGATGCCTAAAATAAAATAGAGAAATTTCTTGCACCAACATGTTCTATTCCAATGTTCATCAAATCATTAATCAAAGTATCATGTTCCAAATGTAACATGGTTAATTTAGCATTTCTTTTCTGCCTCAAAGCAACGGACAAATTATTTTCCATTTACAGATGTCAGTAGATTGTGATATCATAATCCTTGATTAATACTAGCTATCTCCTTTGTCTCATGTTCAATTAATTATGAGTAAATATATTCATCAAAACTTTTTGTTCAGTATATATTTCACATTTTACTGCATACAAGTGATGCCTCCAAATTTTTAAATAAAAAACAACAACAACTCATTCCTAATAATGTGTATGGAAATTTAACTCATGATGTTTCATGTGACATGAAGCATTATAAATTACCTGATAATTCTACATTAGTACACAACAAATTCCTTTAAATGTAGCATCACTATAGGTAACAAACATACCATTTCTAGAAGGTAGTTCCCAAACTAGAGAATTCACAAATCATCTTTTCAATTCATGAAAACAATCATCACATTATTTTGTGTAAATGAATTCAATACCTTTTCAAGTTAACATAGTCATTGGGCTAGATAACCATGAAAAATTTTCAATAAACATCCAATAATAGCGGGATGAACCAAGAAAACTACAGATCATAGTTATATTTGTGGGTCTTGGCCAATCTTCAACAACTTTTGTTTTAGCATGATCAAATGTTACGCAATTTTTTGAAACAATGTGACCAAGGAATGAAATTTGTTGTAACCAAAACTCCCACATGCAGAATTTCCCATTAAATTTCTTTTCATTCGTGTATTTCATGAAAACCCATAAATGACTTTCATGTTTCTATTTACATTTGGTATAAGCCAAAATACCATCAATAAACACAACAACAAAAATATCCATGAACTCCTGGAAAATTATATTCAAATGATCCCTGAATACTACAAGTGCATTAGTTAACCCAAAAAGCATAAATACCAATTCATAATGGCCACATCCAGTACAAAATGCAGTTTTCGAAATGTGTGATCCCATTCCTTTCAACTGATTTACCCTGACCTCAAGTCAATATTCAAAAAATATTGATCTCCCTAGAGCCGATCTATCAAATCATCAATATTTTGAAAATGATACTTGTCCATAACAGTGACGTTATTCAATGCTCTATAATCAATGTAAAGTCTAATTGAACCATATTTATGTTTAACAAACAAGATAGGATCACTCCATGGTGATTTTCTAGGTCGAATGAAACCATTATATAATAACTCATGTAATTTATTCTTTAACTCTAAAAGTTAAATTTGAGCCATTCGATAAGGGGGTTTGAAATTGGCTTCACATCAAGAACTATGTCAATAATAAATCCAACTTCTTGATAAGGTATTATACAAAGAAACTCATTAGAAAAAACATCACGACACTCATTTACTACTGGCACATCATTAATCAGAACAATTCCTTTGTTTTCAACAATATGAGAAAGTTATCATTAATTTACATCTTTTAATAAATTCTCATCTTCCTGATATGTTATCAAAAGTAAGGTTTCATTCATGAACTCAAACTGAAATTCATTCTGAAAAGAAACCACATTAGATCTGTAGTTAATCATAGCATGATAAACAGAAATACAATCTATAACCAAAATAACATCAAACTCTATAAGAGGAAAAACAATATGGTTTGAAGTTATATTATTTATGCACACAAGGACATGAAGGTTCTTATAATTTCTTTTTGTCTCAACATTTCCCCTGATGTTTTTACCATATGTTCAGGATTCATATCTTGATATGGGATTCTCAATTTACTATAAAACTTCACATAAATGAAAGAATGTGTAGACCTTAAATCAAATAACACATTGGAAAAATCTTAATAAACAAAAAGTATACCTGATACTACTTTCATCAATGGACCAACATCTTCTGAAGTAGTTTCAAAGGATTTCACCACCCCTTTCTAGTTGTAGTCTAGCTTCTTTCCCTCAGTTGATTTCTTCATTGGACACTCATTTTCATATTTACCCATTTCATTGCACTGAAAACATTTTACTAATTGTAAATCATATTTTTTCTTACCATAACCCAGATCTTTTTCAATGAAATTATGAGCTTTATGTCCAATTTTACCACATCAAGAGCATTTACCAAAAGTTATAAGACATTCCCCAGCAAGCTTTTTACAATAATTTTCACAAATAGAAAGATTAAATTTCATACCATTATACTTTTTTCAAGAGTTCTTCACATTCATCTGGAACATCTTCATTTTATTTTGTTGTTGTTTAAGGAAAACATGAGGATTAAAAAACATCATTTCCACCTTCTCCGCACAATGAACTTATTTTTCATAACTTTTTAACTCACGAAAAACTAATGCCCTTTGATACTTTGGATTTAATATTTTGTAAAAATGGTTGATTTTAATATCAATATCTCATATGAAATTCGAAGCATACCATTCCATTCGAGTGACTTTTTCTTCATATTCATCCACTTAGTCATCCTCATATGTAATGGACCGGACCCCTCCGGTCGATTCTTTTGTTGAAATCGATGTGGTCAACACGACGCGCGTTATAATGATTTTTTTTAATACTGATGATAACGTAAAAATATGTTAATAATAATGATGATGACATAAATTGTGTGATTAATTAAACTAAAAAGAATAATCATGATAAAATGATTTAATTGGTGTTATTATTATTAATGATGTGAAGTGGGAAGGTGTGTTATCCATTAGACGTTGATAAATGAAACATGCAGTTTTTTTTATTAATTGAGTAATTGTTGAAATTAAATTTGAATAATAATTATGGTTGTTGTGTTATTAATATTATTCATAATATTAATAATAATGAGAAATTGATGAAATGAGTCATGGTATTTATTGCAAGCAATTAAATGAACATGCAAGTGGAAGCACGGTGGTGCGTTCAAAAAATTAAAGGTGAGTTCGTTATATTGGGTTTATGAAATTAAATGGTTTTTATTTAATAAATGTGGTTTCAATTTAATCAGTGTGAAATAAAAATAAATAGAATTAAAATAAATAACAATGATGGCGTAAAACTATATGTGAGAGGTTAATAAAATTAAATGTATTAAAATGGGGTTGAATATGTATGTTATATTAATTTTGTTTTGTCATTTAATTCAATTAAATGAAATGGTTTTGAGTCGCATGGAATGGTTGTGCATAGGTTCTCCCAAAACTGAATTATGAAATTAATAACATGGATCGTATAATAAATATAATAAAAAAATTAAAAGGAAAATGGTTTTATTTAATAAATTATAATAAATTTATGGGGAGGAGCATGAGATGGGGGGGAGGCGTGAATGCCCCCTTTCCCTTGTATAAATCATTTTTTTTATTATATAATTTGTTTTAATATATCATATATTTTATATAATGTTGATTTAATATATTAAAATAGTAATACAATAATAAAATAAGGGAGTGCGCATGGTGTAAGGGGAGAGATTCACGCCACAAGCCCTTTTGATCAAAATATTAAATTATTATAATAATAATAAAATAATATTATTATTATTTTGGTTGATCAAAACTTAAAAAGTCAGCGGCAGTGTAATCCTGTAATTAAGACGGTCATTTTAAGACCAGTGATAGATACCTTTTTATGAGTTATGTCTCGGGTCAACGAAACACACATATTAATAAAATTGACGTTATTATTAAAACGTGTGGAAACCGCGTGACGTGTCGTGTGTTGACCAGTCAAAACACGTAACGGGTGTACGGTCACACCGTGTATTCATCAATACACGCTGCATACTGTTTTACCTATTCGTTGCCTATATAAGAAAGGGTCACAGATTATTTCCAGACCAATTGCTTCTTCTTCGCACGACGACACTCTTGGATGATTAAGAAGTCTTCCTCCTCTAACTTCTTTGTCCGAGCTCCGAATTACGATCCGTCAGCGGCCACAGGATCGTAGCGACGAGACGAAGCTTCTAAGCCCGGACTTGTCACCTTTCCTTCCGGCCTTCCTTCTCCAGCTTCCATCCTAGGAGGCGTTTGTCGGGTTTGGCGAAGGCGGAGGACACCGAAGGACGTCGTCGGAAGCGACGTGATCGGGACCTTTTGAGGTAGGGGTTTACCTTCGTCTCTCTATTTGGTGCAACATGCGGGGTGGTATATTTTTCTTTTGTTCCATGGGATGCAGTTGAACTTTAAATAAAGATAATAATCGGATAAAGAAGGGTTTGGGGTTTTGTGTTGTTTCTATTGCCTTCCAGTTTCTTTATCTTCTGATTGTGATTTTGGATTGAAAGGCCTTTGCCTACTGAAAATCAAGGTCGTCGGTGGCCTTTGCGTGCGAAATTGATATCTGAATTGTTTGTGGTTTGTTTTGTTAAAACATGGAAAATGGATAAGCACGTAAAGACTGGCTGATTAAATGAGAATGAAAACCTTGTGTGATCACCCCGGTTGAACAAAATTGGAATAATGAACATGTTGGTGGTTTGGTTGTTTTGTGGGAAATGTTTTTGTAAACGATGGGGTTGAAATGGGAAGTGGTTGGTTGTGGAAAATGCCTTTATTTATGAAAAGTGTTTTGATTATGAAAAGTGTTTTGGAAGTAAAAGGTGTTTTCAAATGCGGAAATGTTTTGTGTGTGGAAAGGGTTTTATATGTGGAACTTTGAAATAAATGAATGATGGAATGTTGTATGGTTGTGATAATCTTTTGTAAATGAAATGGCATGTGGTTTCTTGCGTTTTACCTAACCTTGGTTGTGGATGGCAGGGATATTTTTGTGAAAGGTTTTGTCTGGATGATAGTTGCCCAGTAGTAATAATTTGTTAAACCATTGCATGAAACAAGAAAACCTAAATGGGGTTGGGGGATGATTGTTTGGTTGTTGATGCATGCTTCGTGGTAGCAGTGCCGAGGCACATGCTCAGTTTCTCTTTTTAAGAAGCCATAGGTTGGGCTGTGTGTTTGGTATATGTATATATATAATTGTATCTTTGTGTTTTGTCTCACCACACCCATGTCAAGCACCTAGTGCCGAACACTCCCATTTTATGGGAGAGGGTGTTCCCCCTTAGTTACTAGCTCCATCCTGCTCCTTCTTCCATAGGCTATGATGGCTTGATGTGACCTTACACCCAAGAGTCTTCGGGTAGGTCTCGGAGGCTGTGATGGCTTGAGGCGACCTTTAGCCCAAGACTCTTCGGGCAGGCTTACCGTTCCCAAGAACCTTCGGGATGAGGCCCAGGTGTCTACGGGCGGGTTAGTGATTGCGGCCCAGGTGTGTGCGGGTGAGATGCGTGGTTGTGAGGCCCAGGTGTGTGCAGGCGGGATGCGTGGTTTGGCCCAGGTGTGTGCGGGCGGGAAGAGTGTGGTAGCGTCCGGACGTTTGCCGTTAGGAAGAGCAGCATCTAATTAAGTGGGAAATGGTGCGGGGTACCCAATACTTTTGTTCTATATATATACTAAACTTGTTTGTGTTACTTGGTGAGTGTGACCAGTGAGGCTGGGTGGATAGTTTTTCCTTGTTAGTTTCTGGTTCTTCTGTTTTCTCACGGGACCTTAGGGTGTCTCCCCACTTGTGCACGAGAGATTTAGGTTCTCTACTAGGTATACTTGTATGCTCACCCTACGTTGTTTCAGGTTTTCAGGAGGACTACCAGGGCCGTACGGGACCCTACTAGTCAGGCAGTGGCAGTTGTGCAGTTGTTGTTTTCTTGTTTTCCTTTTTGTACTGTACTCACTTGTACTTTTGAGCTTCCTTGTACTTGTACCTTGTTATAAAAATTGTTTAAACATGCATGTGGGCTTGTTTTGGGTTTATTTATGTACACTTGTTCTTTTCTCTTTTTGGTGGTTGACTTGTCCTATTTCCCGATCCAAAATAATAAAAAGGGTAATGCCTCCCATATTTGTGAAAACTCATACCCTTGGTGCTAGTCGCCAACCCGGGGCCTACTGGAGGCGGGACTCGGGGGTCATTATCTTCCTTTCACCATTGCCAGATCCGGAGGGGCATCTTTGGTGGGAGGGGTTCGTGACAGAATGGTATCAGATGTGATGGTTGAGAGATAGGATGGAGTCTGGAGTTAGGCACAGTGAGATTTCATGGGATGGTAGGGCAACAGTGTTCGTTAATCTTGGTGCGTGACATAGGCCAGGGAAGACCGGCTAGGACACGGGATTTTAGGGCCCCCCGTGATCTGATGCAAGGACTCTGAGCCTACCGAACGACCAAGTGAGACTATATTGATTGCAGGGTAGAGACCCTAGGGAAGGTACATGCATCATCATGTTTGTGTTTTACTTGATTTGGGTGTTCTGGGGAAGAAATTTAAATAAAATGATAATTAAAACTTTGAGTTTTTCCTTACTACTTGGGCTTAGGCGATCCTTGTTTACCGTACAGCTATGGCACCTGGACGGCGTTCCGAGGTGGCTCAGGCAGCTGAGGCCCAGCAGGTTCAGGCAATCGATCAACTGAGGATCGATCGAGAGGAGGAAGACAGCCAGTGGCAGAAGACCCTCCGTTTTTTTCAGCGTCAGACTCTCAAGAAGTACGAGGGAAGTACTTCGGACCTGGAGACGGAGGGGTGGCTTGAAGAGCTAGGGATCGCTTTTACCTTGATCCGTGCTCCGAAGGAGTACTGGGTCCCCCTAGCGGTCAGTCAGCTGAGAGGCGCAGTGCACCAATGGTGGATGCTCTACCTTGGGGAGAGGAAGGAGGCAGAGATTCCATGGGATGACTTCGAAAATGAGTTCCGAGAGGAATTCCTTTCCTCTTTGATCAAGGCAGAAAAGCGTCAGGATTTGCTCTCCCTTCAGCAGGGGAGTATGACTGTTTGAGAGTTGGGGATTAAGTTCAAGAATCTCCTACGCTTTTCTCCGGAACTCTTTCCGAATGAAGAGTCTCGGGCGAGACGTTTGGAAGAGGCGCTTCGTCCTTTTCTCCAGTATGCTGTGACCCCCTTCACCCTTCCGACATACTTAGCCGTACAGAAGAAGGCGGAAGTTGTAGAAAGGATGCACTCGCAGGGAGGTGCACCACGTGAGGGGATCCAGCCTAGTTCGTCGAAGGGGAAGGCAGTCAGCAGCAGGTCTCCTGCGATGGGGCCTTCCAGTTTCAGGCCAGTAGGGAGCAGGCCCCAGCAGTTCCAGTTCAGATCTTCAGGTCCTCGTCCCTTTTTCACGAGCCCAGGACCAAAGTGTTTTTCTTGTGGAGGTTTCGGGCACGTTCAGAGTCGGTGCCCGACCCATGCTCAGTACGGTGGAGATGGATAGGTTCAACGCCCTCCTCAGCAGCACCAGCCACCGACAACACCCTTCCAGCAGCAACATGCTCCAGTCCCTTTGAGGGGAGATGGAGCAGGTGGTGGCCAGCCACAAGGAGTTCCTCAAGGATCCCAATCGGGACGTGGTCGAGGAGGCGGACGTCGACAGAGAGGCAGAGGAGCTCAGTGAGGATAGTTGCATGCATCAGAGGCAGCATCTCTAGAAGGACCAGGGATCGATAGAGATGTGTTTGGGTTTTCTTGAATGATCTCCTTTATGTTTTATTAGGAGCATTACACTCCATTGTCGGAACTCTTTTTCTCATTCTTTGGGCCTGGGCCTTGTTTTTGTGAGTTTTTAATTCTATGTTGTTTCCCGCTTTTCTTTAAATGTACGTGAAGAGCCCTATCATGTGGGGAGGGGAAGACCTAATCCCTAATCGAGACGCATTAATGTGGATGCGATTTAACCCGTGCAGGCGAGTCAGTGCCGCCTAAAGCGGATAATATCTCGACATGGGAGAAGGAATTCCTCAATCCATGTGTCCGGGTAGTGTGTGGGTTGTACGTTGTTGGGTGCAGTGTAAGTTAGAAAAAAAAACCTAATATATGGAAGTGGGAAGGCCCAGTCCTTAATCGAGACGCATTAATGCGGATGCAATTAAACCCGTGCAGGCGAGTCAGTGCCCACTAAAGCGGATAATATCTCGACATAGGAGAGGGAATTCTTAACTCACATACTTAGGGTTTTCGGTTGTTTCTTGTTATGAAAAGAGACCTAAGAGGTATCTTGCTGAGTGGTTGTTTGGATCCATTCTTTTTCTTGGTTGGTTTTTAATTCTCGAGGACGAGAATGTTTTAAGAGGTATCTGATGTAATGGACTGGACCCCTCCGGTCCATTCCTTTGTTGAAATCGATGTGGTCAACACGACGCGCGTTATAATGATTTTTTTTTAATACTGATGATAACGTAAAAATATGTTAATAATAATGATGATGACATAAATTGTGTGATTAATTAAACTAAAAAGAATAATCATGATAAAATGATTTAATTGGTGTTATTATTATTAATGATGTGAAGTGGGAAGGTGTGTGATCCATTAGACGTTGATAAATGAAACATGCAGTTTTTTTATTAATTGTGTAATTTTTGAAATTCAATTTGAATAATAATTATGGCTGTTGTGTTATTAATATTATTCATAATATTAATAATAATGAGAAATTGATGAAATGAGTCATGGTATTTATTGCAAACAATTAAATGAACATGCAAGTGGAAGCACGGTGGTGAGTTCAAAAAATTAAAGGTGAGTTCGTTATATTGGGTTTATGAAATTAAATGGTTTTTATTTAATAAATGTGGTTTCAATTTAATCAGTGTGAAATAAAAATAAATAGAATTAAAATAAATAACAATGATGGTGTAAAACTATATGTGAGAGGTTAATAAAATTAAATGTATTAAAATGGGGTTGAATATGTATGTTATATTAATTTTGTTTTGTCATTTAATTCAATTAAATGAAATGGTTTTGAGTCGCATGGAATGGTTGTGCATAGGTTCTCCCAAAATTGAATTATGAAATTAATAACATTGATCGTATAATAAATATAATAAAAAAATTAAAAGGAAAATGGTTTTATTTAATAAATTATAATAAATTTATGGGGAGGCGCATGAGATGGGGGGGGAGGCGTGAATGCCCCCTTTCCCTTGTATAAATCATTTTTTTTATTTATTATATAATTTGTTTTAATATATCATATATTTTATATAATGTTGATTTAATATATTAAAATAGTAATACAATAATAAAATAAGGGAGTGCGCATGGTGTAAGGGGAGAGATTCACGCCACAAGCCCTTTTGATCAAAATATTAAATTATTATAATAATAATAAAATAATATTATTATTATTTTGGGTGATCAAAACTTAAAAAGTCTATAACTTCTTCATATGGTGTCGGAATGACGAACCGTCAGCGGCAGTGTAATCCTATAATTAAGACGGTCATTTTAAGACCAGTGATAGATAACTTTTTATGAGTTATGTCTCGGGTCAACGAAACACACATATTAATAAAATTGACGATATTATTAAAACGCGTGGAAACCGCGTGACGTGTCGTGTGTTGACCAGTCAAAACGCGTAACGGGTGTATGGTCACACCGTGTATTCATCAATACACGCTGCATACTATTTTACCTATTAGTTGCCTATATAAGAAAGGGTCTCGGATTATTTCCAGACCAATCGCTTCTTCTTCGCACGACGACACTCTTGGATGATCAAGAAGTCTTCCTCCTCTAACTTCTTTGTCCGAGCTCCGAATTACGATCCGTCAGCGGCCACAGGATCGTAGCGACGAGACGAAGCTTCTAAGCCCGGACTTGTCACCTTTCCTTCTGGCCTTCCTTCTCCAGATTCCATCCTAGGAGGCGTTTGTCTGGTTTGGCGAAGGCGGAGGACACCGAAGGACGTCGTCGGAAGCGACGTGATCGGGACCTTTTGAGGTAGGGGTTTACCTTCGTCTCTCTATTTGGTGCAACGTGCGGGGTGGTATATTTTTCTTTTGTTCCATGGGATGCAGTTGAACTTTAAATAAAGATAATAACCGGATAAAGAAGGGTTTGGGGTTTTGTGCTGTTTCTATTGCCTTCTAGTTTCTTTATCTTCTGATTGTGATTTTGGATTGAAAGGCCTTTGCCTACTGAAAATCAAGGCCGTTGGTGGCCTTTGCATGTGAAATTGATATCTTAATTGTTTGTGGTTGTTTTTTTTAAAACATGGAAAATGGATGAGCACGTAAAGACTGGCTGATTAAATGAGAATGAAAACCTTGTGTGATCACCCCGGTTGAACAAAATTGGAATAATGAACATGTTGGTGGTTTGGTTGTTTTGTGGGAAATGTTTTTGTAAATGATGGGGTTGAAATGGGAAGTGGTTGGTTGTGGAAAATGCCTTTATTTATGAAAAGTGTTTTGATTATGAAAAGTTTTTTGAAAGTAAAAGGTGTTTTCAAATGCGGAAATGTTTTGTGTGTGGAAAGGGTTTTATGTGTGGAACTTTGAAATAAATGAATGATGGAATGTTGTATGGTTGTGATAATCTTTTGTAAATGAAATGGCATGTGGTTTCTTGCGTTTTACCTAACCTTGGTTGTGGATGGCAGGGATATGTTTTTGAAAGGTTTTGTCTGGATGATAGTTTCCCAGTAGTAATAATTTGTTAAACCATTGCATGAAACATGAAAACCTAAATGGGGTTGGGGGGTGATTGTTTGGTTGTTGATGCATGCTTCGTGGTAGAAGTGCCGAGGCACATGCTCAGTTTCTCTTTTTAAGAAGCCATAGGTTGGGCTGTGTGTTTGGTATATGTATATATATAATTGTATCTTTGTGTTTTGTCGCACCACACCCATGTCAAGCACCTAGTTCCGAACACTCCCATTTTATGGGAGAGGGTGTTCCCCCTTAGTTACTTGCTCCTTCCTGCTCCTTCTTCCATAGGCTATGATGGCATGAGGTGACCTTACACCCAAGAGTATTCGGGTAGGTCTCGGAGGCTGTGATGGCTTGAGGCGACCTTTAGCCCAAGACTCTTCGGGCAGGCTTACCGTTCCCAAGAACCTTCGGGATGAGGCCCAGGTGTCTGCGGGCGGGTTAGTGATTGCGGCCTTGGTGTGTGCAGGCGAGATGCGTGGTTGTGAGGCCCAGGTGTGTGCGGGCGGGATGCGTGGTTTGGCCCAGGTGTGTGCGGTCGGGAAGAGTTTGGTAGCATCAGGACGTTTGCCGTTAGGAAGAGAAGCATCTAATTAAGTGGAAAATGGTGCAGGGTACCCAATAATTTTGTTCTATATATATACTAAACTTGTTTGTGTTACTTGGTGAGTGTGACCAGTGAGGCTGGGTGGATAGTTTTTCCTTGTTAGTTTCTGGTTCTTCTGTTTTCTCACGGGACCTTAGGGTGTCTCCCCACTTGTGCACGAGAGCTTTAGGTTCTCTACTGGGTATACTTGTATGCTCACCCTACGTTGTTTCAGGTTTTCAGGAGGACTACCAGGGCCATGCGGGACCCTACTAGTCAGGCAGTGGGAGTTGTGCAGTTGTTGTTTTCTTGTTTTCCTTTTTGTACTGTACTCACTTGTACTTTTGAGCTTCCTTGTACTTGTACCTTGTTATAAAAATTGTTTAAACATGCATGTGGGCTTGTTTTGGGTTTATTTATGTACACTTGTTCTTTTCTCTTTTTGGTGGTTGACTTGTCCTATTTCCCGATCCAAAATAATAAAAAGGGTAATGCCTCCCATATTTGTGAAAACTCATACCCTTGGTGCTAGTCGCCAACCCGGGGCCTACTGGAGGCAGGACTCGGGGGTCATTATCCTCCTTTCTCCATTGCCTAATCAGGAGGGGCATCTTTGGTGGGAGGGGGTCGTGACATCATACCTCAATTCTAGGAATTGTTTTTCCATCATTAGACAAACCACCATTGGAAAAGTTCCTCAAGAAATATACCTTTGAATTTATCCCAATAAAGAGCATCAATCTCATCATTATCCCTGATATTTTTCACCATTAACCACCACTGATCGTCTTGACATTCAAAATGGTAAACTTCAAGACTATCCGTTGGAAGTTATGATCACCCCATGACATCAAAAATCTTCTCTAGTTATTTAATCCACCCTTCAGCTGGCACAGGGTTAGATTATCTTCTTAATTATGGGGGATGATACATAATGAAATGCTCCACTACTGACATATTCTTTTTTGGTTGATCTGGATGATCTTGTGCATGGATACCACCACCATTAATGGCCTGATATAATTGTTCTTTCACTGCAAAAAACTACTCAGTTCTGATTCTGAACAACTCATGTTGCTGGTTTGGAAGGTTTTTTTCCTCTTGTTGTAACCCCATCATATCCACCCTATTTCCACTATGGAAAAACATTTTGAACACCAAAATATATTTGGCAATGAAATATTATAATCTTTAAATGCAATATCATTTAAATCATAACATAAATTAATTTATGGATATTAATTTAACAATAAACTAACTTCCAAATTTATCTAAACCGACCTATGATACCAACTATAAGGTCGTAGTATTAAACATTACTTATGTGTGAACTAAGTTAATAATTCACATTGTGTATTTTTCATGTTTATTGTTTTAGAGAATTAGGCCATAAATATTATATTACATCTCAAATATTACAAAGTATACATTTCTACTCAGTATCCATTTTTCATAAAATAGATGCTCATAAATGAAAATTAGAATTCTTTTCTTGATATAAATCTTCTTGAATTCTTCATTTCTCTTACCCTACCTTATATCTCATGAAAAACATTTCAAATACATGGGATGATCATAGAAATCATATTAAGGGTTATAATACAAGGAAATAAAACATTAGTCCATCAATGCATACAAATATATAAAATCATAATTTTAAATCATTAACATACTGAAAAAAATCATAAGATTTATTAATAACACAAGAAAATCAAAAAACATAATGGTAACTTGTGGCGTTCATTACACCCTTACATTGTCGCTTCCACAGCTGTGTAGGGAGTTACATTTGGAATAACCACAATAGTATATTTCCTAAATCCCATAGGAAAAACTTTTATATTTACCATATTCACATTACTAAATGCATTGAAGAGCTATCTCACGCTCACCCGGCCTAGGTTTATCACATAATCACCTGTATACATAGACAATTCCCAAGAACCATAACATAATAATAACACATCACACAAGCATAAAGAAAAGATAACATTTTTACATTGCAATCACAATATATCATTTAAATATATTGACAAAATCATTCCATTATCCAAACCATTTTCAATACCAAAATACATAAAAGAGTATAGGGAATTTATTTTCCCTTTAAAAATATTACGATATTTTAAGGAAGCCATATATCAAATAATTCTCACGGTGGCGGAAAGGATGTTTTCACAACATATATTAAAAAGAAACATTCTTTTTTTTCATTTTGTAAAATGTTTCATAGAGAAAATATTACCTTTGAATTAAATTAAAATTCAAATTGGTTTATACACCATATAAAATAATGTCATGTATAAATCAAAGGATACCACAATTAAAAGAGATTGAGACGAAGTCCCTTACCTCGTGTCTGACTTGCTTAATTTGTTCTTTAATCTCCTAAATAATAAACTAATGTAAATTTCTACTTTCTTCAGAACCATTTTCCTATTTATTATTCCTTTCATATAACTTATTACCATTTTATAAACACTACATAATCATTTATGTTAATAATATCCGTTTTGTCGATATTTGGGATTTCAGACAAAAATGAACATCTTATAATTAATGTTTTCCATGTGGTGAAAATTATTTTATCTCCAGGTTGATATTAATTATTTAGATATCATATATAACATATATATCCAGTATATATATGTACTTATAATAGTACATAACATTTTGAGATAATAAATGAAATTCATCATTCATGGAGACGGTATGTCGTATGTATGCATGAACGCTACTTTCATTTCTATTTAGTATATAATGGAATGAAAAAATAATGATACATAGGTATATTATAATCCAAGTATAATATCATATATAATTTTTTTAACTCTATCCTTTATATGTTTCACATATGTCATGAACAAGTAATATCACTTTTATGGGGTGGTAGTCCACACTTCCTCAAATGAAATTATCACCTTTACACATTATGGAAACAATAAAGGAATGGTATAAATGAGAAAATATAGAATCATTGAGAAAATATAAATATAATATATATAACATTTATATACATTTACATCTTAATAGCCACTATAAGAGGTGGTATGAGATAATTGAAAAATCATCATTTCATGAGGTAATACTTCTCTGTCCATTGAAACGGTATGTTTGTAACCATTAGATGGAGGTGTGTGGATTTTAGTTCGAATCCTTATTATAAAAAAACATAGTATGTTTATGATACTCATTTTTTATAAAATAATGGAATAACGAGAGTTTAGGGGGTTGGAGAAAGAAAATAAAAGAAAAGAACTTGAGAAAATATGTTACCTTTAAATCGCGTAACACCGTTTGGTTTGAACAAATAGGCTCTATTGAATTCTCTTCTTCTTAGTTGAAGGCTTCTAGGAGGAATATTGGGATGTTGGGATATTCTTAGAGTAGATTTTGGATGATCCAAGAAGGTTGAGAGGTGTGTGTAATGGGTTAGAGGTGGTGGCTTTTTATAAGTGGAATGAGGGTCTCTTTAAGAATATTTGAAAGTATTATTTTACTATAAAATTATTTCGCATTCAAAAGGTCCAAAAATTATTTTATTCATAAATAAGGTAAATATATGTGGAAAAAAATCATCTAATAATAATTGGATAGTTTTTTGATATTTTTTAATCCTTATCTTTTTTATTTTACCGTTTGTTAATATATTTATCTTTTACCATGTCCTCTTATATATTAATATTATATGGTTAATATATTTACAATAAAATTTAAAGAGACCAAAAATTGATCATTTATGACATTGGTAACATTATTTAAGTTTTTTGGACGAATATTATATTTTTAAAATTATTTTATCATTTAATAAAATATTAATTTTTTTCAAAATTCATTTTTTTCAATTTATAAATTATTCATATCAAGATTTTAAAAATAATCTATAAAAAATTGATTATTTCAAATGAACTTCATTAATTAAAATATAAGAAGTCATTATAACCCCTACAATTCATGGATGGAATAAATAGTTTCAAAATTAATTTACATTAATATTTATTAAAAAATTTATTTAAATTTTTTATTAATGAAGCAATTACTTCATCACAATTGATTTAAAATTTTATTTTTTTATAGAAAGTATAAAAATTATAAATAAAATACCATGATGTAATAAATCATTATAGGTTTCAAAGGAATATTTATAGTCAAAGATATCACCTATATAACCCCATATAAAATAATTTAGTAAAAAGATTCATGTTTATGGTATTTCTGTCCTTACACTAAATTAATTAATATAAAGTGGCATTATCACTCCCATGTGGCTATATGGGGTCCCCAATTCGACCATAGGATGCCCTTGGTTGGAAATATCTCATCAAAAAGGGTTAAGAAATGTGTAAGGATCATTTAAATTTATAATAATATTATTTTATACCCTTATTTACCAGATTTACCATTTAATCATTGAAAAATAAAATATTTACTGATGTAAATATAAATAATGTCTAAATATAAAAGTTACCTATTTACACAATTTGGACCTCATAATTACAAATATGGAATCCAGTTTTTCAAATTCAAAATACAGAAGTGGTAGAAATAAATATAATATTAATTACCATTGTGAAAAGGAAAAATCATTTTTTAAGAAATAATACCTATCAAAAGATTGAAATTTGTTTATCTCATATTTAATAGTGAAATTACTTCCACTGACCAACATTGTATTAAATGGTAGAAATATAAACCAATTAAACTTTAAACCCAATTAAAATAATAGTATAACTGTATAAATAAATTATACAAAAAGTATGTTTTGAATTAAAATGTAGTATTTTCACTTTTCATTAAAAAATGAACATTAGCAGTAAAGAATTTAATCTCTAGATATTACATGTTTCATGATACCTTGGTGAATATGCTTGGTTATTATTAAGAAATGTTGGGGATGAACCTTAGTGATATGTTCATGAATGTCTAAATTAAATATTGTATCCACATATTCATGTTATGATTGAAGTTTTTTTATGATATTACTCTAATTTCATTGCTCATGTCATTATGTTTTTCATAATGTTCTTATTGATATAATAAGTAAAATGATTCTCTTACATTTCATACCGGGCCTTATGCTCACCATTTTATTTGATGTATGCCTCCATTTTATGATATGCATTAATTGTACTTAGGATGAACCTTTGATGAAGCCATACGTGTGGATTAGAATAATTTTAAGGTATTCATTTATATGTTTTCTGATATCTAAAAAACTAGACATTAAATATCCTCTATTTGTAAAATGTAATGAAAAATTATGTAATAAGGGAGGGATTTTATAATACTTCCTTCTAGGATTCAACGTCCCCAGTGATAGAAACTCCGTATAGGAATGCGTAGCCTATCCATCCTTCCTAACAGATGACATGGTAGACACTGACTTTGGGGTAGTCATAGCTTCCACTTTCAATGACTCATTCTTCTTCCCACCCTGAACTACATCATTTTTGGAAGGTCGGACCATGACACTATCTTTTTCCTTTTCACTATCAAAGATGTCCCCCCATCATTCGGAGATTTTTAGCTCATGTTAAAACTTCTTCACCCCCATTCCTACTTAAATTGACTGTTATAATCAATCATGGAAAGATAGTGTGGATTTTCTGCAAGATTATTCATTAAACCTTCCTTGGTTTCTACATCCTCAGATGAAAAATCAGGCTGCAAACTACAACCTTCCTTCATTGGAGATCCCTCCTATACATGAGAGTCCTTCTTATGATTCAGATCATGAAATAGATTTCTCATGGAGACTGTGAATATCATACCTCTAGAAACATCATCCCCCCTTGCAACTGTTCAACACATGCATCCACAGTCCCCAAGATAACATCTTCAGAAAATACCAAATCCAAACATTTCTCAATCACATGCTTCAGCTGAGAGTAACAGAATGTCGTAGCTTTATTCAATGTATTTTCCTTCTCAATACCAAGATCACACATTAGGTTATCAAAAAAACTTCCTAACAGTAGGGTCATGTGGCCTCTGTTGCACTTCCTTCTAAAAATTACCATGCACTGTGATCTCGAGACCAATCTACTCTGCAACCCACACCATGGTTGCCTAATATTTCTCCTCAGCCACGACATGTCTAGTGGAAGTCACATCTGCACACATCCCTACTCTTGATTGCCTTCAATAATATCAGGTTGTGGGAGGGTACTCTTTGGCGGATCCCCCAACAGCAGAAAAGCTGAAACATATGTACCACATACGCCATTATCCATTACCATCTCCCCTGGTGAAACCCCATCCAAGGCTTTGGTGCAAGAAACCATTTCCGCATTCCAAAATCGGCCAGAGGCAACACAATATAGCATCCAATATTCAAATATGGAATCCTTCTTCCTCTGAAACACCTTCCCATTCATGATCCAAACCTAATTAATAGGCGGCCTCACAACGTCAATCTCTGTTCAATGATTAAAAGACAGATACTAGCCTATCATATTCCCAATGGTACAGAAAATGGAGGTATTTTGAATGGATAATGGAAGACTAGGGAGACTCACCCATGTCTCAATCGTCGAGGGGTCACATCACATGTGGAAATCTCGACACCATCAAAACAGATAAAAATGATCTCCATTACATCTTTGAGGGGGATTTGGAATAGGCGGTAATCAACTCAACTTCCATCTCAAACCAAATAATCATGTGACCTCAATCAATTAGGCCGACTACAACAAGCTCTTAGAGATCCCACAAATTGAAAGAAACCCTGTCAAACTCCACGATGGAAGGGTGCTAAATGAAGACAATGAGCCAGCAATGTGTGATTTCATAGATCTATGGAAACATTGAGCTTCATCGGGGAATGAAAAAGTTGAGGCTCTCCCTGGAAGTGGTCAGGGAATTTCGAGGAGAAATGTATATCCCCATTTATAGAGGCATTAGTATGTACGTATTCATGAATATTTTTTTTAATTTAATATTAAAAAGAAAAAAATAATGAAATATAATCTTTTATCATTAAAATCATGATGATATCATTACGATCATATATTTTTACTAAATTATATCATTTAATGTGAGGTGGAAATGGAAAATGAATAATGTCAATATTTGGAATTGGTAGTCCACATGTACACACTAGTGATACATTAAATTCCCAAGTTATATAAAAGCGGTAGATATCGGTACTTAAATAATTCAATGAAATTACCAAATATTTATTATACTAGATTCTTCATGTATTGATTTCTTATATTAGGTTATATAATGTGGAAAATGAATAAAATTTAAAATTCATGGCTATGATTTGTAGCTTTTATTTGAGATATATTAATTTGATTACACATTAAACCATGAATGATTGGTCTCAGAAGAAGAACATGGGAAAATTATGATAGGATGTAATAAAAGATGGGTTTTTTGTTGGTCTAGGATAATCAATAAGGAACAATATTTAGGAATATTTGAGGTTATGCGGTTCCCTTATATTAGTGAGGGAGAAAAGACACAAAGAAATATATAATATATTTCAATTATATAATATGATTTTCTTATGAAAGTGGGATGAAAAGGATAAATTGTATAATATATGTTACATGGGGTCTATATAAAATAAATAAAATTGTTATAAAATTGTTTATAGGGAATTATTATAGTTAACTATTGTTTTTAGCTTATGTAAAACCATGTAAACCTTGCAATATTAAAAAATAATCACTATATTTACATTTAATTATGAAACACCACGAAATTTTACCCATTAAAAAATGTGGTAAATATTTTTTTAAAAAAATGAATCCATTTACCTAAATTTGATTTATATATATGATAATTATTTTTTATAGTAAGTTCACGTAATTCAATGAAAACCCATTTTAGAAAAATGATTTTTAATCATACAAATGCATTTTCATTTGTACGATTTCTAGATAAAAATATAAAATTAATGATAATTTTTTGAATATATAATATTAAAATTTTGATAATATATTTATTAATATTTATTTACATATCTTTTAAGGATAAAGAGTCATTGCCCAGATAAATATCATTTCAATGAAAAATAACACATTTTTCCTTTAAGTGATTTTATCTTCATAATGAACAATTGTAGAATTAATGTATAAACCATTATTCATTTAATAATATAAAATATAAAAATATACTCCTGAAATAATTTTTAAATAATTACCAGTTATGATTTTTTAAATCTATACACAAAATATCTACAAAAATAATATTCACTGAAAACATTGATTTTTTGTCATTGAATGGTTGTTTTTAAATGAAGTACATCCCTTCTTTTCCCCATTTTAAATAAATTTTATAATGTGAAATAATTATATTAATATTTTCTAGAAAATAGATTGGTTATAAAAGTATTTTATATATCGAGTAATTTTTAACGAGAGTTTTTTAGTATAGCATGGTGTCGAATACATCATGTTTACTTTATATAAAATAAATATTAAATATAAAGTTTCTGTAATGGGTATTAACATAAATAACAACATTATGAAATATACTTATTAAATTTTCAGTAATATAAATTTACTACCTAATTACTAGGATATAATACTCAATTATGTATTATAAGAAATAAATCACATATGTTTAATAATTTTTAATGATTAAATGGTAGTTTTTCTCTAAAATTTTGGATGTCATAATTTTCCAAATTAATTTTAAAATATAATTATCTATAATATTTGTAATTTATCTTTTATATATTGAAAAGAATGGGTCATCATTTATAATTTTTTTAACAATTATATATAATTGAATATAAAATCATGTAATTGTGAAATGTCATATTATTCAAAAAATTATTTTAAATATCGCATTGTATTACAAAATTAATTATTTATATTTATAATTTTTTATTATTTATTTTCATGAAATGTGATTATTATAGATTAAATTATATAAATTTTAAAAAATATAATATTTTTACTTGGTATCTAATGAGAATAAATAAATTTTATGCATTGATTATATATTTATTCATAAAAACGAATTTTTGAATTTTTTAAACAAAAATTATCATAAAGAACAGATATATAATAAATTAATATGACGAAATATATTTAATTTTTTTAATTGTAATATTGAATTTTTATGTTTGTAAATTTTTCAATATTTTTATAAAAAAAATCAGTGATGACAGAAAATTACTAATTTTGAAAATACATTAAATATTACCTCAACATATTATTTTTATAATCCCGTAATAAAATATGAAACCATTAAATTCGCCAAATATTTATTTATGGAGTATAACAATTTTTAAAACATTTAATTTAAAAATTGGAATTCATGGTTTAATTTCATTAAAAACCCTTATATTTTAATCAAATAAACAACCATTTTTGGTTTTATGCATTTAATATTTTGGTTTGAGGGTTTCTTCATGTTTTTGAATGAATATAATTTCATAATACCATATTAGTTTTTTAATAATTATATTAATTTTTTTAATAACTTCAAATAATGTCCCATTGGTCTAAATTAGTGTCATTTTATTTTTTAAAACAAATTTCTCTAAATTTTTGGTTTTAGTGCCTTCTGTGGGTAAATTAGAAATTAATTAAGATTTTTTTTGAAATTTAATATTTTAAAAAATATTATTTAATATGGATTCATATTTTATATATTTTTTAATTCATTAAATTTTGTTTTTATTAATGATGATTAGATATGATATTATATTTTTTTAATGTCCCGGAAATTCCAAGTCCGTGAAAATTTATGGCGCATGATTCTGAGGCCCGGTGTTCCTGGAATCAATTTCTGAAGTTTTTTTCAGGTACGTTTAGTAAACGTACGAGTGGGGTTTGTTTAACTTTTGAACTGGTGCTCGGAATTGAAATCTTAGGGCACCGTTGAACTCGCAGCGCCAGTATTCGCTTAAGAATACTATCACTTCGATGACAGTGAGTCAAGAATAGAAGTTAGATTTTAGGTTTTCTTGGAAAAATAATAAAAAGAAGTGAGCTACTCTTTATTTTATTTAAGCTTCCATGTGGGTGACCGGTAGTTAAAACCTCATCATGGATGTTGGAGGTGGGACCACCACACTTTAACCTCCCATGAGAGGTTATGGTGGTGGGGCCCACCTGAACATAACCTCCCGCAAGAGGTTATGATGTGGGGACCACCCGAGACCACATAACCTCCCATTTGAATAATAGGGGTGGCGACCACCTGACCCCTATTAATGGGAGGAGAGTATAACCTCTCAACTCTCCCTCATTAATGAGGGAGAGACTCTTGACCATCCATTAATTTAATTGGTGCCAACTCCCCAAGTAATTTGTGCCAACACACGTGAATTAATGAGGTGGAGCCTTTTAATTTAATTCACCCTTTTGAATTTGTGCCAACGAAATAATAGATTAACTAATCCATTATTTGGCACAATGATTTCACTTGGGTGATTTAAGAGAAATCTCTAATTGAGGAACCTCATCTTCCAACGTAGAACACATTCATCCAATGAAGAATGCCGGTGATGATCCTTCTTCGACTCCTTCCCCGGACACTTACTGATGTGGAGCGACTTCCATGAGCGGATGCAACTCAGTATTGGAAGCGTGTGGAAGATGCGAAGAACAACGATTCTCTTCGTCTACTTTCTGCGACTCCTTCAACAAATGATGCCCGATAATCAAAGGTAGGGGTTTGTTTTTCTGTAATTCTTCTTTCATTTTCTCTCCTTTGAATGAAAGGAATTTTTGTGGATGATTGTAAGAATAATTGAAGTTCAACTCTATTCCTCTTTGTTGAACCAATTGATATCACTCTTAAATGCAGAGGGTGCG
Organism: Viscum album; assembly: GCA_963277665.1. NCBI lineage: Eukaryota > Viridiplantae > Streptophyta > Magnoliopsida > Santalales > Viscaceae > Viscum > Viscum album. The sequence continues at coordinate 312,942 of CAUJRU010000740.1, forward strand.
GGCCAAACTAACATGGTCCAACTCCCTACTCCGATCTCTTTTTGACGTTTCTTCGGCATGGCGATGAGGTGACCGAACGACGAAGGTGGCGACGACAAAGGCCGCGATACCCGTGGCCTCCACGAACCACACCGACCCCATGATGCTCCATTGCTCCAGGCCGAACCGCAGCCCTCCGGCCGGGCCACCCTGGCCGCACTGTCTGACGGCGAACCGGCTGAGCTACCCCATCCCGCACCGCCTCCAGCTTCCCCAGCCAAACCACATGCCTCCTGCGCGCCACGGCCTAACGGGCTGCCCACCTAGTTGCACCCTGCCTAGCTACGCCCCACCTGGCCCCGCCCCGCCTTGTCGCGCCCCGCCTGGCCGCCCCTCGCCAGGCCGCTCCCCGGCCGCCCGCGGCCTGCCTGGCTGAGCCGCTACCCAGCCGCCCTTCCGGCCTCCCAGGGCGCCTCCTCGAACTTGCCGCCTGTCGGCCTCAAAGCATGCCATGTGCGCCTCCAGTGAACAGGGCCCCTTACGGCCTCTTGGCCGAGCCGGCATCTCGTCCCCCTCGCGGCACCCTTGCCGAACTAGCCCGACCATGCCCTCCGGGCCATGCAGCGCCGGGCCGCTCCCTCATGACGCTCCAGGCTGAACTGGCCCTGAGCCCGGGCCGAACTGCCCACGTGGTCTGCTGGGATGGGCCCAGCGGACCTGGGCCAAACCTAATAGGCTGGTCTGCCCAATGGGCCAGGCTAGACCAAACTGGTCTGACCGGGTTGGATCGGACCTGGACCCACTGCTGACCCTTTACTTTCTTGGCTATATCTTTGGCACCAGACAACTGTTTGACAAACCATCAGCGGCATTGGTATTCTTGGAGCATGATAGCCCCTTTGAGTATACCCCACCGGAGCTTGGGGTATAGTTGAGATACGGTCAGGTTGGATCGTGCACGAATCCAGCCAAGCCCCCAGGACTAAAAGGCTAATAACTAACAGACCGTGCGTCTGATTGACGTCCAATCTGTTGCGTTGAGTCCCCTATGACGTGGCAGACCATTGAGATACTTCTTCCTGGAACTTCGTTACAGTTGGAGTATTGACCAGTTGCTCATGGAGCGGATCCTTCTGGTGACGAGTGAGCAGAGAGAGGAGACCTAGTAGCTAGTTGAGACCTGACGACTGCTAACCGTTTTGACTCGTAGTGACTCTACTTTCCTAGCGGGGAGCACCATGGTGTCGCGGAATACCCAAAGTGCGGAGTGCCTTGATGTCGTGGTAGACCCACAGTACTCGACAGGAGGAGTACCTCAGCAAGCTACGAGGGGGAGCACTTTGGTGACGCGGTAGACCCACGGTGGGGAGCGCCTTAGTGATGCAGCAGACCGACGGTACTCGACAGGAGGAGTACCTCAGTAGTCCAAGGTGAGTGGGAAGCACCTTGGTGTCACGGCAGACCCACTATACTCGAAATAGGAGGAGTTCTCCAGCAATCATGGTTTCGATAATGTGAATAAAAATCCTGGTTGAGCTGAGTCAGTAACTTTTTTGTTTACGTCATGATTAAGATGAATTACTTGATAACTTAGGTATATCTATGGGCATACACCTAAGTGGGGTTATCTATTGAATTTTTACTTTGTGGTTTATCTTTGTTGGATTTTTTGAGACCATGAGGGTCTCAGGGTCCCTACTGAGTATCATTATATTCACCCCTACACGGGATATGCCCGCACCTCATTGTGTTGGTTGCAGACGACGGACAACGCTGACCAGGGCTGAGTAGACCAGGACAGGACGGTACCTGGAGGTGCACCACACAGTGTGACGGCACACGGAGGAGACGGACGGATGTGGAGTGTTGTGGAGGCTATCTTTACCTACCATTCAGGTAGGATCCCCTGGTGAATGATCCAGGAGTTGTTTTCTTTTTTTTAGTTTCCTTGTACTTTACAGTTGGGCTTGTATTTCCGGCCCCTTTACTTTTCAGCACTCCTTTTGTATATATATTTACTTAGTGTTTTTGCTTCTAGCTTATACTTTTTTATGTGTGTTTATAGTTTATAAATGAAATAACTTCCCAGTTTAGAGATTTACGCCTTTGGTGCTAGTCTCTAGCCCATGGCCTATGGAAGGTGGGCTTGGGGTAGTCATGACATGGGCCCCAGGGGACGGGTTGTGACAAATTGGTATCAGAGGAGTCGGTTCTACCACAAAACTTAGGACTCTGATCTTTCTTTATGTGAAGCAATAGTATTAAGGGTAATAAGTGTCGTTTTCAGTTTAGGGAGTCCAGTGTTGGTGTGGCGGCTAACGTATCCATAAACCAGAACCCTGACTTCTGATTTTCGACTCACTGCACGAAAACACTGATTGCGTGTGTGTTTTCAAAAGTTTACTTTAAGTTATCTCAACCTAGTCATCTCACCAGGAATAGTCTTTGACCATGTCGCATCTATTTCTTTCAAGATGCCTCCCCGCGGATGACCAGTTAGACCCCCAAAAGTGGTACGTACGGATAGCCCACCGAGCGATAAGGCCTTGGTGCAGGGCCCTTTTCCAGCAGAGGCACCAGCGTTACCACACCCTGTTGGGCCACCGATGCCACCATCCCCAGCAACAGATGATGCATGCTGCTTGAGCGTGTTGTATGAGTTCCAGCGCCAGAGGCCATCCAGGATCAGGGGTGAGACAGACCCACAGGCGGTTGAGGATTGGCTAGAGGATGTGGTGAGAGTTTTCAGACTAGTAGGGACACCGGCCGACTTCATGGTGATTCTTCCTGCCATCCTTCTATAGGAAGTAGTAGAAATATGGTGGAGCCCGATGCTCCAGGTGCATGATGAGATGACGCTACTCTGGGAAGACTTCGAGAGCCTAATTCGGGCAGAGTTTCTCCCAGCCACTCTTCGCACAGTGCGGATACAGGAGATACTTCATCTGCAGTAGGGCATCATGACAGTAGCTCAGTACTCAGTGAGGATCACCAACCTCTTGCGCTACTCCACATATATGCTACGAGATGCATTATTTAGGGCACAGACCTTCGATCAAGGGATCAGGCGAGATATCAGATCTCTGATGATCTCACTCAGCATCCCAACGTAGGCGGGGGTGCTAGAGAGAGCCCTCCTGGTGGAGAGTTTCCTTGCTGAGTAGTCTCCAACAATGAGACCCACCACTAGTCGACATGCAGCAGAGTCTTCTGCAGCTGGTAGTAGAGAGATGTTACAGAGGACCAAGAGGACCATACTTATAGGTGGACGACCGCATGACTCAATATTGGTTTTGTCGGGCACCCGAAGTAGAGACATACATGCCAGGAGCAGGCAGTGTTTCTCATGCGGCAGGCAGGGTCACATGGCTCGTGACTGTCTGACCCACCATTCAGATAATCAGAAGATGGTCGAAATACTACCCATGTATAGACATAGATTCGATCAAGACGGCTTACAGGGTGTAGGCGGATGTGGCAGAGGAGCTGGTCGAGCAGGTGGCGGTGGATAACGTTCTGAGGTGTTACCGTCACCACCACTAGGAGGTCCACCCCAACCACAGGGAGCAGGTGGACAGGCGATAGCTCAGCTTCAAGCAGCTGAAGCATATGACCATGGTGATCTGGAGATTATTCGAGGTACGATATGTGTCTACTCCACCATAGATGCAATACTTATAGACATAGGTTCCAGTCACTCTTTCATTTACACTGCCCTCGTTCGTAGCTCGGAGATTCTGATTGAGCCATTAGCTCGATCCTTATGGCTAGAGACTCCCACGGGAGCAGACTCAATGATTACGCACTAGTTCTAGCCATGTGAGCTTACTCTATGAGGCAAGAGATTCGGCTGGGATCTCCTCGTAGCGGCATCGAGGCCTTATGACTTCATCTTGGTTATGGACTGGTTATCTACAGTCCATGCTCAGATTGACTATATGATGTTCAAATTTCGGTGTGTCCGCACGGATGGGACCAGGTTTACCTTCACCAGTGAGAAGGGAGGCTTTTCAGCATAGGATAGACTTACTCGGAGGAGGGTTCAGCCGATCACTCCTTAGTTGGCTGCCGTTACCCTCAAAGTAGTAGATGTGGAGAGTCCGATCTATCCTGTTATGGTGGACCAGTATACAGATGATTTCCCTGATGATGTCCCAGTTCTACCTCCTCATAGAGAGGTGGACTTCTACATTGACCTGTACCCCGGGATGACACCGATATCTACATCAGCATCTCGGATGGCTCATGCGGAGCTTTGCGAGCTGTGGGTACAGCTAGAGAACTTGCAGGAGAAGGGATTCATCTGGCCTAGATTTTCTCCCTAGGCAGCCTCGATTCTGTTCACCAAGAAGGAAAATGGGAGCTTAAGGCTTTGTGTCAACTACCGTCACCTGAACCAGGTTACCGTGAAGAACAAGTACCCACTCTCGAGGATTGAAGACCTATTTGATCAGCTGAAAGGAGCACAATGGTTCTCAAAGATAGAACTCAAATCAGGCTATCACCAGTTCAGAGTTTGAGATGAGGATGTGCAGAAGACGGACTTCAGTTTTCAGTATGGCCATTAATAGTTCTTGGTTATGCCCTTCGGCGTAACCAACGTTCCTGTAGTATTCATGAGACTCATAAACAGGATCTTCCAGCCTTACCTCGAACGCTTTGTCGCAGTCTTCATCAATGACATTCTGATCTACTTGGCTACTAAGGATAAGAATGCCTGCCATTTGCAGGTAGTACTAGACACACTCCGAGAGCACCAGCTTTATATTAAGCTCTCAAACTATCAGTTCTAGATTCTAGAGGTTCACTTTCTAGGACATGTCATCTCAGAGGCTGGAGTTGCAGTGGATCCAGTGAATATTGAGGCAGTACTTACTTGGGAGCCACTAAGGAGTGTGACGAAGGTACGGAGTTTCCTGGGATTGGATGGATACTACCGGAGGTTTGTGCCAGATTTCTCTAGAGTTGCAGCACCACTATCAGCCTTGACAAAAAAGGGGAAACCCTTTGTGTGGTCGGAGAGATGCTAGCAGAGCTTTCAGGAGATGAGGTAGAGGCTGACTAGTTCCCCCATCTTGTGGCTTCCATAGGAAGGTGTAGGGTATATTGTCTACTACGACGCATCAGGGATCGGACTCAGTTGTGTCTTGATGAATGAGTGAGTTGTGATCGCATGTGGTTCTCGCAGATGAGACAGCACGAGAAAAACTACGCTACCCATGACCTGGAGTAAGAAGTAGTGGTCTTTGCCTTGAAGATGTGGCGACACTATCTGATGGGTGAACGTTTTACCATGTAATCTAATCACAAGAGTCTCAGGTATATCTCATCTTAGAAGGAACTAACCCTGAGACAGTGGAAATGGCTTCAATTTCTCTAGGACTATGACTTCGAGATAGTTTATACTCCTCGAAAGGGGAACGTTGTAGTAGATGCACTCAGTAGGAGATTTGGTATACAACTACTAGGTGAGGCGACAGAGCAGCTGGCTGATTTACATATATCCTTTGTGGATAGAGATGGAGCAGCCTTCCTTCAGTCTCTTATAGTCACTCCCCCACTTATTCAGTGATTCTGGGAGGCGTAGCATGGAGACACTAACTACGAGACACGACGTGCTCAGATATCCACAGGGCAGGCAGGTGATGGATTTTCTGAAGGTGGGGAGCACGTCATCTTATTCAGAGGATGTACTATGGTACCAGTGTCACTTCAAGAGGAAGTGTTAAGGGAGTTCCACACATCTCTTCTAGCGGTACATCCAGGAGTGGCGAATATGTATCAGGACCTTCAACAACAGAACTTGTGGCCATGTATGAAGAAGACAGTATTGGAGTTTGAATCTCGATGCCTCACTTTTCAGCAAGTGAAGGTGGAGAACCAGGTACCAACAGGCTTGGTTCATCATTTAGAGGTCCCAGAGTGGATGTGGGTTGGGATATCCATGGACTTCATGACGGGTCTTCCACGTACATCCAGGGGACATGACTCTATCTGGGTGATTGTAGATAGACTCACCGAGTCATCCCACTTCCTACCGATCATAGAGAAGGGTTTAGTAGAGAGCATGGGACACCTCTACGTGTAGGAGATTATGCGGCTACATGGAGTACCTTCTTCTATTGTCTCCGATTGTGACACGTGATTTACTTCTCGGCTATGGAAGGGGTTACAGGAGGCTTTCGGGATGTAGCTTAGTCTGAGCACCGCCTTCCATCCTTAGATGGATGGTTATACTGAGCAGACCATTCAGACCCTCAAGGATATGTTGCGTCCATGTGTCCTCGACATCGGTTTTAGCTGGGAGGATCACTTACCTTTGGTGGATTTTGCCTACAACAACAGCTATCACTCCACCATAAGGATGACACCTTTTGAGGCATTGTACGAATGAACTTGCAGATCACCCTTGTGCTGGACAGACCTAGGGGAGTCAGTACTGGTGGGACTAGAGATGGTACAGGCTACCACAGAGAAGGTGCAGATCATCCAGGAGAAGATGAATACTACAAAGAGTAGGCAGAAGTCGTATACTGACAGGAGATGGAGACTTCTATAGTTTAAGGATGGTGACCACGTCTTTTACGGGTCTCACCTAGATGAGGTCTACAGAGATTTGGTTGAGGTGTCAAGTTATCTCCGAGGTTTATCAGACCATTCCAGGTCCTCAACAGAGTAGGTGAGGTGTCTTACCACCTGGCTCTTCCACCTCAGTTGCACCTGGTGCATGACGTCTTACACATATCTCAGCTGAGAAGATACATACATGACCCTTCTCACATCATCGACCATGGAGAGCTGAACATCGATGATGGGGTGAATTTTACGGAGGTTCCAGTGGAGATTGAGGATCGACAGAAGCGGGTCCTACGTGGACGGTCGATACCTCTTGTGCGCGTACGCTGGAAGCATGGGAACCTCCTGGAGAGCACATAGGAGTGGGAGGCTCTGATGCGTGCTCAGTACCCCCACTTGTTCCCATAGTTCGAGTTATAGATTATAGGGACATAAATCCCTGAGGTGGGGAGAATGTAAAGACCCAGAAATTCCATGGAAAATGTTTTCTTAAATACATAGTAATTTTATGAGTCCACAAAAATTTATAGCTCATGATTATAAGGCCCGGTGTGCCCGGAATCAGTTTTGAAGATTTTTTCGGGTACGTTCAGTAAACGTACGAGCGGGTTTTTTTTTAACTTTTGAACCAGTTCTCAGAATTGAAATCTGAGGGCACTGTTGAACTCACAATGCCGGTATTCTCTTAAGAAGACTTTCACTTCGACGACAATGAGTCGAGAATAGAAGTTAGATTTTGTGTTTTCTTGGGAAAATAATAAAATAAAGTGAGCTGCAATTTATTTTATTTAAGCTGCCATGTGGGAGATTGGTAGTTAAAACCTCCTCATGGAAGTTGGATGTGGGACCACCACACCTTGACCTCCCATGAGAGGTTATGGTGGTGGGGCCCACCCGAACATAACCTCCCGCGAGAGGTTAAGACGTGGGGACCACCCGAGACCACATAACCACCCATTTGAATAATAGGGGTAGGGACCACCCGACCCCTATTAATGGGAGGAGATTATAACCTCTCAAATCTCCCTCATTAATCAGGGAGAGCCTCTTGACCTTCCATTAATACAGTTGGTGCCAACTCCCCAATTAGTTCGTTCCAACACACGTGAATTAATGAGGTGGTGCCTTTTAATTTAATTCACCCTTTTGAATTTGTGCCAATGAAATAATATATTAACTAATCCATTATTTGTCACAACAATTTAACTTGGGTGATTGAAGACCAATCTCTCAGTGAGGAACCTCATCTTCCAACGAAGAACGCATTCTTCCAACGAACAACGTCGGCGACGATCCTTCTTCGACTCCTTCCCTGGACACCTACCGATGTGGAGCGACTTCTGCAAGCTGACACAGCTTGGGATTGGAAGCGTGCGGCAGATGTGATGAATGATGATTCTCTTCATCTACATTCCGTGACTCCTTCAACAAATGACACCCAAAAATCAAAGGTAGGGGGTTTTTTTGTGTAATTCTTCTTTCCTTTTCTCTCTTCGTCGAATGAAAGGAATTGTTGTGGAGGATTGTATGAAAAATTGAAGTTCAACTCTCTTCCTCTTTGTTGAACCAATTGATATCACCCGTAAACGTGGAGGGTGCGGGCCAAACTAACATGGCACGACTCCCTCCGCCAATCTCTTTTTGATGTTTCTTCATCATGGAGATGAGGTGACAGAACGATGAAGGCGGCGATGATAAAGGCTGTGCTACCCATGGCCTCCATGAACCGCACCACCCCCGCGATGCTCCAGTGCTTCGGGCCAAACCGCGGCCCTCCGACTGAGTCACCCTGGCTGCACCGTCCGCCGGAGAACCGACCTAGCTACCCCGTCCTGCACCGCCACCGGCTTCCCTGACCGAACCTCGTGCCTCCCACGCGCCCCAGCCTAACCGGCCGCACGCCTAGCCGTGCCCCGCCTGGACGTGCCTCGCCTGGCCGCACCCCGCTTGGTCGTGCCCCGCCTGGACGCCCCCCGCCTGGCGACACCCCTCCTGGCCGCACCCCGCCTGGCCGCCCCCCACCTGGTTGCCCCCTCTTGGTCACGCCCCTCCTGGCCACACCCTTCCTGGCCATGCCCTGCTTGGCCATGCCTCGGCCGCCCGCGGCCCCGCCTGGCCGAGCCGCTACCAGGATTCCCTGCCAGCCTCCGTGCGCGCCACCCTGAACTGGACACCTGCCGGCCTCCGCGTGCACCCCGCGCGCCTCCGACGAATTGTGCCCCTTGTGGCCTCCCGGCTGAGCCGGCGTCCCGGCCCCCTCATGGCGCCCTGGCCAAACCATCCCACCCGCGCCCTCTGGGCCGAGCCACGCTGGGCCACTCCCTCGCAATGCTCTACGATGAACTGGCCCTGATCCCAGGCCGAACCGCCCACTCGGTCTGTGTCACGAATCGCCTTCACCAAAAGGAGGGAAGGGTCAGCAGATTGCCAGGCCCTTCCTTCTTTAAGTTGAAGGAGAGATAATGACCCCCAAAACCTGCCTTCAATAGGTCCCGGAGTGGTGACTGGCACCAAGGGTATAGAAATTACACACAAATGGAAGGCATTACTCTTTTTTTTATAGGATCAGGAGATAAGGAGATGAAACCCAACAACACCAAGGTAAAAGAAAAGTAAAGCCAAAAGTAAACCATTCTCACATGCATGTTCCAAAAGTAAGAGCCACAAAGTACAAAAGGTGACTACAAGGTAAGTACCAAAGAAAGGAAAAAACAGCAACTACAACTACCCCAAAGGTCCGATCTAGTATGGTCCCGCGCGATCCCCGAAGTCCTCTTGGAAACTTGAAACCAGTTTTATATACGTAGGGTGATCATACAAGTACACTCTGTAGGGAAAACCAAAGACTCTCATGCACAAGTGGGGGAACGTACTAAAGTCCCATGAGAAAAGAAGTAAACCAAACACCTATCAAGGTAAACTATCCACCCAAGCCTCCCCAAGGCACACTCCCCAATCAACGCAAGTCAAGTAATATATATAATAAGATCACATTAATGTTTGGGTACCCCGCGCCACTTTCCCACTGGTTATTGAGACATCCTATGCATCGAACCAATCCCGCCATTTTGTCACTGCAGTCCCACTACATCACCCGCCCGCACACACCTGGGCCACAACCACACGCAGTCCCACTGCCGAATCCCGCCCACAAACACCTAGGCCACAAATGTCACACGTGAACATGCTTGAAAACACCTAGGCCACAAGAACTACCACCACGCCCGAAGACACTTGGGCCTCATCCCAAAGACACTTGGGAAACCACCTGCCGCACACACCTGACCAACCATCACACTACCCCACCCGAAGGTTCTTGGGCTAATAATGGACCTTAGGCCATGACAACCTACCCGAAGATACTTGGGCTATCTGGGAAAGGGAGCAGAAAAGGATCTAATAACCAGCCACTAAGAATAGTGTTGGGAAATACACCCTTCCCCATGAAATGGGGGTGTTCAGCACTACGTGCTCAACTTGGGTGGGGTGAGAATAAGAAACACAAAGATACAAGTATATATATAGGTAACAAGCACTCACCCAAAGCTAGGTTTTTCTTCAGACAGCCTACAGATCACAACAGCACTCAAGTCTGAGTCACGACTCTCACCAACAAAACCCATTTGTCCCATTCTTGTTTCATGTTCATTGATAACGTTCAAATAAGTTCATGCACTACTAGGAAACTAACATCATAAGCATAACCAAGGAAGATAATCCAGCCAAACGTCAATTTAAACATTCACACTCAGTTCTCTTGTAATGTTACAACAATAAGGAATAAGTGAGATCCCTCGAAGTACTGAAACCAAAGACAACCCCGAGACACTGCCCCATGTCCCCTCCCCAAAAAGGTTTTTCATCAACAGAGGATCCCACCCCAATTTGTGATATAAACAAGTAACCACTGTGTCTTAAAACTCACAACCACCGAATCCATATCAACAGGGGATCCCATCCCCAATTTTATAACCACCGAGAGAATAAAAAGAACAGCGGATCCCATCCCCCCCCCCCACATCTCCAGCAATCGGCCCGTAAAAGAAAAACAACCAAACCACTACTACCAACACAAAGTAGGGTAATGCTTGTATTTTCAGATTTATAAGATTTAACACACTCCATGATTTCAATTCCATGTGTCTTAACCGGGGGTTATCACATAAGGGTCGATCCTGGTGCTTTCAATTTACTTATCCGAATATATGTAATTAACCAATTTACTTTTCACGGTAGGATTTCACAACTATAAAGACTCCATTTTAAACATTACCAGGGGTTAATTAATGCATAGAGAAAGACCACCAACGGTCATGATTTTTTACTAGGCGTAAGACCGCATAATTCAAGAAGAAGGTCATAATATAAAATAGCATCAACGATCACAGCCTCCATTCTTTATTTATATAAATCATTCATTATCTTTATTAGGTCTGGTTTATCCAATTCAACATAAACAAAAGCAAGCCCACCCCGCATGATACACCAAAGGGAGAGGCGATGAAGAAATTCCCTACATGTTGGATCAACGATCTACGCTAAGGGCGGGGGAGGAACTTCCCGGATAGTGATGAGGCTCACCTGAATGAAAATCGCTTCATCTATCAATGCTTAGTCCAGGAACAGGACTCTACGCATAACGATGCGGCTCGCCCGATGCACCAGAAGCTGTTTGTGAAAAGTCACGATCGAGGAAAGAAGAAACCACGGCTAACCCTCAGTTTATAAGATCCGCGAGTGGTTGAGATGAGAATACCAAACCGCGTAAGGAGCGGAGGTTGTGGGTTGACCATGCGGTTGGGCAGTTACACACAGAGGTCTCTCAGGATTTTTAGGAATTAATTATGGGCTTTAAATGGTTTTAAAAGGATTAAAAGAATTAATTTACGTCAAAACTTATGTTGCGGGGTAGGAAAAGTCAGGTATTGGAAAAAGAACGAAAGGCTCGGCTAGGGGACATGGTGCCACCGTCATGGTGTCACCCTCACGGTGCCACCCTCACTATGTCACCCTCACTATGTCACCCTCACGGTGTCACCCTCACGGTGTCAGCCTCACGGTGCCACCGTCACGGTGCCACTGTGACTGGTCTCACCCTCACGGTGCCACCGTCACAGTGCCACTGTGACCGGTGTCACCCTCACGGTGCCATTTTTTTGGTGGAACCTCACTTTGGAAAAGTAATGGGCCAGGAGGGTCTGGGCCATTATATTAGATACCTCTTAAACGATTATCGCCCTCGAGAATCAAAACAACCAAAGAAGGAAAGAGAGGGTCCGGACAACCACCTCGAAAGATACCTCTTAGAAGTGAACCCATGCTAACTAAAAACACTTCCCTATCAATAACCAAGCAAAATACCATGCCAAACTGCTCGGGCATGTGGGTTGGGGAGTCTCCTCCCCCATGTCAAGATATTATCCGCTTTGGGCGGCACTGACTCGCCTGCACGGGTTTAATCGCATCCACCTTAATGCGTCTTGATTAGGGGTTGGGTTCTCTCCTCCCCCATAGCGAGGGATTTTCACACACAATCAGAGGAAAGAAAACCAGTACATTTCATATTCAAAAGACAAAACGTTCTACCACAACAGGTACAATAAGGAACTAAACTTAAAACAACTCTGGGTACTGGGTACGCATCTGTGCTTCCCTCTCCCACATACTCTCCTCAAGCCCACCATGTCTCCACAACACACGAACCAAGGGAATGGTTCACCTACGAAGCACCTTCTCCTTGCGATCCTCGATCATCACTGGTCTCTCCACAAAAGTCACGTCGTCCCCGATGTCTAGATCACCCCAATCAAGGACGTGTGAATCATCGTGCAGATACCGACGGAGCTGGGACACATGGAAGACATCATGTATCCTCAGTAGCGGTCGTGGTAATGCTAGCTGATAAGGCACTTCGCTGACCCGCCGCAACACTTTGAAGGATCCGATGAACCTGGGAGAAATCTTACTCCCTTTCCCAAACCTCCGCTACCCACGCCAAGGGGAGACCTTCAAGAACACGTGGTCTCCAACCTCAAACGCCAAGGGCCTCTTCCTGGTATAAGCATATGACTTCTGTCGATCCTGGGCCGCCTTCATCCTTTCCCATATGAGTTGAAACTTCTCTGTCGTGCTCTGCACCACTTACGGGCCAAGGATGTCTGCCTCTCCTACTTCGGCCCAACACACAGGTGAACAACATGGCCTCCCATACAAATCTTCAAACGAGGCCATGCCAATGGTAGAGTGGTAGATATTATTGTAGGAATACTCTACCAGAGGCAAGTATTGAACCCGTGATCCTCCTGAGTCCAGAACACATGCCCGCAGCATATCCTCCAAGGTTTCGATGGTGCGCTCAGTTTTTCCATCTGTCTGGGGATGGAAAGCAGTGCTAAGGCGTAGCTGGGTGCCAAAAGCATGCTGAAATCCTATCCAGACTCGCGAGGTAAACCGTGAATCCCTATCCGAGACTATAGACCTCAGAACTCCATAAAACTGCACCACCTCATCCACATACCTTCGTGCCAATGTATCCACTGCACTCAACTCCCTGATCACCAGAAAGTGAGCAGATTTCGTCAACCTGTCCACTACCACCTAGATGGTGTCATATCCCCCTTGGACCTTGGGTAGTCCCGTGACGAAATCCATCGAGATGTCATCCCACTTCCACTCGAGGACATCTAGAGGCTGTAGTAGGCCGCCTGGAACTCGGTGTTTATCCTTCACTTGCTGACACACTAAGCACTTGGCCACAAACTCTACCACTTCTCTCTTAACTCTAGGCCACCAAAACTACCTCTTCAGTCCCTGGTACATCAGGGAATCTCTTGGGTGTACTGCCAGGGGTGAGTTGTGGAACTCACTTAGAACCTTGTCGTGCACTGCCTCCGGAACAAACAGCCTTCCCTGGAAAAGAATCTGGTTCTGACCATCCTCTGTCCATCCTTCCGGAGCATTTCCCTGGTCAACTCGGTCACGCATCACTTCGCTCTCTGGGTCTCCCCACTAAGACTCCTCCACTTGCTGAAACAGAGATGACTGCACTGTCTTCTGATATAGGCAGCCTCTACTGCTATCCATCCTCGCATCCAGGTGTAAAGTATCCAACTCCTACATCGCCTTCCAAGCATCCACCGACTCTCGGACCGCATCCTTCTACGTCCTCCTGCTCAAGGCATCGGCCACTACATTTCCCTTTCCCTCAGTATAAGAGATCTTGATGTCGTAATCCTGGAGGAACTCCACCCATCTCCGATGTTGCAAGTTTAGGTCCCGCTGGGAGAAGATATACCTAAAGATTTTTTGATCTGTGAAGACCACAAAGAGTTCTCCGATGAGGTAGTGCCTCCATAACTTTAGCGCAAAAACGACCGTTGTAAGATCCAAGTTGTGGGTGGCGTAATTACGCTCATGAGGGCGTAATTGCTTGTACCCATAAGAGATCACCCCTTGTTGCTGCATTAACACACATCCCATGCCCTGTCCTGAAGCATCGCAGAATACCTCATACGCCGCCCCTTCTTCTGGAAATCTCAGCACTGGGGCACTGACCAACTTCTCCTTCAGATAGCTAAAGGCTGACTCTCACTGCTCACTCCACACGAAAACCTGGTCTTTCTTGGTCAGGGCTGTCAAAGGGGCTGCAACTCGGGAGAAGTTGGGTACGAACCTCTGATAGTAACCTGCCAGCCTGAGGAAACTATGGACCTCTGCCACATTCTTTGGTGTTACCCTAGAAACAATTGCCTCAACCTTTGATGGTTTCATCGCTACCCCCTACTCGGACACCACGTGCGTGAGGAAGTGAACTTATCGTGTCTCGAACTTTCATTTTGACAACTTCCCATAGAGATGATGATGTCAGAGGACCTCCAAAACCGTCCTCAAGTGCTCTGCATAGTCCTCCTCTGATCTTGAGTAGACGAGGATGTCGTCGATGAACACAACTATGCACCGATCTAGGTACTCCCGGAAGATGGAGTTCATAAGCCCCATGAACACAGTCGGGGCGTTCGTAACACCGAAGTTCATGACTATGAACTCTAAGTGTCCATATCTGCACCTGAATTCCGTCTTCGGGATGTCGCCCTCCTTCACTCTCAGCTGGTGGTACCCAGACCGCAGGTCGATCTTTGAGAACCATCCTTCCCCTTTTAGCTGGTCGAAAAGATCGCCTATCCTCGGAAGAGGGTAGAGATTATTGATCATCACTTGATTTAGCCTCCTGTAGACTATGCACAACCTGAGACCACCATATTCCTTCTTTGAGAACAATACTGGAGCACCCCACGGTGACGCACTTGGCCGAACATAACCCCTCTTCATCAGATTGTCAATCTGGATCCGCAACTCCCGTAGCTCTAAAGGTGTCATCCGGTAAGGAGCCATCGAGATCGGACGAGCGTCGGGCTGCAGGTCTATCCCGAACTCAATACCACATTGAGGGGGTAGAGTCATCACCTCCTTAGGAAAGATGTCCATAAACTCATGGACAACCTCTGGCACCTCCACCATCTCAGCATCTACTAACTCTACTGACAGCTCTGCTATCAAGGAGAGGAGGGGTTCCTCTCGCATGCTGCCCTTCTGACCGCCCCGCTCGCTGGTGAAGGTAACACGCCGGCCGCCCAAGTCTGAGAACACGACCCTTCCTCGGAAACAGTCGATGAAGGCACACGTAGAGAATATCCAGTCGATTCCTAGTATGACATTCTATGGCTGTATTTGTAGCAAGAGAAGATCCCTAACTGACTGATGTGGCCCTATCATCAGTCCACATCCTAGACAAACAAACAATAATTCGGTCTGACCTCCAACTGGTGTGATCAACACCAGGGGCACTGGAAGTCTCTCGGCATCTAGACCCAAGGCATGGGCTAGACTGGGTGAAAAAAAGGAGTGCGAAGCTCCGGTATCGAACAAGGCATAAGCAAGAGTGGTAAACAAACTGATCGTACCTCGAACAACCTCCGGACCTGCTGAAACTGCTGCCTTCACGGCGTGTAGATGTCCACGCCCGACTCCTCTGCCCCTCGGCTATCGGCCACCTCCCCGACCACGCCCTAGTCGAGGTCCCTGAGGAGCACCCTGAGGTCGGCCCCCTCCTCCCACGTCTATCCTCGGAGGAGCGGGAGCTCGCTGTCCCTACTACTGTTGCTGGAAAGGTATGGCTGGAAGCTGATGCTGGGGCGGGTGCTGAGACTGTCTGCCACCGCCGTACTGCACCCGATCTAGGCACTGACTCCGGATATGTCCAGGGCTCCCACAGACGAAGCATCGCGGTCCCAGGCCCGAATGAAAAGGGCGAGGACCGGGGGATCGAAACTGAAACTGTTGCAGTCTGCTCCCTGTTGGTCGGAACCTGGAGGGTCCTGACGCTGGAGACCTGAGGCTGACGGCCTTCCCCTTTGATGGTCCCAGCTGGATCCCCTCTCGTGACACTCCTCCTAGAGCATGAATACTCTCCACCACTTCGGCCTTCTTCTGGACCTCCAAGTACGTCGACAGGGTAAAGGGTGTAACAGCATACTGGAGGGAGGGTCGGAGCGCCTCCTCCAAACGACTTGCCCGAGACTCCTCATCGGGAAAGAGGTCCGGAGAAAAATGTAGGAGGTCCTTGAACTTGATCCCCAGCTCCCTCACAGACATACTCCCCTATTGGAGGGAGAGTAGCTCCTGTCTCTTTTCTGCCTTCATCGTCGAGGAGAGGAATTCCGCCCGGAACTCCCTCTTGAAATCAGCCCATGCCACCTCAGCCTCTCTCCTCTCCCCAGGTAAAGCATCCACCACTGACGTGCCGCTCCCCGCATCTGGATGATGACCAGAGGAACCCAGTACTCGTTCGGGGCCCAAATCAGGCCGAAGGCTATCACTAGCTCCTCTAGCCAGCCTTCCGTCTTCATGTCAGAGTTGCTACCCTCGTACTTCTTGAGGGTTTGTCGCTGGAAGGCCTGAAGAGTCTTCTGCCACTGGTCGTCCTCTTCCTCTTGATTAGCTCTCTGCCGATCATCCAAAGTTTTCTTTGGGGCCTCGATCGCCTATACCACACGTGGTCTCCTTCCAGGTGCCATATCTTCAAGGTAAACAAGGAATGCCTAATCCCAGGTAGTGTAGAATATCGTTATTAAAACTTCTCAAAATTTTAATTTATTCTTAATTCCTAAGACATCCCTGAAACATGAGAACACAAGTCATTATGATTCATGTACCTTTCCTAGGGTCTCTACACTGAAATCAGCATGGCCTCACTTGGTCGTTCGGTAGGTCTAGAGTCCTTGCATCGGATCACGGGGGGGCCCTAAAATCTCATGTCCTAGCTAGTCTTCCCTGGCCTAATTCACGCACCATGGTCACCCAACACTGTTTCCTTACCTTCCCATGCAATCCTCACTATGCCTAACTCCAGACTTCATCCTGTCTCTCAACCATCACCTCTGATACCATTCTTTCACGACCCGCCTTCACCAAAAGGAGGGAAGGGTCAGCAGATTGTCAGGCCCTTCCTTCTTTAAGATAAAGGAGAGATAATGACCCCCGAAACTCGCCTTAAACAGGTCTCGGAGAGGCGACTAGCACCAAGGGTATAGAAATTACACACAAATGTAAGGCATTACCCTTTTTGTTTTATAGGATCGGGAGATAAGAAGATGAAACCCAACAACACCAAGGTAAAAGAAAAGTAAATCCAAAAGTAAATCATTCCCACATGCATGTTCCAAAATAAAGAGCCACAAAGTACAAAAGGTGACTACAAGGTAAGTACCAAAGAAAGGAAAAAACAGCAACTACAACTGCCCCAAAGGTCCAAGCTAGTATGGTCCCACACGATCCTCGAAGTCCTCCTGGAAACCTGAAAGCAGTTTATATATGTAGGGTGAGAATACAAGTATGCTCAGTAGGGAAAACCAATGACTCTCGTGCACAAGTGGGGGAACGTACTAAAGTCCCATGATAAAAAGAGTAAACCAAACTCATATCAAGGTAAACTATCCACCCAAGCCTCACTAAGGCACACTCCCCAAATAATGCAAGTCAATTAATATATATAATAAGAGCACATTGATGTTTGGGTACCCCGTGCCACTTTCCCACTGGTTATTGAGACATCCTATGCATCGAACCAATCCCGCCATTCTGTCACCGCAGTCCCACTGCCTCACCCGCCCGCACACACCTGGGCCACAACCACACGTAGTCCTACTGCCGAATCCCGCCCGCAAACACCTGGGCCACAACTGTCACACGTGACCACGCCTACATACACCTAGGCCACAAGAACTTCCACCATGCCCGAAGACACCTGGGCCTCATCTTGAAGTCACTTGGGAAACCACCTGCCGCACACACCTGGCCAACCATCACACTACCATGCCCGATGGTTGTTGGGAAAATAATGGATCTCAGGCCATCACAGCCTGCCCGAAGATACTTGGGCTATCCAGGAAAGGGAACATAAAAGGAGCTAATAACCAGCCACAAAAATAGTGTTGGGAAAAAAACCCTCCCCCATGAAATGGGGGTGTTTGGCACTAAGTGATCAACTTGGGTGGGGCACGAATAAGAAACACAAAGCTACAAGTATATATATAGTTAAGAAGCACTCACCCAAAGCTAGGTTTTTCTTCAGACAGCCTACAGATCACAACAGTACTAAAGTCCGAGTCACGAATCTCGCCAACAAAACCCATTTGTCCCATTCTTGTTTCATGTTCAGTGATAACGTTCAAATAAGTTCATGCACTACTGGGCAACTAACACCATAAGAATAACCAAGGTATAGAATCCAGCCAAACGTCAATTTAAACATTCACACTCAGTTCTCTTGTAATGTTAAAACAACAAGGAATAAGTGAGATCCCCCGAAGTACTAGAACCAAAGACAACCCTGAGACACTGCCCCGTGTCCCCTCCCCAAAAAGGTTTTTCATCAACAGAGGATCCCACCCCAATTTGTGATATAAACAAGTAACCACCGGGTCTTAAAACTCACAACCACCAAATCCATATCAACAGGGGATCCCATCCCCAATTTCAAAACCACTGAGAGCATAAAAAAGAACAGGGGATCCCATCCCCTCCCACATCTCCAGTAATTGGCTCGTAAAAGAAAAAACAACCAAACCACTACTACCAAAACAAAGTAGGGTCATGCCTGTATTTTCAGATATATAATATTTAACACACTCCATGATTTCAATTCCATGTGTCTTAACCAGGGGTTATTACAGAAGGGTCGATCCTGGTGCTTCCAATTTACTTAGCCGAATATACATAATTAACCAATTTTCTTTTCATGGAAGGAGTTAACAACCATAAAGAAGCCATTTAAAACATCATAAGGGGTTCATTAATGTACAAAGAAAGACCACCAATGGTCATGATTTTTAGTTGGCGTAAGCCCGCATAATTTAGGAAGAAGGTCATAATATAAAATAGCATCAATGATCACAGCCCCCCCTTATTTATTTAAAGAATCCATTCATTATCTTTAATAGGTCTGGTTTATCCAATTCTACAGAAACAAAAGCACGCCCACCCCGCATGATACACCAAAGGGAGAGGCGATGAAGAAATTCCCTACCTGTTGGATAAATGATCTACGCTGAGGCCGGGGGAGGAACTTCATGTATAGCGATGCGGCTCGCCTGAACGAAAATCGCTTCGTCTATCAATGATTAGGTCGGGCGCGGGACTCTACGCATAACGATGCAGCTCGCCCGATGCACCAGAAGCTGTTCGTGGAAATCCATGATCGAGGAAAGAAGAAACCACGGCTAACCCTCAGTTTATAAGAGCCGCGGACGGCTGAGATGAGAATTCCAAACCGCGTAAGGAGCGGGGGTCATGGGTTGACCACGCGGTTGGGCAGTTACACACGGAGGTCTCTCGAGATTTTTACGAATTAATTATGGGCTTTAAATGGTTTTAATAGGAGTAAAAGAATTAATTTATGTTGAAACTTATATTGCGGGAGCGGAAAAGGAAGGTATTGGAAAAAGAACGAAAGGCTCGGTAAGGGGACACGGTGCTACCGTCACAGTGTCACCCTCACGGTTCCACCCTCACGGTGTCACCCTCACGGTGTCACCCTCATGGTGTCACCCTCACGGTGCCACCGTCACAGTGCCACTGTGACCGGTGTCACCCTCACTGTGCCACCGTCACGGTGCCACCCTCATGGTGCCACCCTCACGGTTCCACCGTCACGGTGTCACCCTCACAGTGCCACCGTCACGATGTCACCCTCACCGTGCCACCCTCACCGTGCCACCGTCATGGTGCCACCGTTTTGGTGGAACCTCACTTTGGAAAAGTAATGGGCCAGGAGGGTCCGGGCCATTACAGTCTGCTAGGTTGGGACCAGCGGACCCGGGCCAAACCAACAGGATGGCCCACCAAATGGGTCGGGCCAGACCCAACTGGTCTAACCGGGTCGACCAAGACCAGGTCGGCCCAGATTGGGTTGGACCGGACCCAGGCCCACTACTGACCCTTTACTTTCTTGGCCATATCATTGGCACCGGACGACCGTTTGACAATTCGTCGGCAACACTGGTATTCTTGGAGCCCGATGGTCCCTTTGAGTGTACCCCACTGTAGCTCGGGGTATAGTTGAGATATGGTCAGGATGGATCATGCACGAATCGAATAGGGACCCAATGACTAAAAGGCTAATAACTAACAAACAACAATTCTGATTGACGCGCCATCTATTGCGTTGATACCTCTATGACATGGCAGACCTTTGAGATACTTCTTCGTGGCACTTCATGACAGTTGGTGTATTGACCAGTAGCTCATGGTGTGGCTCCTTCCGATGACGAGCGAGAAGAGAGTGAAGACCTAGTAGCTAGCTAAGACCTGACTAATGCTGACCATTTTGACTTGGAGTGACTCTACTAGCCCATCGGGGAGCTATATGGAGTCGTGGTAGACCCACAGTGGGGAGTGCCTTGATGTTGCTACAGACCCACGATACTCGACATGAGTAGTACCTTAGCAGGATATGAGGGGAGCACCTTAGTGATGCGGCAGACCCACGGTGGGGAGTGCTTTGGTGACGTAGTAGACCCACAGTACTCTACTAGAGGAGTAACTCAGCAGTCCAGGGTGAGTGGGAAGCGCCTTGGTGTCGCGGCAGACCCACTGTACTCGACGAAGGATGAGTTCTCCAGCAGTTGTGGTTTCAATAATGTGAATAAAAATCCTGGTTGAGCTGAGTTAGTAAATTTTGTGGTTACCTCATTATTGAGATAGATTACTTAATAACATAGGTATATGTATGGGCATATACCTAAGTGGGGTTATGTGTTGAATTTTTACTTTTTGGTTCATCCTTGTTGGGTTTTGTGAGACCTTGAGGGTCTCGGGGTCCCTACTGAGTATCGTTATACTCACCCCTGCATAAGCTATGCCCACACCTCATTGTGTTGGTTTAAGATAACAGACAGTGCTAACCAGGGCTGAGTAGACCCGGACAGGACGGTACCTAGAGGTGGACCACACGGTGTGATGGTACACGGAGGAGACGGAAGGATGTGGAGTGTTGTGGAGGCTATATGTACCTACCCTCCAGGTAGGATTCTCTAGTGGACGATCCAGGAGATATTTTTTTCAAGTTTTCTTGTACTTTTCGTTTCCATGTACATTACATTTTGGCTTGTATTTCCGGCCCCTTTAATTTTCAGCAATCCTTTTTTATACATTTTTACTTAGTGTTTTTGCTTCTAGCTTATACTCAGTTGTGTGTGTTTATAGTTTATAATGGAAATGCCTTCCGAGTTTAGGGATTTACGTCTTTGGTGCTAGTCTCCAGCCCCTGGTCTATGGAAGGCAGGCTTGGGTTATTCAATACATGGGCCCCGGGGGACAGGTCATGACATCTCTTCATCAATGTGTGAGGAAAATGATTTATTATAGGGTTAAAAGAATATATAATTATTAAAAAAAATATCTAAAACATGTATAAATATGATCTTTTTGGTTTATTTTGACAATAACCTAAATTCTCATTGGAATTTGGGTTCATTGGCCCCAATTTCCTATGATAGTGTTTTTATATTTTATTGAGATCACAATTTTTACATTAGTACCACTCCCCTAACATATATAATGGAAACACATATCTTCACATATTCAAATATTTTATTGAATTTAAGATATAATGGAATCATATTTTTTTGATTTAATGTATTAACATCACATATTAATCATTTTTTATTTTACATATAATTTGGTTGGGATGACTTCTATGTGTTTTCAAATTCATTCAATTATTTTTGTAGTCCTTTTTATGCATTCACATTTTTGAATGAATTTTCACAAACCACAAAGATTTTTTGGGATCCAATTGAAATAAATGTCTTTGATCATGTAGGGGAACATTGTTAAGGTAAAAGTATTGAAAAATCACATGGGGTTGACTGAAAATCCATTAACTCACCTCTAGATTAAAGCAATGTGGTTGGTACAAGGATTAATAAATAACATTGATAAACTGATTTCTATGTCGAAAAACACTGTAATATCCCATAATTAGAACATAGTTTTTCAAAAAATGATATATGAAATTAGTAATCATATATAACCTTTAATTTTTAATTATGACCCATTTTACCATTCCATCTTTATATAGAAATTTAATTTAATTTAAGAGACTCAGATTGCCTCTACTGATGAATTACACTTTTTATATGTAATATTAATGAAAATCTATAAGATTTGATGATCTAAAATTGATGTATGTGATAGAAAATCATCTATTTAATTAGTTGAATTCGTTAACCACCAATTCTTTGTCAGTTAATTCATAAATCTAACATTTTATAAGATGATTTCTGAATTCTAAATCCATCTAAAAATATTTTCCTCATTTTTTATAGGACTGTAGCAGTTTAGATATCCCAATGAAATATCATTCTATATTATTGTTCCTATTATAATTTTTGGTATTGTTACATTGGGATAAAAGATTATTTTAATCTTATTACATTAAATATATGCATTATTTAATTATGATTATTTATCCTTCAGAATGGTATGTTTAATAATATTTTTTTATTTTTTTATTTTTATTTTATATCTATATTATGATTATGGGGTTATAGTCTCCATTTTTTCGACATTATTACCCTCATAACTATTCAGATACATATTACATATGTGGAGGAATACATGAGGTCTTGTAGTTCCCTCACATAAACCATGTTGGCTAGTTCAAAGAATTAAAAAATTATCTTATAAAAACTTATACATAATTTTTTACTAACATTGGACATTATAGAATTAAAATAGGCTATGTGGGACTCTTGTATGCGATTATACATGTCTATTTCCTAATCATGGGACATATTTCATCTTGTCACTAATGGTGGTATTTTTTTAATACCTTAAGGTAATTGTGTGTGTTTATGAAAAATAAGTAGTCTGGGAGGGTCACATATAATATATATTCATCTTTTTTTCTTAAATGTTTATTTGTTTAATTCCATGTTATATTTTATCTATTTTGGATACATATGCATTATGTTATTGAGTGATATTTAAATTTTCCATGATTAGTTGAACTAAAAAAATTTATACTATTTTTCATATATATATTTGTTACTATTAATAATGTGTAGGTATTAATACCATGGATAGTTGAGGGATGGATACACCTATATTTATTCATAGTATGATAGGAAAAAAAATTCTAATCTAATGAACAAATTAATATCTGTCATAATAGGTTTGGTTTCTCTATGTATTTACTTCATATTTCAAAAGATGCCACTCCAAAGGAGACTAATGGGAAAAACATATGATGTTGGATATCACGCTCCAGCAGGGGAGGATTCTCTTGTTCCACCTTCTATAATGAATCATCATGTTGAGAAGATTTATTCTACACATGTTATAGTTGTATATTTAGTTGGACCAGCTCATATAGGATTCTTTTAACCTTTTCCTAAATGGTGAAGAAGAGAAATATGATCTGTTGTCAACAATTCTTTATATGTAAATCTACATCATACACTATCCTTATAGTTATCTAGTGGTTTATATGATTATAATTATATAATAAACCATATTGATTGTTTTTTTATCTCATTAGGGTGCCTTAGGATAAAAATGTGAATATGAAAACATTCAATCATTTGGGACCCTACCAGATGTATTGAGGAGTGATGAGATATGAATGATTTCATCAATGAAACATAAGGGGGACTTAAAGGGCCTTTTATATAAGAAATTCATTCCCAAAAAACACTAGATTAACCATCTATTAGAGTCCATGGTGCTGCAATTGGTGTTCATGATATTATCCACATACTCTGATCAATTCAATATTATAATTCTATTTTATCATCTTTTTAATGAAATTATAGAAAAAAAGTATTATATGTTAGATATTATAGTTTATTATAAATTATATTACATGTTAGTACCATAAACAAAGATACATACCATTATGTTCTATTGAAGGAAAAGAATATTGAGAAGGTCCTAGAATAAGTTCATGCAGTTTGTTTTCATTTACCCTTTAATGACCATATAACAGAAACTACTATTGTTACAATTATTTCCTATACTAGATGTTGGATAAATACAACAGGGTTTGTGATGGAATGAAATTATTTCCTATAATCAAATATGATACAAAATTATAGGATTCTCTGGTGGTGTGGAAACAAATAAGGAGAAATAGGAGTAGGTGTAGATGTTGAGGCTCAGGGGCCGATGTTGTTCTTCAATGATTACTATAGACTCTTCCCAAGGATAAGAATTATTCAGAGTGTGAAAATATAATTTGCATGTAATTTTGAGGTTTTTTCATGTAAATTAAATTATTAGTCATTTTTATATAAGATATGATTTTTTTTGTTAAGTTAGAATTGATTTTGGATGTTTATTAATATTTTTTAAGGTCATTTTATGTTATCATTGTTTACGAATTCTTTTCCAAAACCATAAGGATTATCTTGGATACCGTGAAACTATATGTAGAGTCTCAAGGGGTGGTAAAAAATTTTGGTTTTTAATTTGATGAAAACGGAATCACGTAGAATGTAGTGTGGTATGATTTACTAGCCAACAATGAGATTGGGGTCATATTTATCAAACCACGTAGTTTTTATGGAATCCCAGAATGGGTGTCTAGGTTTTCAAATCATTCATACAAACCCTGAAATCACAATATTAATGATTTTATTTTCACTTTCACATAAATTTAATAAATGTTTTTTTCATCTTTTTGTTGGAATACCCATGATTTTTTACACATAAATTGCCATCCCTTGTAAATTTTGGTCCTCTTTTGTAGGATATTAGTAATATTAATTGATATGTAGACCTGGCCTAAAAATTAAATTTTTATTTCCAAACACTTTTAAGGAAAAAGTGGGAAACCCGCACAAAGTCCACAGCCAAGGGGTTATCCAAAAAATGATCCCACAAAGTTATCAAAAACAAGACTAAGAATTTTTGAGTCTACCACCCTATAAAGCTTCCAATTAAGAGTTGTTACCTGAGTATTAGGATCATTCCTGAGAAGATATTCTAAATAATCTGCCATCTTCTCCCAGGTTTGGATAAATTCTTCCGCGTTGATCTTCCTATCGCTGAAGCCTCGCGCTAGGATGAGGTCCTGTTTGGTGATCCACTCACCTTATTATTCATTAGTCTCAACACTCAACATATGCTCATACATTTTGAGGGCAACCTCCGGTGAAGCATTGATCTTGAGAGGTTCTTCAAGATTGTCCCCCTCAGAATGTAAGACTACCTCCAGACTTCCTCCATTCCTCACTTCCACCACATCTTCTAATCTTCTTTTGGTACCATACAGTGTTGGCTCCACGTATGGAACCATGGTTCCACCATCGGAGGTCATTAATTCCTTGCATGGGATTGGCTTGCCCAACTCTTCAGACAGCTACTGACCCTTTTCAACAGATATTGGGTAATCCAGTCCTTTCTCAATCCCATTTTCCCTGGACTTCCCTGAGGATATAGTAATAGTAGTCTTCGCGGTATTTGAGTAATCTTTATGGGGTCTTTCCTCCCCCCCTTATTTGCTAGAAAATTCCCAAAGGTAAGGCTCCCTTGATTCCCCTTTATTGCGCCGGATCCGGCCATAATTTGGGATTCCCCTTTATGTCACTTGTTCTGTTGTCCTCGGGAGACCTTTTCTTGACCTACTTGTGTTTCCACTTTGACGTGTGTGTTTTCCATCCTTTCGGGTCGGCATTTTCCTTTCCATTGGCAATCAAGCATGTGAATCGACTGTGTTTCTGAATTGGCCCTATAGGTTCTTGATGATGAGGAACTATGTTCACACCTGGGGCACTAGGAAACTCAGACAGAGAAACATTCAGACCAGAGGACATAGGAACCTCAGACAACCCCCTTGCCTCTACAAAGGCATCATCAGCACTAGGAACAACAGAGGGGACGATCTCCTGTCTATTACCCAAACCACCAGACTTCACCTTATCAGCAAAGGAAGTACCAGCCTCACGCATGACCGGCTCTTCCCTCTTACCACTAGCCAGATCACTAATTATCTAAGCAAAAACATCCACCATGTGTGGGTTAGGGATCCTAATACAAGGTTTAACTGGGAGGTCAGCAGGATTACGGTTGATCTCACGCCCCAGAGCATCAATGGAGAGGACCCGTGGCGCCTCCACATCCTTCACTACAACTAAATCTCTTTCACTGGCATTCCCATCCATCACTACAGTGGTTGTCATCACCCATGTAGGATTAGTCGAAATTGATTCCTCCAAGCCCACCGAACCAGAAGTGTTGCCTTCCCTAACTTCCACAGCGATCATCAGCCTCTAACCAGAGGTCATGCCTAGCCTCTCCCTCGAACTGTCGAGCCTCCTGTTCATAACTCCACCATGGCAGGTGGATTCCATATGGCCCAGTCGACATCAAGTTGAACAAAATTCAGTCCAAGATTCAAAAACAATGGCTTGCTTCCACCTAAACTTCTCTCCTACCAAAATCCAGATCCATTCGACCAGTGGCTTCGAGACATCCACCTCAATACACAATCGCTGATTTATCGAGTGACTCATAGAGGATGTACGATTATCAGAACAAAGAAAATGGCCCACCAAATTCTCGAGCATATGGGTGATTTCGGGATTTTGAAAAGGTAGGGGTAGATGAGGAAAACTTACCCATGTCGTGACAGAAGGAGCGTCCCTGTTCATGCAGAGATTGATTGTCCATCGAAGAAGAAAGAACTTGAAACTGCTACACCTACGGGGATCTCTAGACCACACACAAATCAGGTCTTCTTCTGAAGAAAAACGGATCATCAGGTGACGTTTGTCAAGAAGACCCATGACCGCGCGGTCTTGAAAGTCCCAATTACCGAAAACGAAGTGATCGAACTCATCAACTGAGGGCCTTCGATTACTAAAGTGGGCCACCAGGGTTAGATACAGAAGAATCGAGGCTACAGAGAACTCCAGAAGCGATATTGGGAGTTGTGGATCACCAAAGTGAATATTTGGAACCTTCGGACTTAAGGAAATCACCGAGAACTCAGGGAGAAAACTAGGGTTAGAGAAAGGAACAAAAGCATTCTGCAGAACCAAAGGAGGCGCCGCCTAACCTTATTCCCCCCTCCTAGTGCCGGGAATGGGGGGGGACCATCAACAGCCATATTCCCCTAGGGTTCCATTGTCGATAGCACCATCGAGAGCCATAGC